>CM028133.1:72992500-73317500 GCA_016271365.2 Neoceratodus forsteri
ACTGAAAGACAGCATAATTAACTCATTGTTTCGACTCTCAGCACAAGAGATACAATTTAACTCATTGTTGAGATAAAGTTACACATAGTAAAATAATATAAAATAATATATATCATAGCATGTCATATAGTTTAATATAATATGATGGTGTGCTGTTATAATATTATAGATATTAAAGCACTGGCTCACAATCTCAGTATCAGTGTAGAGCTCAAAGCTAATGAGGGCTCAGTACTGCCTGGTTGGGGGTCCTTCCACAGCCGTGCCCCCCTGCCACCTACCTCCTCACCTCCTCATAACTGCCTCCATCTGGATGTGGCACTGGCCATGTCCCTGGCTTGTGGCCCTGGCAGCTGTTTCTGTGTTTCCCTCGCTGTCCTTGCTGCTTCTCCCCCTGCACTGGGAACACCTCCCTGTAGTGGCCTCAGTGCTGTGTGGCACTTCTCCCTTTTGACCTGCACTGTGGCAGAGGCTCCCCACACTTGCCCTGTTCCTGGGGGTTCCAGGTGCTTTGTCTCTCTCCTGCCCTGTCCTGCTCCCAGTTCTTGTGTGCCTGTGTGGCTGCCTGAAGTTCAGCAACATGTGGCTTCCCAGTAGCGTTCTTGCACCTCTCTCTTGTTCCTTTTTATTTTGGATCATTTCCGGTATCGCACAACTTCCGTTTGCTTCCCTATTGCGCATGGCGCATGTTGTTGAATATCGCACTGTGTCATTTATGCATGGTTCCTCCCCCTTCAGTTGCACATGCATTCATTATCATTGCGCTCTTGCACATTGTGATTTGGGGGCGCATCTGCCTCCCGATGAATATCGCAGCATGGTGTATTTTTGGACTTGCACTGGCACATCCCTGTTGCACATGGCGCAACTCTTTTGAATATCTGAGCCTGAGTTTAATGCTCTCTGTTACAGTGTTGTGCTTAATTGTGTGAAATTATACCAGTTATAAAGTGGTGATTAATATAATATAATGTAATATAATATAATATAATATAATATAATATAATATAATATAATATAATATAATATAATATAATATAATATAATATACTAACATGCTAACTTACTAAAATGCCAGAAGAATAGGCCTAATGGTCTTTCGTGTCTGCTCATTTGGTCAGCTCCCACCCAAGGAGTTAACCTTGCTGCTCCCCTCTCCCTCTCTGGCTTCTGCCTTCCCAGTCCTGGATACTCTTGCTGGACTGATTTTGCTTCCAGAACCCTTCCCCTGTACCTGTCCCACCCACTCTTGAACTCCTCCACTGTTGCTGCCTCCACCAGTCACCTAGGCAGTGCATTCCATTCCTCCACCACCCTCTAAATGAAGTAGCACCTTCTCCTATCTCCACTGAAGCGCCCCCCTTCAGCTTCCACCCATGCCCTCTAGGTGCCCCACCTCCTTTCTTCAGAGCACCCTGATTGCTCCTCCCCTATTTACCTCTTCATGTACCTGAAGACCTCTATCAAGTCCCCCAGTCCCTTCTCTCTTTCCAATGTGTACATATTTAGCTCTTTGAGTCTCTCCCCAGAGGGCCTGTCCCACAAGACCCAAATCATTTTGGTTGCCCTCCTCTGGACCCTCTCAAGGAGTTCAATGTCCCTCTTTAAATGTGGCCTCCAAAACTGCATACAGTACTCGAGGTTCGGCCTCACCAAGCAGCTATACAGTGGGATTATCACTTCCCCTCCTTCTGGAGGTGAGCCCCATAGCAATGCATCCAAGCATCATGTTGGCCTTTGCAGATGCCCTCCTTCAACTGTCGGAGTTGTCCATCTTGACATCCACTACCACCCCAGGTCAATCTCAGCCATTGAGATGTGTAGCATCCGACTCCAGGGTGCACACTTGGCCCGGGTTTCTGGCTCCCAGGTGCAGTACCTTGCATTTTCCTGCATTGAACCTCAGATTCAACTTTCTAGATAACCTTTCCAGAACCTCCAGGTCCCCCTGTAGGGCCACCCTCCCTTCCTCCTCCCCATCCACCACTGCCCCCAGTTAAGAGTCATCCACAAAGAGACTCATCTAACTCCTGATTCACTTCCTTATGTCAGAGATGTAGGCATTGAACAGGAGAGACCCAAGGACTGATCTCTGAGGGACTCCACTAATCAACCTCCTTGAGGATGAGACTATTCCTCCAACCACGACCCTCTGGGTCTGGTTTATTAGACAATTTCCTATCCATCTGATCATCTGGTTCCCCACCCCCATTCTCCCAGATTATTCAACAGGCCCTGTGAGTGACAGAGTCAAAAGCCTTGCTGAAGTCAAGGAAGAGGATGTCCAATGGTCTTTCCAGGTCCAAGGCACTCATCACAAAGTCATAGAACTCCACAAGGTTTGTCTGACATGATTTCCCCAGGGTGAATCCATGCTGTCTAATGCCCAGGCTCTCCATCTTTTCCAGGTCCCCCCCCAGTCTCTTCTTGACAATGCCCTCCATTACCTTGCCCACCACCAATATCGGGCTGATGGGCCTGTAGTTCCCTGCCACCTCCCTTAATCCCAACTTGTGGATAGGCACTATATGTGCCACCTTCCAATCCTGGGCACCAACCCTGTCCTCAGAGAAATGCTGAAGAGCTCCATCAGGGGTTTTGCCAGGAATTCCGCCAGTTCCTTCAGCACTCTGGGATGTAATTTATCCTGCCCTGGTGCTTTCTCTATCTTATGGGACCCGAGAGCCTCCCTCACTCTCTCTGCCATGATTTCCACCTCTGCTACCTCATCCTCCTGCTTTGCCTTCCCCACACCTGCCAATGATGCCCCATCACAGAGCTATAGTATAAAATAATATAATATACTATAACATAACTTAATATAATACAATATAATATAATATAATGATGTGGTGTTACAATATTGAAACTATTAAATTAATTATGTGTTAATTTATCTCTCTGATAGTGGGGTGCTAAACTATGAGTTAAAATATCTCTGCGATTGTGCGGTGCTGAACTATTTTTTAAATTCTGTCAAACATTTGTTAAATTGTAAGTCTTATAGTGAGGGTCTAAACAGTTAGTTAAATACTGTCTATTATAGGGTTGTGCTTAACTGTGTGAAATTATCCCAGTTACGGAGAAGTGATTACTGTAATATAATTTAATATAATATGACATGATATCATTTGATATGATATGAAATGAAATGATACGATATACGATATGATATGAAATGAAATGATATGCTATGATATAATATAATGGTGAGGTGTTATAATATTATAACTATTAAATTAATTAACTATGTGATAAATTATCTCTGTAAAAGTGTGGTGATTAAATGTGTTAGATTATCTCTCTTAGAGTGTTGTGATAAACCATGTGAAATTATCCGTGTAAAAGTGTGGTGATTAATATTATATAATATAATATTATAATAATATAAAATATAATATAATGATGTGCTGTTATAATACTATAACTATTAAATTAATTAACTATTTGTTAATTTATCTATGTGAAAGTGTGGTGCTTAACTATGTGTTAAAATATCTGGGCAATTCGGTGGTGCTGAACTATGTGTTCAATTATCTGAGTAAAAGAGTAGTGCTTAAATATGTTACATTATCATTGTGACATTGTGGTGCTAATTAATGTGTTAAATTTTCTCAAAAGTGAGATAAATTGTCTCTTTTGCAGCAAAGCTCTAAACAGTGAGATAAATGCTGTATGTTACAGAGTCCAGCTTGCCTGTGTGAAATTTTCTTTGTTACAGTGTGGTGATTAATATAATATAATATAATATAATATAATATAATTGATATGATATGATATGATAGGGTATGATATAGCATGCTGTGATTGATTTGATATGATATGATATGTGATGTGATGTGATGTAATATGACATGATATGATATAATATGGTATAATATAATATTACAATTGATGCAATATAAAATAATATAATATATTATAAAGTAAATTTATAATTTATGTGTTAATTTTTCTGTGACAGTGTGGCACTTATTAATGTGTTAAATTTTCTCAAAAGTGAGATAAATTGTCTCTGGTGCAGCGAAGCTCTAAACAATGGCCCAGATATTCAAACTTCACAAAAAAGTGCATTACAGCAGGAGCAATTGCAAGTCCATTGTGGCCATGTGCAAGAAGTGCGATATTCAAAAACTGCGCAGGCCAAGATGTGCCTATAGCTGACGAATGAATATCGCACCACCTGTGCCTCAGCACAACTAGGGAGGTGAAGCTGAAAATATCTGATGTGCCATAGCACAACAAAGAGTGTTCAGCTGAGCAGTCCAGATGCACCATAGTGCAACCAGAGATGCTCCCCAGCAGCAGGGCAGCAATGCAACAGCAAAACCAGGGATGCAGGGGCCCACCACCCATGCCACAGATAGGCAGAGGAACAGACAGCAGAACAGACATCATCCCCCCACACCCCATGCACTGCACAACTGAGGGAGGGCTGGAATAACCACTGGCCCATGGAGACCAGCAACCAACCCACAACCATGCCATGGTGCCCCATCACACCCTCTGGCAAGCTGTGACTGGTACACAAGGAGGGCCAACCACCCTGTGCCACACCATCCCACCAATGCAGAGCACACCCTGCACCCTGCACCCTGCACTGTGACCCACAGACACCCTGCCCAGGAGCAGTGTCCACCAGTACAGGATACCCCATGCATGCCACCACCCCCACTGTGACAATGTAACCCTGTGCACCACAGAACCATGCAAGGCAGCCCTACCATGAGCACCCATCAGTGGGTTGCAGCACACAGCGATGCAATGACTGCATATGCAGTGCCACCAAACACATCCCTCAGAGGTACAGCTGAGAGACTGACCTTGCATCGGCACACAAGGTACCCCACACATGACAGGGCATGCGCTGGACCCCACCACCAGTGGTACAGCACCCTGCACTCCCTCCCAAGGACACACCCTGACCCAACACTGACCACAACAGCCAGTGCAGACATCCACAGTGGTGCATGAAAGCATGCACCACACAGGATGCAATGCACTGCATGGACAAACACCCACCCATACAAAGGGCACACCAGCACAGGAACACAGTAGTGGGGCAACCAAGCCCCCAGTGTATGGATATGGAAACCGTGGCCAGCACTCCTCTGTGGCACAGGAGTGCCAGCCACCCTCCGCAAGCACTGTGGAGATGTATGCCACCAGCATTTGCCCAGAGCACAGGTGACAGACAGTGGTGCACATCCCCTGCAACACACACAAATGACAGCATGGAGGTGGGACAGCAACAGCGGAGGCCACAGTGTCACCCAAGGCAGACATGCACCACACCAGTGACAGGAGGCAACCCAGCATTGTGCCAGGTACAGTGGCTGTCCTGCATGGACAGCCATCCCGACATGCCAGAAGACCATGCAGGTCACAGACATGCAAGGGTGTCTGCTGCACAGGCCATGGATGGGCTGACAGGGGTGCCATGGACACAGAGCATGCACCATGGACCACTATACACAGTGCTCAGGGAACAACACACACACCACAGACACTGACTGATAGCTACTCCCACACCATAGTCACTTCCCCACAGACACACATACATGCACATGACTGCACCACCCCTGATGGCATGCACACCACTGCAGCTGAGCACCTATAGTGCACTGCAAAACAGAGACCATCACATTAGGTATATCAAAACAAATCTATTGTAAAACATCACACAAAACTATATACATATATTTACAAAAGGTTGGGTGGAGGGCCTCAAACAAGGTGGGGGTGGGTAAGGGGCAGGGGTGAACAAACGGTAGAGGGAAGGAGGGGTGTGTGAGTGGGTCCATGGGGTAGGGAAAATCAGGGCATTAGTATGCTCAGTAGGAGCCTGGCTCCCCACTCTGGCTGCTCCTCCCACCATGCTGCCGTCATACTCCCAGCTGGTCTAGCCTTTCAAGGATCTACAGGGAGGCCCTGGCAACATGTAGGATCTCCTGCAGTATCACTCTGATTTCCTGCAGCTGCTGTCCACCTAGGACAAGGGAGCAGAGTCAATAGGTGTGAATGCACAGCCCCATGCAGCCCACCCACTGTGCATGGCATATGGCCATGGGACATGCCTCTGTGATGGTGTGTGACCACCCACAGCGATCGCGTCCACAAGACGTGCCCCACCCAGGCACACACAGCCATGTGGACTGCTGCACACACCCACTGGCCAAGTCCTGCACAGCACCACTCTGATTGTTCAGTGACATGGCTATGTGGTGCAAAGGCAGTGGCACAGCCATGTACCCGGTGCATGCATGGACCACCATTGATGCACTGCCAGACATGCAGTGCCACTGGACAGTGTTGACTGTAACAAGGTGTGTGCATGGCAGTGGTGTCAATGGATGGTGGCCATGCCCCGCTGTCTGCCCTGTTACACAGCATGCAATAGTAATCATGGATGTAAGGCACTCACCATCTTCAGGCTGGTCCCTGCACCTCTGCGGACCTTCACCTCTCCCGGCCTGATTGTCCTCCTGCTGGTGCCTCCTCTCCCTCACCAACCAGCACTTGTCTGGGCCTGAGGTGCAAACATGGAGAGAGGAACATCAATACAATCCTGTAGCAAAGTCCCCCCACCCCATGTGTGTGCAATCCCACCCAGCCAGACCCACCCACCCCACACCCTAAAAACACCACCACGGCCAACACCGGATGGCCCCCCCATGTGCCGGACACATGCAACCATGATACCCATATGGAAGATAAAAGTGTATGAATGTTGCACCTACCTGGTAGTAGCACTGTGCCCCTCCTGGCATGTGCCCGTAGGCAGGCAAGCAGGGCTGAGTCCCTCCACCTCAGGTCCCCATATCTGCGGTGGCACTACTCTGCCGTCCGCCCCACACCAGTGGCCTCCTCCAGGGCATCGGCCACCTCCTGCCACAACCAACTCCTGGTCCATTCCAGAGGTATCTCACCAAATAGTGGGACAACATGTGGCTCCACAATGGCAACCAGGTTTGCCATCTCCACCTGGCTCCACTGTACTGCTCTACTCCACACCATATCTACTGCTCGGTTAAGTCAAAATAGTGCTCTGCAGCATGGTTCTGCCACGTGCAGAAGTTGTTCGGTACAGCGCTGCCATTCCCTATCACGCTGTCACTGAACAGCATGACAGTGGTGCACCCATGCCTGACGCATGGCGCCTAGGGGGCCAAGGTCAGGCACATCGTCAAGGGTCTCTGGCGCATGAACAGCCACAGCTCGATTTGAACCCAATGCATCTAGTGTGATTGGGTGCCAGTGTGCCACCTCTTGTAGCAGCCTACCGCGCTGTTGCCCCAGTGTGCCTACGACACCCCAGTGCCACAGCACCATATAGGTGAACAGCGTTGTAGCACCACTGGCACAATGGTGGCCATGCCCTGCATTGCCTCCCATGCACATCATGTCAGCAGTGTGGCAGGTGCATGAGTCATCAACCCAGGCATGCGCAGTTAGGTGTATACTGCACATGTCACAGAACTGCGCCCTTGGCTCAGCACGTTCAACACAATTGCGCAAAGTGCAAAAGCACAATATTCAGCCATCATATGCAAATCAGCTAATCAGCCATTCAATGGCACAGTCACTGCATTTGCATCCACTTAAAGATGCACCTCGCCTCATTTGCATGGGTTGTGCTATAAAAGTGTGACATTGGGCTGCACTGGCCATATTCGGTTACTGCAGTCTATTGGTGAGTTGCATGCTGTTTGGGCATGTGGACTGTGAATTTTGGGACATGCATGGGACTGCACATTCATAGGTAACACCTGTCATTCTCACAGGCTGAATCATGACTGAGCAAGTTGTCGAGGAAGAGGAAAAGAGTTGTGGGAGGAAGAGGAGGCCAAATTTCATGAAGGCCAAGATGGATGCCCTGTTCGAGGCCTACCTAGACCATGAGCCACTTCTCTGCGGATGCCAGGGAACACCAGAAGCCTGTGCTGCTGCATGGGAGGAGGTGGCACATGCTGTAAACCTGCATAGCAGCCACCAGCGCTCCATACAGGAGTGCATGTAGAAGATGGGCACAGACAGGAGGAGGATATAAGGAGAAGGTGGCTGCCATCAGGGCAG
Organism: Neoceratodus forsteri; assembly: GCA_016271365.2. Lineage (NCBI taxonomy): Eukaryota > Metazoa > Chordata > Ceratodontiformes > Ceratodontidae > Neoceratodus > Neoceratodus forsteri. The sequence continues at coordinate 73,000,577 of CM028133.1, forward strand.
CATGGTCTGCGACAGGTGGGGGAAAGTCGGAGGTGCTACCCATGACCCCAAAGGAGGAGAGTTTTGCTGGCAGCATGCAGCATTGTGCCATTGAGGGTGTTCCAGGTGGTGGATTCCAGACAGGTGGTAGCCCATCACTGCATGGCAGGTCATGGTCTGTCCATTGGGGGGGACAGGGTAGGTCACATGCAGTAACGTGACTTTGTTTTCTCTTACAGCTCCTGAGCATCTGAATGGGTCAGCGGTGGTGAGCTTCTCCACTGAGGCCAGTCAGATGGAGATGGAGGACGGCCCATCCACCTCCACAGGAATATGCAGCTCAGTGTGACAGTAGGCCTGCCTGGATGTCCAGACTGATGTTATTGGAGCAAGTGCAGAGGAGGTCCTGCCCATGTCCCAGCATGCCAGCATCCATGGATGCCGGCATGCTGGGACTTGAGCTGGTGCCGGGTCTGTCACTAATGATGATGTCACTAACATCATGGGCAGTGACACGTGTGTGCCACAGGATTGCCACACAGCAGGTAACATTGAAGCCATGGCTGTGGGTGGTGCCGCCATGGCGGCCTGCATGTCATCATAGTCCCAGCCTGTGCCTGTCAGCACCGGTGGGGCAGCACTGGTGTGTGTACAGGACAGTGGAACTGTTGCAGCCAATGCGGTGCAAGATTGAGCCCTGGGGAGCAGCAGCCTGAGGGGCAGCATCAGCAGTCCGCCAATGGGCTTGGGGGTACAGTGTCAGGGGGTGGCGTCAGTGCACCGCCTGTGGACATGCCCAAGCCTGGCCCTGGTGTGCAGCGCCCACCCTCAAGGGGTGATGAGCATCAGGGCTGCGCACACCCTGAGGGACAGCATGCTGATCAGGCAGATGACCTCTTGGATGAGCACACTACTGCAAGCATCAGTCAATCACCAGATGCGGCTTGTGACAGCGATGGATGCACTGAGTGTGGCTCTGCAGGGGGCAGAGGAGTGTCGCAGCAGAGAAACCGCTCTGCTCCTTGCAGGGATGGATCGGATGTGGGAGGAAGTGACCGCTGCCATTGACAGGCTGACACATGCAATCACAGCTGCCATGGCCACAGGGAAGGGGTAGGGAGCCTCTGCCACAGTGCAGTTCAAAAGGGGGAAGTGCCACACAGCACTGAGGCCACTACAGGGAGGTGTTCCCGGTGCAGGGGGAGAAGCAGCAAGGACAGTGGGGGAAACACAGAAACAGCTGCCGGGGCCACTAGCTAGGGACACGGCCAGTGCCACCATCCAGATGGAGGCAGTTATGAGGGGATGAGAAGGCAGGTGGCAGGAGGCGCGACCATGGAAGGGCCCATTGGCGGTATGCTCCAACAGGCAGTACCGAGCCTGCATCAGCTTTGAGCTCTACACTGATACTGAGATCGTGGGCCAGTACTTCCTGAACCGGGCCATCCTGAGGCAGCTCTGTGAGCTGTGCAGTGATGTGATGCAGGCATCCGTACGACAGAGCCATGCTCTGTCAGTGGAGACCAAAGTGACAGATTGTACATGCCTGCTCAGCATAGGTACCTTCCAGAGATCTACTGGGGAAATGACGGGCATAATCCAGTCAGCTGCGTCATGCCTCCTCACCCAATTCCTCAACGCACTGCTGCCACATGCTTCAGAGTACATCCATTTTCCCAGCACACCAGCGGAGTGCACAGCAAACATACAGGATTTCCACAGGGTAGCACATATGCCTGGCATGCTCTGGGCAATAGACTGAACCTATGTGGCCATCTGCATGCCATGTGGGACCCGAAGGGGCCACATACATGAATCAGAAGGGGTATGCAAGCATCAACTGCCAGGTGGTGTGCGATGCCAGGGGGCACATAATCAATGTCTGTGCCACGCACTCTGTGGAGCACATGATGGCTTCATCTGACACCAGTCTGCACTGTGCCACAGGTTCAAGAGTGGGGACATCCCCACTGGCCACCTAGTGGGTGAATATGCAAAGCACGCAGAATGACATGGAGCTTGGGAGGGGCATAGTCAGAGGTGACATGGGTGTTGGCCTAGGTGGTCCAAGGCAGCGTGACGTTGATCACCAAGCTAACATCCACCCTCCACGCACAGGTGACAGTGGATACCCACTCCATCCCTGGCTGCTAACACCATACCGGTGGCCCATGACCCCATAGCAGCAGCACTACAATGAGGCACATGCCACCATACGCAATGTCATTGAGCAGGTGTTCGGGGATGCTGAAGGCACATTTCCATTGCCTGGACATGTCTGGTGGTGCCCTACAGTATGGCCCTTCAAAGGCATGTGAGCTATTCCTGGCCTGTTGTTTCCTGCACAACATGGCCAATGATTGTGGGATAGACGTACAGGTCGAAGAGGGGGACAGCGATCGGGACGATGAGGACACTGGTGAAGATGGTGATGGGCAGCCTCCCTTGGTCGAAGGGAACCCTGACTGATCCAGATGTCATAGTTGAACTGGGACACCATCACAGAGGAGCACTTCAACCAATCCAGGTAAGTCGTGGAGCCATGTGGAACCACCAGTGGCAAAGGCACAAAACACAAATACACATGGACAAACCCTTGGGGTGCATGTCTTTAAGGGAATTGGCCGAGCATGGAACTGCCCATGCCATCAGGGATGGGCAAGGTCTAACATGGCACGTGTTCACACTCACACACACACCTCACAAGACATGCACAAAGAATAGGAGGCACGCCGACCCCAACTGCCACCCCTAGCCACACTCACGTCCACAGACCACCACGCCCAGTACCTGTCATTGTGCGTGTGTCAGACGCTGGGCACCATTGCACAATGGTGGACAGTGGAACGCAGGCTTCATCATGCACCCTCCACAGTGGACACCAGCCAGGAGGGTGTGCAGAGGGAATGTGTGCATGCAAGGCCGGGTACCCCACCCATGCCTTGCACATTGAACAACACAATGTACACAGGGCAGCATCACACAGTAGCCGTGGTGGGAGACAGGTCAGTCACACGCCACAGTGCCATGGCTGCCATGGATGTGTGGGCAGCCCCACCAAGACCCACCAGCAGTGACTCTGGCCTCATGGTGTGGCACCGACAGTCCCCCAGGGGTTCCTCTGTGTGAACGTGACCGTGCTCGCACAGGGGTCTGCATCACATGAACATGCCTGCGCCAGGCATGCTTGGGATGCCCACAGCTGAACCCGGTGTCAACAAGGAGGGTGTCACATAGCACTGGGAATGGGGGGTGGATATTGCACTGCTTGGTGTCTGCAATGCATGGGCAAATAACTGTTTGGCCTCAGTGGCCATGACAGCTGTGATTGCCTGTGTCTGCCTGTCAATGGCAGCGGTCACATCCTCCTGCATCTGGTCCATCCCTGCCAAGAGCAGAGCGGTGTCTCTGCTGCACTGCTTCTCTGTCTGGTGCAGAGCCGCACTAAGTGCATCCACTGCCATCACAAGCTGCAATTGCTGATTGACTAATTCTTGGAGTATGTGGGTGTACTCTTCTAGGAGGTCATCTGCCTGATTGGCATGTTGTCCCTCACGGAGTTCATGGCCCTGATGGGCAGCACCCCTTGAGGGTGGGTGTTGCACACCAGGGCCAGGCCTGGGCATGTCCACAAGTGGTGTACGGATGCCACCTCCTGATACTGTACCCCCATGGCCATTGGCCGACTGCTGACACTGACCCGCTGGATGCCACTCCCAAGGGCTCAACGGTGCCACCACAGTGGCTGCAACAGCCCCACTGTCCTGGACACACACCAGTGCTGCCCCACTGGTGCAGACAGGCACAGGATGGGACTGTGATACCATGCAGGCCTCCATGGTGGCACCACGCATGGCCATGCCCATGATATCACCTGCTGTGTGGCCACCCTGCGGCCTACACGTATCATTGTCCATGAAGTGAACTCCATCATCATCAGTGATGGATCTTGCACAGCCCAAGTCTCAGCATGCACCAGCATGGGTGCTGGCATGCTGGGACTCCTCCACAACTGCTCCACCAACATCAGTCCAGATGTCCAGGTGGGCCCACTGTTGCCCTGAACCTTGTATGCCTGTGGAGGTGGATGGACCCTCCTCTATGTCCATGGTACTGCCCTCAGTGGACAAGCCCACCACTGCTGACCCATGTAGATGCTCAGGAGCTGTAACACAGTAGCTGCTACACAGTGGCATTAATGTATCTGCCCTACCCTGTCCCCCTATTGACCGACCTGGATCTACCATGCAGTGATGGGCTACCACCTGTCTGGAATCCACCACCTGGAACACCCTCGATGGCACAACACTGCATGCTGCCAGCAACCCATTCTGCTTTTTGGGGTTAGGTGTTGCACGTCCACCTGTCCCCAACCGGTCGCAGACCATGCTGCCCTGATGGCAGCCACCATTTCCTTAATCCTCCGCTTGTCCATGCCAATCTTCTTTTTGCACTCCTGCATGGACTGCTGGTGACTACCATACAAGTTGATGGCACATGGCACCTCTTCCCATGCAGCAGCATGGGCCTGTGGTGTTTCCCGCTGTCTGCTGAGCAGTGGCTCCTGGTCGAGGTAGGCCTCAAACAGTGTATCTGTTTCTGCCTTTGTGAAGTTAGGCCTCCTCTTTCTCCCATGTCTTTGTTCCTCTTCCTCCACCTCACTATCACTCATTATTCATCCTGTGAGAATGACAGGTGTTACCTGTGACTGTGTAGTCCCATGCATGTCCCACACACCACAGTCCACACTCCCAAACAGCATGCAACTCACCACAATAGACTGCAATAACCGACTATGGCCAGTGCAGCCCAATGTTGCATGTTTATAGCGCAATACATGCAAATGAGGTGAGGCACAATTTTAAGTGGATGCAAATGGAGTATCTGTGCCATTGAATGGCTGATTAGCCGATTTGCATATGCCAGCTCAATATTGCACTGTTGTATTTTGCGCAATTGTGTTGAATGTGCTCAGACAAGTGCGCATTTCTGTAACACGTGCAGTACACACCAAATTGTGCATGTCCGGGGTGATGACACAGACGCCTGCTGCACTGCTGACATGCTGTGCATCGGTGGCAATGCAGGGCATGGTCACCATTGTGCCAGTCGCGCTACTGCACTGTTCACTGCACTGTATGCCATGCACAATGGGTGGGCTGCAGGGTGCTGGACAGTCACACATATTAACTCTGCTCAATTGTTCTAGGTGGACAACGCTGGATGGCCCTGGAACAGGGCATACAGGAGATGCTGCAGCTGGCACGGGCATCCCTGGCACTGCTGGAGCAGATGGAGTGGCATGGGGTCCAGAGGAGAAGCACCCAGAGGTGCCACAGGAGTGGAGAGCGGGGAAGAGAACAGGCCCTCCATGACCCCCTGACACACCTAATTCCCCTGGACCCACCCTCACACCCCTTCTTCCCTCTTCCATTTGTACACCCCTACCCCATGCCTGCCCCCACCTGGTTTGTGGCCCTTCCCCCACCCTTGTATATATTTGTACATATGTTTGAGCGTTTATATTTTTTAATACATACATTTTGTTATGACATTGTGGTGCTCTCTGATTTGCAGTGGGCTACCGGTGCTCAGCTGCAGTGGTGTGCATGGCGTCAGGAGTGGTGCAAGCATGGGTGTGTCTGTCCAGAAGGGAACCACCAATGGTGTAGGTGGGGGGATCAGTCACTGTCTGTGGTTTGTATGTTGTTCTCTGTGCACTGGATGCCTGTGTGCAGTGGTCCATGGTGCATGCACTGTGTGTTTGGTACCCCTGTCAGACTATCCATGGTCTGTGCAGCTGACACCCTTGCATGTCTGTGATATGTATGGTCTGCTGGCATGTCAGTAGTGGCTGTCCATGCTGGACAACCACTGTCCCCGGCACAATGCCAGGTTGCCTTCCATCACCAATATGGTGCATGGCTGCCTACGGTGGCACTGTGGCTTCCGCTGTTGTTGTCCCCCCTCCATGCTGTTGCTTGTGTCTGTTGCAGGGGATGTGCTCCACTGTCTGTCACTTGTGCTCCGGCTGCATGCTGGTGGCATACAGCTTCATGGTGCCTTCGCAGGGTGGCTAGCACACCTGTACCATATAGGGGTGCTGGCCATGTGTACACAGCTGCTGTGGCCACACGCCAGTGGCTTGGTTGACCTTCTACTGTGTCCCTGTGTTGGTGTGCCCTTGGGTATGTGTGGCTGTTTGTCCATGCACTGTTTTGCATGCTGTGTGGCACATGCTTCCATACAACACTGTGTGTGTCTGTGCTGGCTGTTGTGGCCACTGCTGGGATGGGATGTGTCCTTTGGAGGGTGTACAGGTTGCTCTACTGCTGGAGGTGGGGTCCAGGGCATGTCCTGTCACATGCAGTGTACCTCACATGCCGATGCATGGTCGGTCTCTCAGCTGTACCTTGTGGGGGCATGCAGGGTGGCACTGTGTATGCAGCTGTTCACACCACTGTCTGCTGCCACCCACTGCAGGGTGCACATGGTGGGGCTGCCTTGCATGGCTCCAAGATGTGTAGGGTTGCATTGTCACAGTGGATGATCTGGCATGCATAGGGTGTCCTGCACTGTTGGGCACTACTCCTGGGAAGGGTGTATGGTGATTGTGGTGCAGGGTGTGCTCTGCATTGGTGCAATGGTGTGGCACAGGGTGGTCAGCCCTCTGTGTGTGCCAGTCACAGCTTGCCAGATTGTGTGCTAGGGCACCATGCCCCAGCTGTAGGTTGGTTGCTGGTATCCATGGGCCAGTGGTTATTCCAGATCTCCACTGGTTGTGCAGTGCATGTCATGTGGGGGGTGATCTCTGTTCTGCTGTGTGCTCCTCTGCCCATCTGTGGCATGGATGGTGGGCCCCTGCATCCTGTCCCTGCACATCCCTGGTTGTGCTGTTGCACTGCTGCCCTGCTACACGGGGCATCCCTGGTTGCACTATGGCACATCTTGACTGCTCCATTGAGCATCCCTGGTTGCACTATGGTGCACCTGAAATGTGCAACTGCACATCCCTGGTTGTAGGTGGCATGATATTCAGTAGTGTGTCGCAGGCGCATCTTGACCTGTGCAGTTTTTGAATATCGTGCTTCTTGCACATGGGCGCAATGGACTTGCACTTGGTCCTGCTGTTGCGCACTTTTTGGGCACAGTTTGAATATCCGGGCCTCAGTATTTAGAACCACACTACAATAGAGGCAAATTAACCAATGATTGAGATGATTTAACACATAGTTTAGCATCTCACTGTGAGAGAGATAAATTAACACATACTAAATTAATTTAATAGTTACAATATTATAACACCACATCACACCACAATATTATATTATATTATAATATATTGTATTGTCTTGTATGATATGATAAGATATGATATGATATGATATGATATGATATGATATGATATGATATGATATGATATGATATGATATTATATTATAGTATATTATACCTCAGGGGAAGGGTGCATCACTGGCAGGTGTTTGGAAGGCAAAGCAGGAAGATGAGGTAGCAGTGGTGGAAATCAAGGCAGAGAGAGTGAGGGAAGCCCTTGGGTCTCATAAGATGGAGAAAGCACCAGGGCCAGATAAATTGCATCCCAGAGTGCTGAAGGAACTGGCGGATGTCCTGGCAAAACCCCTGATGGAGCTCTTCAGCATCTCTCTGAGGACAGCGTGGGTGCCCCAGAATTGGAAGGTGGTGAATACAGTGCCTAGCCACAAGCAGGGATCAAGGGAGGTGGCAGGGAACTACAGGCCCATCAGCCCTGACATTGATAGTGGGCAAGGTAATGGAGGACATTGTCAAGGAGAGACTAGGGGGACCTGGAAAAGTTGGGGAGCCTGGACGATAGACAGCATGGATTCATCATGTGGAAATCATGTCAGACAAACCTTTGTTGAGTTCTATGACTGGCTGATGAGTGCCATGGACCTGGGAATACCAGTGGACATCCTCTTTCTTGACTTCAGCAAGGCATTTGACTCTGTTCCTCACATGAGCCTGGTGAATAATGTCAGAGAAATGGGGGTGGGGAACCAGATTTTATTTTTATTGATAAATTTAGTTTTTGTTGACCGGGTAAGTGCACTAGACAAATCCTGCCTATTTTCAGGCATGACCCAGGGGAAGGGGATACAGATGGATGCCAACTGACCTTGAACTAACCTTAAGCTGTTGGTGGTATTTTTAGTGAATGAGGGAAATTTGTTAAGGACACTGGGGAAATTCCCCTACTCTGCAGAGGCAGAGGGCGCTGTAGCACTGTGGGAGACTGTGGAGGAGCGCAGTATGTCCCAGACCATGGATGAGGATGGTCAGGTTTTTGGAGCTCCAGAGGTGGTCTGCATCCAGCCTGAAGAAAGCTTTATTTCAGCTCAGAATTCGATTCCTGAAGTAATACCGGAGACATGTATGGAGCAACCTGTTCTGGTAGAGGCTGTTGGTGATTTGAATACTGAAGAAATCAGATTACAAAAAGAATTGGAGGCAAAGAAGTTCCAATTACTAGCTCTTATTTCCACTGCAGAACAGGAATATAATCAAAGTAGAACCTGGTTGGAGGAAGAAAGGAAAAAGAGGAAATGGTCAGTAGCTAGTCCCTTACTTAGTACTAGCAAACGTTTATCTACCAGCACGGCCACCTTCTCAGAAGGGAATATGAATGAAAATAATGCAGTATTGGTGAATGAGACAGAACTGGAAGCAGCGAATACTGACTGGTCTCCTGAGGATGCTTTGTTAAAGGCAGGATGGCTTTATACGAGAAATCGTTGGACTCCAGATCCTTTAGTTCCGATTCTGGGTTCTCCGGATTGCTCTGGGGGAAGTTCTGGTGACAGAGGTGGTCAAAAGACTCTACCCATACAAAGTTCTACTGCAGCTGCGCAGATTGATAAGGAGGCTTTGATTTTAGATGATGCGACAGACGCGGTAACTGTTTTGTCGGACAGTCGAGCTTCAGCTGTCTTAAAAAGCGATTCCTTATCACAGGACATTCAGGAGACCCATTCAACTGCCGCTAAAGAAAAGGTAAGGAGCGAGGGAGATGATCTGTTGAAATGGACAGAACGAAGACCGGACTTTGATAACACTGAGAAAGTACTGCCACCTATGCAAAACCAGGGCGCTTCTAAAACTTATGCTGGGTTTTTTCATAAACCTGAAATAGCAGCTAAACAGAGGTTTTTAGTACATCTGCGATATGTTGGGGAAGCTCCTATTGTTCCTGATAGGGTATGGGTGGGGAAAACCCTAATTAAAGACCGGATGGGTTTTATCACTATGGATGTCTATGCATTTATCCATGCACCAGGGGATAGGAACTATGATGTCAGCTTTTGTTCGATGGTGCTACTAGACAAGTTTTGGAAGCTATATTATGAACAAAAGGACATGGAAGATTGGACAGATTTTTTGGCTATTCCCATAACTAAACCCACTATTAAAACTATTACAGTGTTATTTAGGAATGAGGGGTTGACGTTTCCAATACCAAATTCTGGTTAGAAAAAAAATGTACTATAGTTGAACATCCTAAACCTATAATGGATGTGAATGGGTTTTGGAATGGTGGATGGATCTTTAGGGTTCAATTAAAACAAACTGATAAGGGGATTCAACACCTACCTAGCTTCTTTTTTGGGTCAAGACAGGGGTATATTGTTCTATGCAGGACAACCGAAAAGCTGTTATAAATGTGGTGATTTAACTCATTTAAACAATGATTGTGATGTAATTAAATGTTTTCATTGTGGGGTACTGGGTCACTCTGCAGCCCAATGCACTGCCCTCCCCATCTGTAACCTGTGTGGGGATGAAGCACATGGTTTTCAGGAATGTCCATGGGCTGCCCATAATTTAGAGTCAGTTTCTGACCACGAGTTAATTCTTTCACAAGCCTGAAGACCTCAGAGGAATGAGGCTGACATGTTATTAGTACACCCTCCTCCGCTTTGACGCAGAGGACGAGGTGGAAGTAGTGGTTACTCCTCTAGAGGTAAGAAGGGGAGTTTAGATATGGGTAGACAAGGTATGATGATTCCCCCTTTACCCTCGAGTAACTTTGAGGGAACAGAACCTTCTGGTACAGAGGTAGTAGAAACTCCTTTTGCTACCCCTCAAGGTTCTCCTATGCGGGTTTTGGCTCAGTTATCTGTTCCCCTTCAAGATAATAGGGAGGTGGTAATTCAGCAGGAAGAAAGTCCTCAGAGCACCTCCACTACCTTACAAAGGGTGGAAGACCTAAACCCTAGGCAGGTACAGTTATCATTGTCACCATTACCTCTTTCTAATTGATTTTCAGCTTTTTCCTCGTGAGGAGAGCAGGTAGATAAAGAAGATCTTATGGAGGGGGTTTCACAAGTTTCAAGTCAAGTTCTCATGGAATCAGTTTTTCAATCCTCACAAGACAGGGTGGTGCAAAAATGGGTTACTAGGTCAAGTAAGAAAATCATAAATAAACCTCCTTGATTCATTAAATTTAAGAGTGGCATGTTTAAATGTCAACAGTATTAAGTCTGCTTATAAACGTAAGATAACTTTCGGTATCTTAAGTGAATTGGATTTTGATGTATTCATGTTACAAGATACCAGACTTCATACTTTAGTGGAGACATCTCAAGCATCTAGGGATTGGTGGTGGGGTACCTCATTTTGGTTGATGGGATTAGAAACATGTTGTGGGGTGGGTTTTTGTTTTCGTTCCACTAATGTTCAGGTTTTACATTTAGTGGATATTGATCCAGGTAGAGCATTATTGTTAGATGTTGTTATAAACACTCTATCATGTAGATTGATTACCATATATGGTCCACAATCGAAAGCGTTAAGAATTGAATTATTAAGTAAAATTCAGCCATATTTGTTTACTAGCTTACAGATTCTTTTGGGGGGGTGACTTTAATATAAATTTCCACGTTCAGGGAAATAGGGGTAAACAATATTGTGATAAGAACTTTTTGAAAACTTTGATTTTTCAAGCGGGTTTGAAAGATTTTCAAAGGAATAAATCAGTTTCTGCTAAAGCAACCTTTTTCAAAGGGAAGCTTTCCTCTAGGATAGATTTCTTATTTGTGAAGCAAACAATAGAGATTTCAGAAACCTTTGTTTTTCCGTGGAATCTTCAGATCACATGTTGATTGGGATTAGTATTGAAATCTCTGCCATAGAGAACCTGGTGTAGGGTTTTGGAGATTAAATGTCTCCTTATTGGAAGATGCAACAATTTTGTCCGGTCTTAAGGTATTAATACAGGATAAGGGCTCTACGTTATTTCTCTATGAGGATGTAGGGTTATGGTGGGAAGATTTAAAAGTTCTTATTATTGAATTTTTTAAGTTTCAGGGGAAGTTTCAGGCTAGATCTAAGTATAAAGAATACTTAAAATTTAGAAATACTCTGGGTGAGTTATTATCTAGACAAAGTGAGGAAGGGGTGGATCTTAGAGAAGAGATTATTTCAATAAAACAAAAGATGAAAACATATCAGTATGATCGCTTATGTTCCCTTCAAAAGGAACAAACTTTTGGTACTCAGGGAAAGCTGAAAGTGTTAATCCATATGTTAGTTGTCAAAAACGAAGGGAGAGGAAATTAATAACAGGGCTAAAAACACCACATGGTACTTTGGCTACTGATAATGTTTCTATTATGGGAATTATTGTGCAGCATGTAAAAGAAATGTTTGGTTCATCGGTTGAATGTTCACAATATACTTCTCAATTGTTATGGGCGGCAGCTTTACCTAAACTTGCCGCTGAATTTTGTGATACTTTGATAGCTCCTTTTTCTAATATAAAACTGGATAGGGTGATTAAGAGTCTTCGTAAAGGGATTTCACCAGGTTCTGATGGGTTACCTGCTGAAATATATCATCTATTATGGGAAATTATTCCGCTAGAAATGTTAGACGTTTATAGATTTTTCCAGGAAGAATGTTATTTGCCTAACAAAATGTATGAAGGCTTATTGTTTTTTTTTTTGTTTAAATCAGGTGATTCAACTGATTTGGCCAATTGACGGCCACTTACTTTGTTAAATATTGATTTTAAAATATTTGCTGAATTGTTAGGGAATAGATTAGCATTGGTTATGGATGATCTAATTAATCCATCTCAATTTTGTTCCATTCCCAGATGTAGTATTATGGATGCCCTGTTATTACTTCGGGAAGTAGTAGAAGGGGATGGAAGGAATACTATTGGGAATGATTCGGAGTTTCTAGTAAGCTTAGATCAAGCTAAAGCATTTGATAGAGTGTCTCATTCCTTTTTATGGGAATGCTTATTGGCTTATGGGTTTCCAGTAGTGTTTGTGGACTGGTTGAAAGTTTGTTATGGGCTTGCTTATGTAATCCCTTTTGATAACGGTATTATGGGTCCAAAAATTCAGGTATTGAGAGGTGTGCGTCAAGGCTGCCCCTTGAGCCCTCTCCTTTATGTATTTTTTTATTGATCCCATTATGAGATTATTACAACAATCCCCTAGAATTTTGGGGTTATCTGGAGGTCTTTCGTCAGTAGGTAAAGTACTTGCATATGCTGATGATATGTGTTTATTTATTCAGGACACTCAGTCTTTACTTATTGCTTTGAATTTAATTCAGGTGGTGGGGAAAATATCAGGGGCTACTTTGAACATGGGGAAAACTAAATGTATAGATTTATCGGATTTTCAGGAGGATCCTAGGGTAATTGGAGGGTGTGAGATGGCTACAAAACCTTGTAAAATTCTAGGAGTTTATTTTGGTGGTACAGCAATGGCAGAGTATAACTGGTCTTGATTATTATCAGTGGGGAATTAAATGGTAAGTAGATGGAATAGATGGAAAGTTGGGAAAAAAAGAGTTTTTTTGATTAGATCCTTTTTGGCCCCGATATTTATGTACATTAGTGCTATTTTTCTGTTGCCAAGGAAATTCAAAGCTTTCTTATCTAGACTGTTTTTTACTTGTTTTTGGGGAGCCGTTTGAACCCGATCAAAAGGAATGTACTCTACAAACAGGTTAAAGATGGCGGGGTTAATATGCTGAACCCTATATTATTTTATTTTACGATATTTTTATATGCAAATTTAGTTCCAGTACTAAAAGGCACTACTAAGCTATGGAATAAATGGGTTTTTCCGATGATTAAAGGGATTTTGTTAGAATGGGAAAAGGGAATTTTTTTTCACAAAAATAAAAGACGTCCTCGATTAGCAAAGAGATGGGAGGAGGTTTTTGATTGGGTAATTAAATGGGATATCAGTTATACTATGGTACAGACCTTTTCTAGGAAGCGTTTATATGAAGAATTATTGACAGTTCAGTTTCAAGCATACCCATTTTCCAGTTTTTCTCAAGCCCAACAAAAGTCAATATCAATGTATGTTACGGACCCACGAATCCCTGAACAGATGTGGGACACAGTGTGGTTGGGAGTGCATCAGAAAATCAATGTTAAAGGAAATCAAAAACATAAAGCAGGTTATGAAAGATTTTGTCCAAGAGAGGGTTGTGTAGATGCTATAGAAACAATGGATCATTTATATTATTCATGTCCATATATTATTCAATTTTGGGACATTGTTAAAAATAGATGGAAAAATAGGTTATCAATACCTCCTGCTTCTACATTGCTGTTTTTTGGGATTCCAGGAGGCAGTATAGCGCAGTGGTCTAAGGCTCTGAGCTGCAAATTTGGTGACATCCAGCAGACCTGACCTGGGTTTGAATCCCACAGCTTCCACTTGCGTACTGTGTGACCCTGAGCAAGTCACTTAACCTCCTTGTGCTCCCAGTTCGCTCCTGTAAAAAAGCTTTCAGCTTAGTGTGCTATACCTGGTTAAACAACTAAATAAATAAATTTTACTCAGGAGCATATAGGTACGGTTAGGATTTTGTTTGCTTTTTTTATATTGGATCTGGATTTGTAGATGTCATTTAGTTTTGCAGTAACAAGACATTCCTGCTTTAGATTTATATTTTATTATAATACGGGAAATTAAGAAATGGAAGAGTGCTGAATTAGCAAATGGAAACTCGAATGTTTTGGTAAAGCAGTGGACCTATTTTGATTTTTTATAATAAAACTAAGGGAAAAGAGTAAAAATGGGAAATGGAAAAGGAAAAAAAAAATGTTTACAACACTCCCTTCCCCAACAGAAGTGTTGTTTAGTTTTGTGTTTTTCAGATGTTTGTATGAATTAATACCTGTTTAAGTCCTTTTTGCTTTGATTATTTCTTTATTAATTTATTGATTGATTTATTATTGATTTGTATGTTGTGTTTAGATTTCAATAAAAAATTCCCCTACTCTTTTCGCTGGTGGAGCTGTCCGTCTGTTTGAGGAGATGGAGGATACCAGTTGGTCGGTGGAGTTGGAGGAGGACGGTTGTGAGTACGTGGCTCTGACCTATTCAGGACATGGGACTGAGTTTGCGGATGATATTCAGTCTTTGGAGGCCCCTTCTGGTACGGTTTCTGAGTTGGAGTTGGAGAATTTGGAGCATGATTCAGTTATAGATGAAGAGGCAGAATTAGTTCTGAATAATGAACTTGAATGGAAAAAACTGCATCTTTTGGATCTCATTAATTTGGCTGAAAAGGATTTTCATTCATGCCAACAGAAGCTGGAAGTCGAACGGAGTAAAAGGAAGCGTTCTCCTGTAAGCCCTGTTCTGGATGGAGGGAAGCGCTTCTGTCAACAGGTTGGCATTGGTGTTAGTTTGAACTCTGTTTTGGGAGGTGACTCGGTTTCTTTTGAAACGTCTGGACATACGTGTTCTTTGGAACCTTGGACCCCTGGTGAGGCACTGAAGCGGGCAGGCTGGCTATGGATTTGGAAAAGATGGGTTCCTGATCCCACTATACCTGTACCAGGGGTTTCCAGTTCGTCTTTTTCTGTACAACATGAGGTGCTCACTTTACCTATTGGCACGCCTGACTCTGAGTCCCTGATTCCAGGTATTGCGAATGCGCAGTCCCAGGGCGAGGCTAGTGAATTTTTGAATACGCAAGATGCCACGGGTGACCAGGATTTACAGGGGTCTGTTTTGCCTTTATCGTCTGGTTTAGCGTTCTCTACATCAGTTCTGCCTACATTGGATTCCATGTCTGCATCTAGTTCACTGCAGTTGGTGCTTGGTAAGACAATGTTTGAGACAGTGGGCTCTCTGAATCCTGGGGGCCATACTCCGAAATCTTTTGCTGGCCTGTTTAGAAAGCATGTGGAATCTGCCATGCGCAGATTCTTAGTGCGATTGAGGTATAGGGGGCAGTTACCTGTGGCTCCGGATTGTATTTGGGTGGGGAAAGTTTTGTTAATAGATTCTATGGCTTTTTCTTCTACTGAAGTGTACTCTCTGACACATCCTCAAGGAGATTTTTATTATGATGTTAGCTTCTGTACGGGGATGTCCTTGGATAAATTCTGGAGGCTGTATTATGATTTACAGGATTGTGAACATTGGAAGGACTTTCAGGCTATTCCTATTACCAAGTCTACAGTTAAGACGGTTACGATTCTTTTCCGGAATGAGGGTGTGAATATTTCTGACATTATGTTTTGGCTGGAGAAGAAATGCTATGTGCAAGATAAGCCTAGACCTATTTTGGACATGAATGGTTTTTGGACTGGGGGGTGGACTATTCGGGTTCGTCTAATTCATGATACTGAAGGAATACAACATTTGCCTAGCTCTTTCTTTTTGGGAAGGGACAGGGGTATTATTTTTTATGCTGGACAACCAAAGAGCTGCTTTAAATGTGGTTCTTTATCCCACTTAAATACTGCATGTGATCAGGTTTGGTGCTTTCATTGTGGGATGCTGGGCCATTCAATTACAGAATGCACCTCTTCCCCGGTATGCAGTTTATGTAATGAACTGAACCATGTATTTTCTGATTGTCCTTGGAAACATTCTGATGTTAATGATACCTCTGACCAGGGACATTTCTTGGCACAGGCTCGGAATTCTAGTGTTGTGTCTGATAGCACGGAACCCGGTCCTGTGCTTAGAGGTAGATGTAGGGGTAGAGGGAGGGGCGGGGTGCTTCCAAATGTCAGAAGGTCTAGCTTATGATCTGGCCAGGATTTGCTGTTTAATGCTCCTTCACAGGAGGTCCCTTTACTCCCTAGTGTAAGTTCTTGTGGGGATGACATGGTTATGCCTTTTGCAACTCCCTGTGGGTCCCCTATTAGGCCTACTTCAAAGCAGGGAATAGATCCTAGTAGTTCTCCACTTCTGAAGGTACTAGGTCGCGTAGGTGATGAGGAGGTAATACAGGTTTCTCAGGATGATCTGCTGCCTTCGGACGGTGGTGTGCCTGGTGTTACACCGAACTCACCCTTGCCCTTAGCTAATCAGTTTTCGATCCTGGCTACCTGGGGGGAACAGGTAGATAGTGCGCTCCCTGTTATGGATCAGGATTCCTCTGGGCCTACTATAGCTTCTTCTCTGAGTGCCCTGGGAGTTCTGTTAAACAGACACAATCTGATGCCATAACACGTGTGACTAGATCCAGTAATAAACTGCCTAAACCCCCTCCTTAAGATCCTTTTCCACTAACAGTAACATCTTTAAATGTTAATAGCATTAGATCCCATGTTAAATGCCAGTCAACTTTTGGGATTCTTTCTTTTTTAAATTATGATGTGTATCTTTTACAAGATACTCGTTTATACACTATTTTGGAGATTACTAATGTTAGCAGGCTTTGGCGATGGGGAGTATCATATTGGTCCTTTGGTTTAGATCTTTGTAGTGGGGTTGGTGTTTGTTTTACTACATTAGATGTTACGCTTCTCCGGTTGGTTGAAATTGAACCTGGCAGATTGCTGCTGGTAGACGTGAAGGTTTGTGGCATTACTTGCCGATTAATTTCAGTTTATGGCCCACAATTGAAGTCCTTGAGGATTTAATTATTATATAAAATTCAGCCTTTTTTGTATACAAGAGGTATTTTGTTTTTTGGTGGGGACTTTAATATTAATTTTTCGCAGAAGGGGTCATCAGGTAAACAATATTGTGATAAATCCTGTTTGTCTTCCATTCTTGCTCTGGCTGGTTTGAAGGAGTCACATAAGGTCGGGAGAGATTCGGTAAAGCCTGATTTTTTTAAAGGGAAATTGTCCTCCCGTATTGATTTTATTTTTGTTCCAAAATCCTTATGGATTGATCGCCTGATTTATGTTCCGGTGGAGACTTCGGACCACGTATTGATTGGGGTAAGGATAGACTCTTTCCAGGGTCGGAAGAAGGGTCCAGGATTTTGGAAACTTAATACTTCTTTATTGAGTGATGTTTCGGTTATTTCGGATTTAAAAATGATTATATATGACCAGGTTACTACTATTGGTTTATATGAAGACAGAGGGATTTGGTGGGGAGCTTTTAAGTCCTGTTTGATTGGCTATTTTCAGTCTCATAGTCGTTTGACGGCTAGATCAAAGCATGAACAATATTTGATGCTTCGTTGGTCTTTGCAGTTACTCATGTCTAGACAATATGAATGTGGATTGGATTTATCTAGTGAGATTACTTGGATAAAGATGTCTATGTTGCCATTTCAGTATGACCGCATGGCATCTTTACTTAAAGAGCAGTCTTTTGGGACTCAGGGGAAATCAGCTCAGGTGAATCCTTTTTTGGCATGTCAGTTGAGATCTCACAGTCGCCTGTTTTCTGGTTTGTGTAGGGATGATGGTGTATTGTTGTTGGATAATGAAGGTATGATGGATTTTTTGGATACACATGTGGAGAGAACATTTGGGACTTCTTGTCCGGTTTCTAGTTTTACCTCTCACTTGTTGGAGGCTGCAGACCTTCCACAAGTTGATTGTGCTTTAAAGTCTAGTATGGTAACTGCCTTTACTGAACTGGAGTTGGGAGCAGTGATTGCTTCTTTAAAAAAGGGGACCTCGCCGGGATCTGATGAATTGCCAGGGGAGTTGTACAAGTTATTGTGGGGGCTTATGCTTAAGGAGTTACTGGCTTTAGACAATCTGTTTCTGT
This sequence comes from Neoceratodus forsteri, assembly GCA_016271365.2. Classification (NCBI taxonomy): domain Eukaryota; kingdom Metazoa; phylum Chordata; order Ceratodontiformes; family Ceratodontidae; genus Neoceratodus; species Neoceratodus forsteri. The sequence continues at coordinate 73,018,552 of CM028133.1, forward strand.
TTGATATGCTTTTGCCTACCCAGATGTACGAGGGGTTGTTAATTTTTCTTTTTAAGAAGGGGAACCATATGGACATTTGTAATTGGAGGCTTTTAACTCTTCTGAATGTTGATTTTAAGATTTTCTCTAAACTTTTAGGAATAGATTGTCTCTTGTGATGTCTGTTCTGATTAATGAGCAACAATTTTGTGCAGTGTCCGGGAGGAAGTTGACGGATGCCTTGATTTTTCTTAGAGAGGTTACGTCATTATGTATGGATCCGGTGTGTGGTCCGGGGGGGTTGTTAGTCTGGATCAATCTAAAGCCTATGATGAAGTGTCACATGAATATTTATGGGCATGCATGAAAGCGTTTGGTTTGCCACTTCAGTTCGTGAATTGGGTGAAACTATGTTATGCATTAGCTATTGTTGTCTCTTTAGAAAATGGGTGGAGAGGTCATCCTCACAGTATTTTGAAGGGAGTCAGACAGGGATGTCCACTTAGCCCCTTATTGTACGTCTTGGCTTTAGATCCATTATTGAGATTCTTAGTAAATCTCCTTTGATTAAGGCTATCAATATGGACGTTTTTTGCTTACCAACATTGATTGCCTGTGCGGATGATATTTTTCTTGTGTTACCAGATAGTGAGGCTGTAGAGCTGGCCTATGAGTTGCTTAAGTCTTTGGGAGGAATCATGGGTGCTAGGATTAATGAGGAGAAAAGAAAATGTATTGCAATTTCAGGGTTCCCTAATAGTCTGTCTTTGGTTGTGCGTTTTTGGGTAGAACGAGAACCTTGTAAAATGTTGGGACTTTATTTTGGTGGTCAGGAGGGTGCTTTGGATAACTGGAAAAAGGCTTTATGGGAGGGCAATAAAAGAGTTTCTCAATGGAATATAAAGAGTTTCTCAATGGAATATACATAGATTGTCAAAGAAAAAACAAATTTTTTTGATTAAATCTTATCTCCTTCCTGTTTTTTTATTTATAAGTAATGTGTATTATATCCCTAAATCATTGGAAATGCCTTTGTTGCATTGTTTTTTTAGCGGAGTATGGGGCAGCCGTTTAAACCCCATTAAGAGAAATACGTTATATCTGGATATTAAAGAGGGAGGTTTGGGGATGATTCACCCAGTAGTGTTTTTCTTTATGACTTTTTTGTATATGAATTTGGTTCCTGTGGTATGGAACATTTCAAAATTATGGGTCTTTCCATTGACGTCCCAATTGAAGGGTGTTTTGGGTGAATAGAACGAAGGTTGTTTTTTACATTTTAATAAACGCCGTCCTCCATTGCTGGACAGTTGGAGGTCGGAGTTTGATAAGATAAAAGGTTGGGATATACGTTGGACAGTGGTAAAGAAGCTTAATAGAAAAGCCTTGTATGCCTCGATTTTGGGGACCTTTTTTTCTGATACTCTGTTCACATCCCTTCCCGCTGCAGTGAGCTCAAATCTGGCCAATTATTTAACTAATTCCCGTATTCCACAGCAGATGTGGGACACTTTATGGTTGGGTATACACGGTAGGGTTAATGTACGTAGTAATCAAAAGCATAAATCCATGCACGAGCGATTTTGCCCGAGGGATAAATGTATTGTCCTTTTGGAAACAATGGATCACCTGTATTTTGATTGCTTTTATGCTAGGGAATTTTGGGATGTTCTTAAAGAGCGGTGGAAGAATTGTTTAGTTTTACCGCCTTTAAAGGTTAGTCTGTATTATGGCTTCTTTGCTACTGAACGACTTGGGGGTCGGTATGGTACTCTACAAGTTCTTCATGTTTATTTTTTATATTGGTTGTGGATTAGTCATTGTAGACTTTTGTTGCAACAACAGTTTATTTCTCCACTTACTTTGATTATAAATGATAGAATCTGAAGTGGGAAAGTTGATGTTGGCAGAACGTGATTAATTTCCTTTGTCTAGGTGGGGTTCTTTTTGGGATGGTTTTGATTTTTTATGAATTTTTTTTTATTTGTGGATATATTATCCAGCGGTATTTTCACTTGATGTTCTGTTTGAGGGAGACAAAAAAGGAAAAAAAAATATATTAATAACAAGGGAAAAACTTGCATAGTTTTATTCTTCTCATGTTTGATAATCTGTATTTCTATGTTTTTTTCCTTTTTCCTCTTTTTGGTTGTACTTGTGAATAGACTGTATTATATATGCCTCTGTGTTGTTATTGTTATGATTTAAATAAAAAATTCCCATACTCTTTTCGATAAGTGCCATGGGATCTTTAACATCCACCTGAACTACCACCAATCCAGGCAGATGGGACCTCGATTTAATGTCTCATTGGAAAGACAGCACCCCAGAAGTGCAACACCCCTCTCATGCTGCACTACAGTGTCAGTACTGGGATATTAACCCAAGTGCCAGAGGTGGGCACTGAACCCACAGCCCTCTGATCTCCCAGCCTCAGAGGTGAGTGTGCTACCTACTGAACCACTGACACTGCACATTATCAGGTGGATAGGAAATTGTCTCCAGAACTGGACCCAGAGAGTCGTGGTTGGAGGGATAGTCGCATCCCCAAGAATGGTCATTTCTGGAGTCCTTGGGCCCCTCCTGTTCAATACCTATGTATCTGACATTAGGAAATGCAATAGGAGTGAGCTGAGTCTGTTTGCAGATGACTCAAAACTTGGAGAGGTGGTGGATGGGGAGGAGGGAGGGTGGTCCTACAGGGGGACCTGGAGGCTCTGGAAAGGTTGTCTAGAAAGTGGAAGCTGAGGTTCAAAGCAGGAATATGCAGGGTACTGCACCCAGGAGTCAGAAACCCAAGACAAGTCGACACCCTGGGGGGAAATGCTATAAGTATAGATGGCTGAGAGGGACCTGGGATGGTAGTAGATGTCAAGATGAACAACTCAGAGAGTTGTATGAGGGCAGTGGCAAAGGCCAACATGATGCTTGGATGCATCACTAGGGGCTCACCTCCAGGAGGAGTGAAGTAATAATTCCAATATATAACTGCTTGGTTAGGGCAAACCTCGAGTACTGCATGCAGTTTTGGAGGCCACATTTAAAGAGGGACATTGAACTCCTGGAGAAAGGGTCCAGAGAAGGGCAACCAAAATGATTTTGGGCTTGTAGGAAAGAACCTAAGAGGAGAGGCTCGAAGAGCTAAATATGTAAAAATTGGAAGAGAGAAGGGACTGGGGAGAAGTGATAAAGGTTTTCACACAGATGAAGGGGCAAATAGCGGATGAGCAGTCAGGATACTCAGAAGAAAGGAGTTGGGGCACTTAGAGGGCATAGATGGAAGCTGGAGGGGGGAGAGTCAGTGGAAAAAGGAGGAGGTGCTATTTCACTGAGAGGGTGGTGGAGTTATGGAATGCACTGCCTCGATGGCTGGTGGAAGCAGAAACGGTGGAGGGGTTCCAGAAGGGGTTGGGTTCTGGAAGCAAAAACCAGTGCAGCGAGAAAATCCAGGACTGGGAAGGCAGAAGCCAGAGAGGGAGAGGGGGCAGCAAGGTCAGTTAACAGGGTGGGTGCTAACCAAATGAGAAGACAGAAAAGACCATTAGGTTTATTGTCCTGGCATTTTATAATGTCATTATATTATATTATATTATATTATATTATATTATATTATATTATATTATATTATATTATATTATATTATATTATATTATATTATATTATATTATATTATATTATGTCATGTCATGTCATGTCATGTCATGTCATGTCATATATTGCATTGCATTGTATTATATTACACTATACTATATTATAATATATTATATTATATTGTATTATATTATACTAATCACGACTCTGTAACAGGGATAATTTCACACAGTTGAGCACAACACTGTAACAGAGAGCACTGAACTCATTGTTTAGAACCAAAATACAAGAGAGGCAATATAACTCTTGTTTGAGATAAATTAAAACACAGATTAGCAGCATACTGTCACAAAGATAATTTAGCACATTTAGTCTTTACACAGTTACAGAGATAATTTAACACATAATTCAACTCCACACTATCACAGAGACATTGTAACCCATAGTTTAACACCACTATGTCACATCAATAATTTAACCCAGTTATAATACCACACCCATTATATTGTATCATATCATAATATATTATATCATATTATATTGTATTATATTATCTTATATTAATCACCACTGTCACACTGATAATTTCATGCAGTTAAGCACAACACTGAAAGAGAGAGTAATGAATGCATTGTTTAGCCTCTCAGCACAAGAGATACAATTTAACCTATGTTTGAGATAATGTTACACATAGTAAAATAATGTAAAATAATATATCATATCATGTCATATAATATAATATAATATGATACTGTGCTGTTATAATATTATAAATATTAAAGCAATTAACTATGTGTTAATTTTTCTCTGTGAAAGTGTGGTGTCTCTATTGTAGAGAGTTTTTAAACAATGAGTTAGATGCTCTCTTTTACAGTCTTGTGCTTCATTGCATGAAATTACACCTGTTACAGAGTGGTGATTATTGTAATAGAATATAATATATTATGATATGATATAGTATAATATAAGATAAAACAATGTGTTATGATATGATATATAATACAATGTAATATAATTCAATATAATATAATGTAATATAATATAACATAATATAATTAATATAATATAATATAATACAATGTAATGTGGTGTTATAATATTTATCTATTATATTAATTAACTTTGTGAAAATGTATTCTCCGTGAAAGTATGGTACTAAACTATGTGTTAAAATATCTCTGCAAATATTGTGGTGCTTAACTATGTGTTAAATTACCTCTGTAACCGTGTAATGATTGTGTTACATTATCTCTGTGAGACAGTCATGGCGATCTGTTGGTGAAATTATCTCAAACAAGAGTTTAATTATCTCTTGAGTACTGTGATTCTAAACGATGTGTAAAATGCTCTCTGTTACAATGTTGTGATTTACAGTGTGAAATTATCTGATATGGAGCAGTGAGTAATATAATATATCTAAAATATTAATATAATACAATACAATATACTATGTAATGTAATACATTATAAAATAATATGATATTATATTAAATTATATATGATATGATAAGAAATAATGTCATATAATAGAATGTCATATAATATAATATGATCTAATATAATATAACATAAAATAATATAATGTAATAGTGTGGTAATGTGATATGATATGATCGATATGATATGATATGACATTGGATATGATATGGGATGCTGCAATATGATATGTTATAATATATTATGATATGATAAGAAATGATGTAATGTAATGTAATGTAATATAACTTATAAAATAGTAGAATATAATATATTATAATATAATATAACAAATTATAATATAATATAATCTAGAGGTGTGGTGTTATAATAGTATAACTATTAAATTAATTAACTATGTGTTAATTTATCCCTGTGTCAGAGTGATGATAAACTATGTGTAAAATCATCTCAAACATGGGCTAAATTGTTCTTTTGTTGTGTGGTTTTAAACAATGAAATAAATGCTCTGTTTTACAGTGTTCTACTTAACTGTGTGATACTGTGTGATACATGTTACATAGTGTTGATTATTATAACATAATGTTATATAATACATTATATTAATATCGTATAATATAATAATATATAAAATAATTGGATACGAGGTAGTGTAATGTGCTGTCTCATGTTAGGTCATGTGATATGATATGATACGATATGATATGATACGATATGATTTGATATGATATGATATGGAATGATACAATGTAATACAATTAAATTTATCAACTATGTGTCATTTTATTTCTGTGATAGTATGGTGTTAAACTTACTGCTAAATTGTATCTCCAAATAATGTGTTGCTGAACTTTGTTTTAAATTATTACTATAAAAGTGTGCTGCTTAAATGTGTTACATTATCTCTGTGACAGTGTGGCACTAATTAAGGAGTTAAATTTTCTCAAACATGGGTTAAATTGTCTCTGTTGCAGTGTGTTTCCAAACAATGAATTAAATCATCTCTTTTACAGTGTTGTGCTTAACTCTTACGTAATGGTGCTTAATATAAAATAATATAATACTAATATAATATATTATCATACAATATGATACAGTGCAATATATTACGATATGACATGGTATAATTTAATATAATATAACATAATATAATACAATATAATATATATTATCATATAATATACTATAACAGTGTGGTGTTATAATAGTATAACTATTAAATTAATTAACTATGTGTTAATTTGTCTCATGATATAATATAACACAATATAACACAATACAATGAATTATGATACATGGTATAATAGGAAATGATATAATATAAGATTATGTAATACAATAAAGTATAGTATAGTATGATATGATATGTTATGGTATGATATGATTTGTTATAAGATGTGAAGTCATATGATATGAAATAAAATGACATGATATTGTATAATGTGATATGATATGATATGATATGATATGATATGATATGATATGATATGATATAATGGTGTGGTGTAATAATATTAGAAATATTAAATTAATTAACTATTTTTTAATTTATCTATGTGACAGTGTGATGCTAATTTATGTGAAAAATTATCTCAACCTTGGGTTGAGTTCTCTTTGTTGCAGTGTGTTTCCAAAAATGAGTTCAATGCTCTCTGTGACAGCGTTGTGCATAACTGTTTAAAATTATCCTTGTCACAGAGTGGTGATTAATATAATATAATAAAATATAATATAATATAATATAATATAATATAATATAATATAATGGTGTCATGTTATAATATTGTAACTATTGAATTTATTAACTATGTGTTAATTTGTCTCTATGGCAGTGTGGTGCTAATTTATGTATAACATTATTGGAAGGATGGGAAAAACTGTCTCTGTTTCAGTGTGGTTCAAAAGAATAAGTTCATTACTCTCTATTACAGTGTTGGGCTTAACTGTGTGAAATTACCATTGTTATGGAGTGGTGATTAATATAATATAATATAATATAATATAATATAATATAATATAATATAATATAATATAATATAATATAATATAATATAATACAACATTATACAATACAACATTATACAATACAACATTATATAATATGTAATATAATATGATATGATAACATAATATAACATACATTATTATGACATACTATGATAAGATATGGTAAATGATATGATACAATATAATATTGTTCTATTATAATATAACTGCATTAATTTATCTCTTAGACAGAGTGATGTGAAACTCTCTTAAAATATCTCTGTGATAGTGTGGTGCTGAACTATGTGTTAAAATATCTTTGGAAGACTGTTCTGATTAAATGTGTTACATTATCTCTGTGACAGTGTGGTGCCAATCTGTTGGTAAAATTATCTCAAACAAGTGTTTATTTGTCTCTAGAGTAGTGTGGCTCTAAACTATGTGTAAAATGCTCTATGTTACAATGAGGTGCTTAATTGCATGAAATTATCAGTTATGAAGTGGCGAGTAACATAATATAATACATATATTATAATTTAACTTAATATAATATAATATAATATAATATAGTATAATACAATATAATGAAATATAATATAATACAATACATTATAATATTATGTAATGTAAAATGATATGATATGATATGATATATGATATGATATGCTATAATATGATATAATATATTACGATATGATAAGAAATTATGTAATATAATAGAATGTAATATATTGTAATGTAATATAACATATAAAATAATATAGTATAATATGATATATTATAATAAAATATAACATAGTATAATACAATATAAAATAGTGGAGTGGTGTTATGATATTCTAACTATTAAATTAATTATTTGTTACTTTATCCTTGTGTCAGAGTGATGCTAAACTATATGTAAAATCATCTAAAACATGGGTTAAATTGTTATGTTGTTGTGTAGTTTTAAATTATGAATTAAATGCTCTCTTTTACAGTGTTGGGATTAACTGTGTGATATCACGCCTGTTACATAGTGGTGATTAATATAATATAACATAATATAATAATGTAATATAAAAATAAATAATATCATAAAATATAATATCATTGTTTTATAGTATTATAAATATTAAATTAATTAACTATGTGTTAATTTATCTGCGTGACAGTGTGATGCTAAACTGTGTGTTAAATTAACTCTGAGTGTGTTGTGCTAAACTATGTGTTTATCTCTGTGACAAAGCAGTGTTAAAGTATAACTGTGAGAGTGCAATGATAAACTATCTTAAATTGTCTCTTTTACAGTGTAGTGCAAAACTATGTGTTAAATTAAGTTTGAGAGTGTCGTGCTCTTCTATGTGTTTAATTATCTCTGTGATATTGCAGCACTAAAACTATGTGATAAATGTTTTCTTTGACAGTGTAGTGCTGTTACTTTATCTCTACCACAATGCAATGCCAAACGTTGTGTTAAATTATCACTGTGAGAGTGCAATGCTAAACTCTTTTAAAATGTTTCTTTCACAGGGTGGTGCTAAACTGTGTGTTAAATTAACTCTGAGAGTGTGCTATTAAACAATGTTTATAATTATCTCTGTGACAGTGCAGTACTAAAACTGTGTAATTGTATTTCTTTGACAGTGTAAAACTGAAATATGGTTTAACTTATTTCTATTACAGTGTGGTTCTAAAGTATGTGTTAAATTATCTCTGTAACAGTGGGGTGCTTAAATGTGTAACATTATCCATGTGACAGTGTGTTGCTAATTTATGTGTTAAATTATCTCAAACATGGGTTAAATAGTTAAATAATCTGTGTTGCAGTGTGGTTCTCATCCATGAGTTATATGCTATCTGTTTCTGTCTTTTACTTATCTGTGTGAAATTATCTTTGTGACATTATGGTGATAAATGTAATGTGACAGAGCATAACATAACATAACATAACATAACATAACATAACATAACATAACATTACAGTGCTAGAGTGCACTGCTAAACTGTTTTAAATTGTTTCTTTTACAGTGTGGCGCTAAACTGTATGTTAAAATACCTCTGTGATGGTGTGGTGCTGAATTGGCTCTAAATTATGTGGAAACTTATCTCTGAAACAGAGTGGGGCTAATTTATGTGTTAAATGGGTATTTGACGTCAATGGGTATTTTAACAAGCAAGACACTGTGGTGATAAACTATGCAGTAAATTAGCACTTTGACAGTGTGGTGCTAATTTTTGTGTTACATTATCTCACACAAGGGTTAAATTGTTTCTGTTGCAGTGTGGTTCTAAACAATGAGTTAAATGCTCTTTCATTGTTGTGCTTAACTGTGTGGTGATTAATATATTATAAAGTAATATACAGTATAACATAAGACAATAACATAACATGACATACCTAAGATAAATTAATATAATGGTGTGGTGTTATAACTATTAAATTACTTAACTATGTGTTAATATATCTCTGTCACACTGCAGTGCTAAACTGCGTGTTAAATTACCACTGTGAGAGCGCAATGAACAACAGTTTTAAATTGTCTCTTTTACAGTGTGGTGCTAAACTTTGTGTAGAAATATAACTGTAATATGGAGTTGCCAAACAGTGTGTTAAATCATCTCTCTGACTTCTAGGGGTTACTTTATTTCGCAAGACAGTGTGCTGATAAACTATTCAATTTTCTTTGTGACAGGATGGTGCTGAACATTGTGTTAAAATACCCTCTGATAGTGTGGTGCTGAACTATGGTTTCAAGTATATCACAGTGTGGCTGAAAATTATGTGGAAAATTATATTTTTAATAGTGTGATGATAATTTATGTGTAACATAATCTCTCTGACATCTGTGGGTTACTTTTATCTCACAAGACAGTGTGGTGATAAACTAGAGAGATATCTCTGTGATAGTGTAGTGCAGAACTTTACTTTAAATTATCGCTACAACAGTGTGGTTCTAAAGTATATGTTACATTATCTCTGTGATAGTATGGTGCTAATTTATGTGTTAAATTATCTCAGACATGGGTTAAATAGTTTCTGCTGCAGTGTTGTTCTAAACAATGAGTTAATTGGTCTCTGTTTCAGTGTTGTGCTTAACTCTGTGAAATATATTATGTTAAAGTGTGGTGATTAGTATAATATAACATACTATATCATAACATAACATGTTATAATATAACTATTTAATTACTTAACTATGTGTTAATATCTCTCAGTCAAAGTGTGATGCTAAACTATGTATTAGAATATTATTGTGAGAGTGTGATGATTACAGTGTGTGCTAAATTACCTTGGTAACAGTGTGGTGCTTAAAATTGTTTCATAATCTCTGTGAAAGTGTGGTCCAAATGTATGTGTTGCATGATCTCAAACATGGGTTAAATTGTCTCTGTTGCAGTGTTGTGGATCACTGTGTGAAATTATGTCTGTTATGGTGCGGTGATTAACATCACATCACATAAAATAGCATAACATAACACCATAAAATAATATAATGGTGTTGTGTTATTACTATTAAATTATTTAACTAAGTGTTCATTTATGTCAGACAAAGTATGGTGCGAAACTATGTGTGAAATTCACTCTGACAGTGTGGTGCTAAACTAGATGTAAATTATCTCTGTGACAGAGTAGGGCTATGTGTTAAATTTTCACTGTGACAGTGCGATGCTAAACTTAATTGATTCTTTTAATGTGGTGCTAAACTGTGATTCTAAACAATGCAGCGTGCATCTTTTGCAGTGTGGTGCTAAACTGTGTGTTAAATTAACACATAGTTTAGCACCACTGTTTGACTGAGAAATATTAACACATAGTTAAGTAATTTAATAGTTATAACACCCCACCAATATGTTGTTTTATGTTAGGTATGTGATGTTATGTTATGTTTCTGATATGATATATTACTTTATAATATATTAATCACCACATAGTTAAGTACATCACTGAAAGAGAGTGAAGTTAACTCATTGTTTAGAACCACACTGCAACAGAAACAATTTAACCCTTGTGTGAGATAGTTTAACACAAAAATTAGCACCACACTGTTAAAGAGTTAATTTACTGCATAGTTTATCACCATACTGTCTTGCATGTTAAAAAACCCATAGACATCAGGGAGATTATTTAACACATAAATTAGACCCACTCTGCTACAGAGATAATTTTCCACGTAATTTAGAGCCACACTGTGATATATAGATAGTTTAAACCATAGTTCAGCACCACACTATTACAGAGGTATTTTAACATACAGTTTAGCACCACACTGTAAAAGAAACAATTTAAAACAGTTTAGCAGTGCACAGTCACAGTGATAACATCACATAGTTTAGCACTGCAATGTTATGTTATGTTATGATATGTTATACTCTGTTACATTACATTTATCACCATAATGTAACAAAGATAATTTCACACAGATAAGTAAAAGACTGAAACAGACAGCATGTAACTCATTGATGAGAACCACACTGCAACAGAGAGTATTTAACTATTTAACCCATGTTTGAGATCATTTAACCCATAAATTAGCACCACACTGTCACAGGGATAATTTGACACATGCTTTAGAACCACACTGTGATAGAGATAAGTTAAACAATAATTCAGCTTTACACTGTCAAATAAATAAATTTACACCGTTTTTAGTACTGCACTGTCACAGAGATAATTAAAAACATTGTTTAATAGCACACTCTCAGAGTTAATTTAACACACAGCTTAGGCACGACCCTGTGAAATAAACTTTTTAAAAGAGTTTAGCATTGGACTCTCACAGTGATAATTTAACACAACGTTTGACACTGCATTGTGGTAGAGATAAAATAATAATGTTTAGCACTACACTGTCTCAGATATAATTTATCGGATAGTTTTAGTGCTGCAGTGTCACAGAGATAATTAAACACATAGTTTAGCATCACACTTTCAAAGTTAATTAAACAGTTTTGCACCACACTGTAAAAGAGAAAATTTAAGATAGTTTACCATCGCACTCTCACAGTTATACTTTAACACAAAGTTTTAGTGCTGGATTTTCACAAAGATAAACACATAGTTTAGCATAACACATTTAGAGTTAATTTAACACACAGCTTAGCACGACCCTGTGAAATAAACTTTTTAAAAGAGTTTAGCATTGGACTCTCACAGTGATAATTTAACACAATGTTTGGCACTGCATTGTGGTAGAGATAAAATAATAATGTTAACACAGTTTAGCATCACACTGTCACACAGCAAAATTAACACATAAATAATTAATTTAATACTTATACTATTATAACACTATGCTATTATATTATATTATTTATTTTTATATTACATTATTATATTATATTATATTATATTATATTATATTATATTATATTAATCACCACTACGTACCAGGCATGATATCACATAGTTAAGCACAACACTGTAAAAGAAAGCATTTATTTTATTGTTTAAAACTACACAATAGAGCAATTTAACCCATGTTTTAGATGATTTTACACATAGTTTAGCATCACTCTGACTCAAAGATAAATTAACAAATAATTTATTTAATAGTTATAATATCATAACACCTCTCCACTATATTATATTGTATTATACTATGGAGGGGCCCAAGGACTGATCCCTGAGGGACTCCAGTAATGACCCTCCTTGGGGGTGCGACTATCCCTCCAACCATGAACCTCTGGGTCCTGTTCGGGAGACAATTTCCCATCCATCTGATCATCTGGTTCCCCACCCCCATTTCTCCTACATTATTCAACATGCCCATGTGAGGAACAGAGTCAAATGCCTTGCTGAAGTCAAGAAAGAGGATGTCCACTGGTCTTCCCAGGTCCATGGCACTCATCAGCCAGTCAAAGAACTCCACAAGGTTTGTCTGACATGATTTCCACAGGATGAATCCATTTTGTCTATCGTCCTGGCTCCCCAATTTTTCCAGGTCCCCCCTTGTCTCTGGTTGATAACGTCCTCCATTACCTTGCCCACTATCAATGTCAGGCTGATAGGCCTGTAGTTCCCTGCCACCTCCCCTGATCCCCACTTGTGGCTAGGCACTGTATGCGCCACCCTGGGGCACCCATCCTGTCCTCAGTGAGATGCTGAAGAGCTTCATCAGGGGTTTTGACAGGACATCTGCCACTTCCTTCAGCACTCTGGGATGTAATTTATCTGGCCCTGGTGCTTTCTCCATCTTATGGGACTCAAGGGCTTCCCTCACTCTCCCTGCCATGATTTCCACCTCTGCTACCTCATCTTCCTGCTTTGCATTCCCCACACTTGCCAGTGATGCACCCCTCCCCAGAAGTATAATATACTATAATATAATATAATATAATATAATATAATATAATATAATATCATATAATATCATATAATATAATATAATATAATATCATACAAGACAACAGAACACAATACAATACAGTACAATACAATATAATATAATATAGTGGTGTGGTGTTACAATAGTGTAACTATTACATTAATTTAGTATGTGTTAATTTATCTCTCTCATGCTAAACTATCTGTTACATCATCTCAATCATTGGTTAATTTGTCTCTATTGTAGTGTGGTTCTACACATTGAGGCCCAGATATTCAAACTGCACCCAAAAAGTGCGCAACAGCAGGAGCAAGTGCAAGTCCACTGCGCTCATGCAAAACTGCGCAGCTCAAGATGCGCCTGTGACACATGAGTGAATATCACGCCACCTGTGCCATAGCGCAACCAGGGATGTGCAGTTGCACATTTCAGTTGTGCCATAGCACAACCAGGGATGCTCAGTGGAGCAGTCTTGATGCGCCATAGCACCCTGTGGAGCAGGGCAGCAGTGCAACAGCACAACCAGGGATGCACAGGGACAGAATGCAGGGGCCCACCACCCATGCCACAAAAGGGCTGAGGAGCACAGAGTAGAACAGAGATCACCCGACACACCCCATGCACTGCACAACCGGTGGAGAGCTGGAATAATCACTGGCCCATGGATACCAGCAACCAACCCACAGCCGGGGCATGGTGCTCCAGCACTCCCTCTGGCAAGCTGTGACTGGCACACAAGGAGTGTCAGCCACCCTGTGACACACCATCCCACCAATGCAGAGCACACCCTGCACTACGATCCCCATACACCCTGCCAGGAGTAGCGCCCAACAGTGCAGGACACCCCATGCATGCCACAACCCTCACAGTGACAATGCAATCCTATGCACCAAGGAGTCATGCAAGGCAGCTCCACCATGTGCCCCCTGCAGTGGGTGGCAGCTTACAGCGATGCAACAACTGCATCCACAATGCCACCCTGCCCATCCCCCAAGGCACAGCTGAGAAACCAACCATGCATCAGCACTCAAGGTTTCCCCACATGCAACAGGACACACCCCGGACCCCACCACCAGTGGTACAGCACCCTGCACACCCTCCCAAGGACACATCCAATCCCAGCTACAACAGCCAGCACAGACACACACAATGTTGGATGGAAGCATGTGCCACACAAGATGCAACACAGTGCATTGACAAACAACCACCCATACCCAAGGGCACAACAACACAGAGACACAGTAGCAGGTCAAACAAGCCACTGGCATGTGGCCACAGCAGGTGTGTACACATGGCCAGCACCTCTACATGGCACAGGTGTGCCAGCCACCCTGCACAGGCACCATGAAGCTGTATGCCACTGCTGGAGCACAAGTGACAGACAGTGGAGCATATTCCCTGCAACAGACACAAGTGACAGCATGCAGGGTAGACAAAAACAGTGGAGGCAACAGAGCCACCGGGAGGCAGACATGCACCATATTGGTGATGGGAGGCTACCTGGCATTATACTGGGTACAGTGGCTGTTCAGCATGGACAGCCACCACTGACATGCCAACAGACATGTAAGGGTGTCAGCTGCACAGTCCATGGATGGTCTGACAGGGGTGCCATGCATACAGTGCTTGCACCGTAAACCACTGCAAACAGGCATCCAGTGCACAGAGAACAAAACACAAATGACAGACAGTGACTGATTCCCCCACCCACACCATAGGCGGTACCCTTTCGGACACACACACATGCCCAGGCTTGCACCACCCCTGATTGCATACACACCACTACTGCTGAGCACCTGTAGCTCGCTGCAAATCAGAGACCACCACAGTTGTCATAGCAAAATGTATGTATTAAAAAAGATAAACACTCCAACATATGTACAGATATATACAAGGGAGGGGGGAAGGGCCACAAACCCGGTGGGGGTGGGCATGGGGCAGAGGTGTTCAAATGGGAGAGGGAAGAAGTGGTGTGAGGGTGGGTCCAGAGGGGTTAGGTGTGTCAGGGGGTCATGGAGGGCCTATTCTTTTCCCCGTTCTCCACTCCTGTGACACCTCTGGGTGCTTCTCCTCCAGACCTCATGCCACTCCATCCACTCGAGCAGTGCCAGGGACACCTGCACCAGCTCCAGCAGTTCCTGTATGCCCTATTCCAGGGCCATCCAGTGTTGTCCACTTAGGACAAGGGAGCAGAGTCAATACGTATGACTGTCCAACCCCCTGCAGCCCACCCATTGTGCATGGCATACAGTCATGTGCCACACCCCTGTGATGGTGTGTGACCACCCACAGTGACAGCATCCACAAGACCTGCCTACCCAGGCACCCACAGCCATGTGGACTGCTGCAAACTCCCACTACCCATGTTCCGCACAGCACCACCATGGCCATACAGTGATATGGCTTATGCTGTGCGAAGGCAGTGGCACAGCCATGTACCCAGTGCACGCATAGTCCACCATTGAGGTACTCCCAGACATGTAGTACCACTGGACGGTGCTGACTGTAACAAGTTGCGTGCATGGCAGTGGTGTCAATGGATGGTGGCCATGCCTCACTGCCCATCCTGTTACCCAGCATGCAATAATAATCATGGATGTAAGGCACTCACCATCATCAGTTTGGTCCCTGCACCTCTGTGGTCCTGCATTCCTTCCAGCCTGCTGGTCCTCTTGGCAGTGCCTCCTCTCCCTCACCCACCAGTGCTCCTCTGGGCCTAAGGTGCAAACATGGAGAGAGGAACATCACTACAATCTGGGAGCAAAGTCTCCCCACCCCTGCGTGTGCAATCCCACACAGCCATACCCATCCACCCCCCCACCCTGATTCTACCACCATGGCCAACATTGGATAGCCCTCCATGTGCCGGACACATGCAACCATGATACCTGTATGGACGTTAACAGTGTATGGATGGGGCACCTACCTGTCACTGTGCCCCTCCTGTCACATGCCCACAGGCAGGCAAGCCTGTCCGGGTCTCTCTGCCAGAGGTCCCTGTATCAGTGGTGACACTGCTCAGCCATGCACCTGATTCCTGTGGCCTCCTCCTGCGCCACCACCACCTGCTCCCATACTGCACTCCTGGCCCTGTCCAGGGGTGCATCACTATAAAGTGCCCCAGCATGGGGCTCTACTATGGCCACCAAATTGGCCAGCTCCACCTGGATACACACACCAGCCCTCCTCTGTGCCATCGCTACAGCTGGTTGGAGCCAAAAGGGCACTCGGTAGCACAGTCCACTATGTGCATGGTACAGCACTGCCATTCCCTACTGAACAGCGTGATAGTCGGGCACAGGGTTAAGGTGCTCTCATGCACGGTCCGCCACAGCACGATTGGTACTCAATGCATGTAGCATGATTTGGTGTCTGTGTGCCAGCTCCTGTAGTGGCCTACCATGCTATTGCCCCAGTGTGCCAATGGCACCCCAGTGCCACAGTGCCATATATGTGAACAGCGCAGTAGCACCACTGGTACAATGGTGGCCATGCCCTGCATTGCCTCCCGCACACAGCACATCAGCAGTGCAGCAGGCATCTCTGTCATCACCCCAGGCATGCGCAGTTTGGTGTGTACTGCACATGTCACAGAAATGCGCACTTGCCTGAGCACGTTCAACACAATTGCGCAAAGTGCAACAGCATGATATTCATCCGGCATATGCAAATCAGCTAATCAAATATTCAATGGCGCAGACACTGCGTCTGCATCCACTTAACATTGCACCTCACCTCACTTGCATACGAACATACGAAATTTGCCAGCAGATAAAGGCCTAGAGGTCTATCAAGTCTGCTCGAATGTGCAGCTAGCACCCCTTATTCTGCAGCTGCCCCTCCCTTCCACCCTTCCCCTTCATTAACCCTCCCCCTTGTCCTGTCCCATCCTCGTTTGAAGCAGTCCACTGTTCTACTGCATACCACTTCTGCAGGTAACGCATTCCACCCAGCCACCACCCTCTCTGTAAAAAGTGTCTCCTCATCTCCTCCTGAACCTTCCTCGCTCCAGTCTCATATCATGGCCCTGGTGGCCCTCCCTCCTTACTTTGAACAGCCCTCTGTACCTGTCTTGTTTATTCCTTTCATGTATTTAAAGGTTTCAATCATGTCCCCCTGTCTCTCCTCTCCTCCAGTGAGTACATGTTCAACTCCTTCAACCTCCTCTCATATGATAAGTCCCCAGACCTTGATCATCTTTGTCGCCCTGCGCTGCACCCTCCAGTAACTTAATGTCCCTTTCAGATACGGACGCCAGAACTGCACGCAGTACTCCAGGTGTGGTCTAACCAATGACCCATACAGTGGCAGAATCACCTCCTCCTCCTTGAGGATATACCCTTGCAATACAACCCAGCATTTTGTTGGCCTTGCAGCTGCCTTCCCACACTGTGCCGAGTTGTTCATTGACCCTGTGATGAGCACACCCAGATCCTTCTCCTCCTCTGTCTGGGCTAGCTGCACTCCCCTAGCTGGTAAGTCCTCCTTGGGTTCTTCATCCCAAAATGCATCACCTTGCACTTTTTGGCATTAAAGCCCAGTTGCCAGGTGTCTGACCAGGTTTCAAGCTTTGCCAGATCATCCTGCAACCCTGCCATCCCCTAGGTCATCCACCACCGCCAACCTTGGTATCATCAGCAAACAGACTGATCTTGCTCTTGATGTCCCATGATATGTCTGCAATGAATATCCCAAACAACACTGGTCCCAACACCGAGCCCTGTGGGACACCACTGTCACTGCCCTTGGGTGTGAGAGCTCCCCACCCACCACCACCCTCTGTTGCCTTCCCTGCAGCCAGTTTCCCACCCATCTCACCAGCATTGCACCTGCCCCTGTGCCTACTAACTTCCTTCCCAGCCTTCCATGTGGCACTGAGTCGAATGCCTTACTGAAGTCCAGATACAGGACATCCACTGCATGTCCCCTGTCCAGCTGCCTAGTTACCCAGTCATAGAACCCGACCAGGTTGGTTTGGCAGGATCGGCCACGTATGAAGCCATGCTGTCTGCTGTCCTGTAGTCCTTGGCCTCTAAGAGGGCCACCAGCCTCCTTCAGGATAGTCTCCATTAGCTTACCCACGATGGATGTGAGGCTCACTGGTCTGTAGTTTCCCGGTTCATCCTTGGGGCCACTCTTGTGGAGGGGCACCACATGAGCCATTCTCCAGTCCTGAGGTACACACCTCGAATGTAGTGAGGCATTAAATAGGTCTGCCAAAGGTCCTGCAAGGACCTCTGCCAGCTCCTTCAGTACCCTGGGGTGGATGCCATCTGGGCCTGGTGCCTTGTCCACCCTCAGTGCCTTCAAACCCTCTCGAACTCTGTCCTCCATGATTTCCCCATCTGTCACCACTTCCCCCCCTTCGTCTGCCATTTCACCCATCTTGGGTGTCACCCCTCTTCTCTTTAGTAAATACTGAGCAGAAGTACTCATTTAGTGCTTCCGCCTTTATCATACCCTGCTTCCACCCAACCCCCTCCTTCCTAATCCTTACTATGGTCCTTACAGCCCTTTTCTCCTGATGTACTTAAAGAAGTCCTTCTCCCCTTCTTAATGCCTTGTGCCAGCCTGAGTTCCGTAGATGCTTTGGCTCCCTTACTGCCCTTGTCACCTCCTTCGATTCTGTCAAGTACTCCTCTGTCCTCCCCTCCCTGTTTTCTTGTATTTCCTAAAGGCAGCTCTTTTCTTCCTTACCTTTTCCATGACCTCCTTGCTCAACCAGCTCGGTTTCTTAGCCTAGCCTTCTTGCTCTAGGCTTTGCAGCAGGTTTTGTTGCCTCCACTATCCCCAACTTTATGAGCTCCCATCTCTGGTTAGTATCCATACTAGATTGAATTCTGGCCAGGTACCCTTTTACCACTTCCCCATCCTCCCAAAGTCAGCCCTCCTGAAGTCCAGCACTCTTGTGCCAGATTCCACTCCTTCCTTGCCCATATCCAATGTGAGCCATACTGAGTGGTGGTCACCCCTGACAGCGTTCCTCCACTGTAAGTTCTCTCACAAAGTCCCCATTTGCCAGCACAAGGTCAAGGGTATTCTCAACCTGGTTGGTTCACTGACCATTTGCAGCAGGAAGCTGTCCTGAAGGCATCCAGCAGTACCTGCTCCTTCTGTTCCTGGTTGTTGGGGTGCTCCAGTCCACTTCTGGCATGTTGAAGTCCCCCACAATCACCACACTACCCTTCTCGCAGGTCCTCCTGATCTGTCCCGCTAGTTCCCTGTCTAACCTCCATCTGAGATGGTGGCCTGTACACCACCCCATTCTAAGACTCTATTCTTGGAATCCTGGATTTGCACCCAAAGTGACTCTGTACTACCCTCCTCCCTTCCTCCCTTACACACTTCAGTCCTTCCTTCACATATAGTGCCACCCCCCCTCCTTTCCCAGTCACCCTGTCCCTACGAAATAACCTGTACCCTGGTACAGACAGGTCCCAGTCATTATATTGGGTGGCCCATGTTTCCATGATGGCTGCAATGTCCACCTCTCCCTCTGCCATGAGAACCTGCAAGTCTGCAGTTTTCCTCCCAAGGCTCCTAGCATTAAGGGTAACCACCTTCCACCCTTTCCCTCCTCCCATCCTGCCCTCCTTTCCTAGCATCACCAATAGTACTTGCCATTTGTCCTTTGTCACTGTTATGGGGTAAGCTCATATGATTTCCCAACCTGTGGTCCCTGCATATCTCTTCCCCAATTGCCACCCCCACTCCTAGTTTAAACTCCAAACTTCCTCTATATTCTTCCATCCTCTGCTTCAACACTTTCTTTCCTTCCTCACTCAAGTGTAGTCTGTCCTTGGCATAGAGACTACTGTCCTCCCAGGTCCCTCCCCACCCCCAACAGCCCATACCCTTTAGCACAACACAGGTTCTTAGCCATCTGTTAAATTCTCTATTCTCAGCTTTCTTGTTGTGCTTGCCTTTGGCACCGGAAGTATCTCGAAAGTTACTGATCTTCCTGCCCCTCACATAATTGTGCTAGTTCCTCAAACCTCCTCTGACTATATCCACTGTCTTGTCAGCCAGGTCGTTTGTCCCAAGATGTATAATTAAATGAGGCTTGTCCCTACCCCTTCTAGCATATTTCAGAACAGACTGTCCCACCCTTTCCGCTGTCATTCCTGGCAAGGCCTCCACCCAAATGCGACTATGCCTCTCCGCCTTGCTACGTTGCATGCGTTGCACTATAAAAATGTGACATTGGGCTGCACTAGCCATAGTCAGTTATTGCAGTTTATTGGAGTGAGTTGCATGCTGTTTGGGAGTGAGGACTGTGGTATGTGGGACATGCATGGGACTGCACAGTCACAGGTAACACCTGTCATTCTCACAGGATGAATAAGGAGCGATCGTGAGGTGGAGGAAGAGGAGCAGAGACATGGGAGGAATAGGAGGCCTAACTTCACAAAGGCAGAAACAGATGCCCTGTTTGAGGCCTACCTTGACCAGGATCCGCTGCTCAGTGGATGGCAGGGAACACCACAGGCCCATGCTGCTACAAGGGAAGAGGTGGGCCATGCCATCAACTTGCATGGCAGTTACCAGTGGTCCATGCAGGAATGCAAAAAGAAGATGGGCACGGACAAGCAGATGATTAAGGACAAGGTGGCTGCCATCAGGGCAGCATGGTCTGCGACCGGTGAGGGACAGGCAGACGTGCAACACCTGACCCCACAAGAAGAGTGGGTTGCTGGCAGCATGCAGTGTTGTGCCATCAAGGGTGTTCCAGGTGGTGGATTCCAGACAGGAAGAAGCCCATCACAGCATAGTAGGTTCTGGTCTGTCACTGGGGGGACAGGGTAGGGCAGATACATTAATGCTACTGTATTCCCTTACAGCTCATGAGCATCTACATGGGTCAGCGGTGGTGGGCTTGTTCACTGAGGGTGGTACCATAAACATAGAGGAGGGCCCATCCACCTCCACAGGCATACGAGGGTCAGGGCGACAGTGGGCCCCCCTAGATGGCCGGACTGATGTTGGAGGAGCAGGTGCGGTGGAGGCCCTTCCCGTGTCCCAGCATGCCAGCGTCCATGGATGCCAGCATTCTGAGACTTGGGCTGGTGCTGGAACCGTCACTGATGATGATGGAGCTCACTTCATGGACAGTGATAAGTGTGGGCCACAGGATGGCCACACAGCAGGTGACATCATGGGCATGGCTGTGGGTGGTGCTACCATGGAGGTCTGTGTGACATCACAGTCCAAGCCTGTGCCTGTCTGCACCAGTGGGGCAGCACTGGTGTGTGTCCTGGACTGTGGGGCTGTTGTGGTCACTGTGGCAGCACCGTTGAGCCCTGGAGAGTGGCAGCCGGAGGGCAGTGTCAGCAGTCATCCAATGGTCATGGGGGTACAGTGTCAGGGGCGGTGTCAGCGTAAAACCTGTGGACTTGCCCATGCCTGGCCTTTATGTGCAGTGCCCACCCTCAAGGGGTGCTGCCCATCAGGGCCATGAACAACAGGAGGGACAGAATGCCGATGAGGTAGATGACCTCTTAGAAGAGCACACCCACAAACTCCAAGAATCAGTCGATCAGCAGGTGCAGCTTGAGACGACGGTGGACGCACTCAGTGCGGCTCTGCACCAGGCAGAGGAGTGGCACAACAGAGACATCCTCCTCTTCTTGTGGGGTCAGGCATTGCACATCTGCCTGTCCCCCACCCGTCGCAGACTGTTCTGCCCTGATGGCAGCTACCTTGTCCTTAATCCTCTGCTTGTCCGTGCCCATCTTCTTTTTGCACTCCTGCATGGACTGCTGGTGGCTACCATGCAAGTTGATGGCACGTGCCACCTCTTCTCATGCAGCAGCATGGGCCTGTGGTGTTCCTCACCATCCACTGAGCAGTGGCTCCTGATCAAGGTAGGCCTCAAACAGGGCATCTGTTTCTGCTTTTGAGAAGTTAGGCCTCCTCTTCCTCCCATGTCTCTGTTCCTTTTCCTCCACCTCACTATCACTCGTTATTCATCCTGTGAGAATGACAGGAGTAACCTGTGACTGTGCAGTCCCATGCAAGTCCCACACACCACAGTCCACACTCCCAAACAGCATGCAACTCACCACAATAGACTGCAATAACCGACTATGGCTAGTGCTGCCCAATGTCACTTTTTTATAGTGCAATGCATGCTAATGAGGTGAGGTGAAATCTTAAGTGGATGCAGATGCAGTATCTGTGCCATTGAATGGTTGATTAGCTGATTTGCATATGCCAGCTGAATATCGTGCCGTTGTGCTTTGCGCAATTGTGTTGAATGTGCTCAGGCAAGTGCGCATTTCTGTGACATGTGCACTACACACTGAACCGCGCAAACCCGGGGTGATGACACAGATGCCTGCCGCGCTGCTCATGTGCTCTGCGCAGGAGGCAATGCAGGGTATGGCCACCAATGTGCCAGTGGCGCTACTGCACTGTTCACATATATGGTACTCTGGCACTGGGGTGCGGTAGGTGCACTGGGGCCATAGCGTGGTAGGCCACTACAGGAGGTGGCACATAGGCACCCAATCACGCTACATGCATTGAATACCAATTGTGCTGTGGTGGTCCGTGCGTGACAGCCCCTTGACCCTGTGCCCAACTATCACGCTGTTCAGTGATAGCATGATAGGGAATGGCAGTGCTGTACCGTGCAGCATCTGCAAGTGATGGACCGTGCTACCGAGTGTCATTTTGACTCCAACCAGCTGTAGAGATGGCACAGAGGTGGGCTGCTGTGTGGAGCCAGGTGGAGCTGTCCAATTTGGTGGCCATAGTAGAGCCCCATGCTTGGGCATTTTATAGTTATGCACCCCAAGACAGGACCAGGAGTGCAGTATGGGAGGAGGTGGCAGTGGCATTGGAGGAGGCCACAGGAATCGGGCGCACAGCCGAGCAGAGTCACCACCGATATGGGGACCTCCAGGGACAGATTCGGATAGGCTTGCCTGCCTGCGGGCACGTGCCAGGAGGGGAACAGTGCCACGGCCAGGTAGGTGCCCCATCCATACACTGTTAACGTCCACACGGGTATCACGGTTGCATGTGTCCAGCACATGGGGGGCCGTCCAATGTTGGCCATGTTGGTGGTCAGTGGGGGTTGGATGGGTATAGCTGTGTGGGATTGCTCACACACGGAGGTGGGAGGACTTAGCTCCCGGATTGTACTTATGTTCCTCTCTCCATTTTTGCACCTTAAGCCCAGAGGAGCACCGGTGGGCAAGGGAGAGGAGGCGCAGCCTAGAGGACAAGTAGGCCAGAAGGGATTCAGGACCACAGACGCACAGGGACCAGCCTGATGATGGTGAGTGCCTTACATCCATGATTATTATTGCATGCTGGGTAACAGGGTGGGCAGCGGGGCATGGCCACCATCCATTGACACCACTGCCATGCACGCAACTTTTTACAGTCAGCACTGTCCAGTGGCACTGCATGTGGGAGTGCATCAATGATGGTCCATTTGTGTACCGGGTACATGGTTGTGACACAGTCTTCGCACCGCATAAGCCATATCACTGTATGGCCATGGTGGTGCTGTGTGGGACATGGGCGGTGGGAGTGTGCAGCAGTCCACATGGCTGTGGGTGCCTGGGTAGGCGGGTCTTGTGGATGCGGTCACTGTTGGTGGTCGCACACCATCACAGGGGTGTGGCACATGACTGTATGCCATGCACAATGGGTGGGCTGCAGGGGGCTGGACAGTCATACATATTGACTCTGCTCCCTTGTCCTAGGTGGACAATGCTGGATGGCCCTGGCAAAGGGCATACAGGAACTGCTGCTGCTGGCACAGGTGTCCCTGGCACTGCTGGAGTGGATGGAGTGGCACGGGGTGCAGTGGAAAAGCACCCAGAGTTGCCACAGGAGTGGAGAGTGGGGAAGAGAGTGGGCTCTCCATGACCCCCAGAGACACATAACCACCCTGGACCCATCCTCACACCCCTTCTTCCCTCTCCCATTTGTACACCTCTGCCGCCCCCACCGGGTTTGTGTCCTTCCCCCCACACTTGTATATATTTGTACATATGTTTGAGTGTTTATCTCTTTTAATACACACATTTTGTTATGACAACTGTGGTGGTCTCTGATTTGCAGTGGGCTACAGGTGCTCAGCTGCAGTGGTGTGCATGGCGTCAGGGGTGGTGCAAGCATGGGCGTGTGTGTGTGTCCAGAAGGGAACTGCCTATGGTGTGGGTAGGGGGATCAGTCATTGTCTGTCATTTGCGTGTTGTTCTCAGTGCACTGGATATCTGTATGCAGTGGTCCACGGTGCATGCACTGTGTGTATGGCACCCCTGTCAGACCATCCATGGCCTGTGCAGCTGACTCCCTTGCAAGTCTGTGATCTGCATGGTCTGCTGGCATGTCAGTGGTGGCTGTCCATGCTGGACAACCACTGTACCCGGCACAATGCCAGGTTGCCTCCCATCACCAATATAGTGCATATCTGCCTCCGGTGGCACAGTGGCCTCCACTGTTGTTGTCCACCCTCCATGCTGTTGCTTCTGTCTGCTGCAGGGGTTGTGCTCCACTGTCTGTCACTTGTGCTCTGCCTGTATGCTGGTGGCATACAGTTTCATGGTGCCTGCGCAGGGTGGCTGGCACACCTGTGCCATGTAGAGGTGCTGGCCGTGTGTACACAACTGCTGTGGCCACATGCCAGTGGCTTGGTTGCCCTGCTACTGTGTCCCTGTGTTGATGTGTCCTGGGGTATTGGTGGCTGTTTGTCCTGTGTGGCACATGCTTCCATCCAACACTGTGTGTGTCTGTGCTGGCTGTTGTGGCCAGTGCTGGGATGGGATGTGTCCTAGGGAGGGTGCTGTACTACTGGTGGTGGGGTCCGGGGCACGTCCTGTTGCATGTGGGGCACCTCGTGTGCTGACGCTTGGTCATCTCTCAGCTGTACTTCAGGGGGACGTGCAGGGTGGCACTGTGGATGCAGCCGTTGCATCGCTCTCTGCTGCCACCCACTGCAGGGGGCACATGGTAGGGCTGCCTTGCATGGCTCTTTGGTGCATAGGTTTGCATTGTCACAGTGAGGGTGGTGGCATGCTTGGGGTGTCCTGCACTGTTGGGCACTAGTTCTGGGCAGGCTGTATGGGGATTGTAGTGCAGGGTGTGCTCTGCATTGGTGGGATGGTGTGGCACAGGGTGGTTGGTGCTCCATGTGTGCTGGTCACAGCTTGCCAGGGGATGTGCTTGGGCACCATGCCCCAGTGGTGGGTTGGTTGCTGGTGTCCATCAGCTGGTGGTTATTCCAGCTCGACACCGGTTGTGCAGTGCATGGGGTGTGGGGGCAATATCTGTTCTGCTGTGTCCTACTCTGCCCATTTGTAGCATGGGTGGTGGGCGCCTGCATCCTGTCCCTGTGCATCCCAGGTTGTGCTGTTGCACTGCTGCCCTGCTCCATGGGGTGTCCCTGGTTTCATTATGGCACATCTGGACTGCTCCACTGAACATCCCTGGTTACACTATGGTGCATCTGAAATGCAATGCAACATAATGGAGGACATTGTCAAGGAGAGACTAGGGGGGACCTGAAAAAGTTGGGGAGCCTGGACGATAGACAGCTTGGATTCATCCTGGGGAAATCATGTCAGACAAACCTTGTGGAGTTCTATGACTGAGATGAGTGTGATGGACATGGCAAGGCCAGTGAACATCCTCTTTCTTGACTTCAGCAAGGCATTTGACTCTGTTCCTCAGATGGGCCTGTTGAATAATGTAGGAGAAATGGGGGGTTGGGAACCAGATGATCATATGGATTGGAAACTGTCTCCAGAACTGGACCCAGAGGGCCGTGGTTGGAGGGATAGTCGCATCCCCAAGGAGGGGCATTATTGGAGTCCCTCAGGGATCAGTCCTTGGCCCCTCCTGCTCAATGCCTATGTATCTAACATTAGAAAATGCAGCAGGAGTGAGATGAGTTGTGGATGACTCAAAACTAGGATTGGTGGTGGCTGGGGAGGAGAGATGGTGGTTCTACAGAGGGACCTGGAGGCTCTGGAAAAGTTGTCTAGAAAGTGGAAGCTGAGGCTCAAAGCAAGAATTTGCAGGGTCAGTACCAGGGTCAGTCAGTGACCTGGGAGCCAAAAACCCAGACCAAGTCGACACCCTGAGGGGGAATTCTACAAGTATTGATGGCTGAGAGGGACCTGGGGTGGTAGTAGATGTCAAGATGAACAACTCAGAGAGTTGTAGAAGGGCAGTGGCAAAGGCCTAAATGATGCTTGGATGCATCGCTAGGGGCTCACCTCCAAAAAGAGTGAAGTAATAATCCCACTGTATAACTTCTTGGTGAGGACAAACCTCGAGTACTGCATGTAATTTTGGAGGCCACATTTAAAGAGGGACATTGAACTCCTGGAGAGAAGGTCCAGAGAAGGGCAACCAAAATTATTTTGGGCTTGTGGGAAAGGACCTAAGGGGAGAGGCTGGAAGAGCTAACTATGTACACATTGGATGAGAGAAGGGACAGGGGAGAAATGATAGAGGTTTTCACGCACACAAATGGGTAAATAGGGCAGGAGCAGTTAGGATACTCAGAAGAAAGGAGGTGGGGCACTTAGAGGGCATTTGTGGGTGCTGGAGGGGGGAGAGTCAGTGGAGAAAGGAGGAGGTGCTACTTCACTGAGAGGGTGGTGGAGTCATGGAATGCACTGCCTTGGTTTCTGGTTGAAGCAGAATGGTGGAGGGATTCCAGAAGGGGTGGGGTTCTGAAAGTAAAAGCCAGTGCAATCTGAAAATCCAGGACTGGGAAGGCAGAAGCCAGAGAGGGAGAGGGGGCAGCAAGGTCAGTTAACACAGTGGGGGATGACCAAATGAGCAGACAGAAAAGACCGTTAGGCTTATTGTTTGGGCATTTTAGAATGTCAATAAATTATAATGTATTGTATTGCATTGAATTGCATTATATTATATTATATTATATTATATTATATTATATTATATTATATTATATTATATTATATCATATCATATCATATCATATCATATCATATCATATCATATTATATTATATTACATTATATTATATTACATTAATCACCATTCTGTAACAGGGATAATTTCACACAGTTAAGCACAACACTGTATCAAAGCATTTAACTCATTGTTTAGAACCACAATACGAGAGGCAATATAACTCTTGTTTGAGATAAATTAACACACAGATTAGCCGGACACTGTTACAAAGATAATTAAGTACATTTAATCATTGCACAGTTACAGTGATAATTTAACACATAATTCAACTCCACACTATCACAGAGATATTTTAACACAGTTTAACACCACTATGTCACATCGATAATTTAACTCAGATATAATACCACATCATTATATTGTATCATATCCTATCATATCATATTATATTGTATTATATTATGTACTTATATTAATCACCACTCTGTCACACTGATCATTTCACGCAGTTAAGCACAACACTGAAAGACAGCATAATTAACTCATTGTTTAGACTCTCAGCATAAGAGATACAATTTAACTCATTGTTGAGATAAAGTTACACATAGTAAAATAATATAAAATAATATAATATATCATAGCATGTCATATAGTTTAATATAATATGATGGTGTGCTGTTATATTATAGATATTAAAGCAATTAACTATGTGTTAATTTTTCTCTGTGAAAGTGTGGTGTCTCTGTTGTAGAGAGTTTTTAAACAATGAGTTATATGCTCTCTGTTACAGTTTTGTGCTTCACTACATGAAATTACACCTGTTACAGAGTGGTGATTAATGTAATAGAATATAATATATTATGATATAATATAGTATAATATAAGATAAAACAATATCATATGATATGATATGATATAATATAATGTAATATAATATAATGTGGTGTTTTAATATTTTAACCATTATACTAATTAACTCTGTGATAATTGATCTCCATGAAAGTGTGGTACTAAACTATGTGTTAAAGTATCTGGGCGATAGTGTGGTGCTGAACTATGTGTATATTATCTCAAACAAGTGTTAAATTGTATCTCTTATAGTGAGAAGCTAAACAGTTAAATTCTCTCTGCTACAATCTTGTGCTTAACTGTGTATTATTATCCCTGGATATTATATGATATAATATAGTTTTTTACAATGTAATATGACATATGATATGATACAATATAATGATGTGCTCTTATAATATAACTGCATTAATTTATCTCTTTGGAAGAGTGGTGTTAGACTATGTAAAAAATATCTCTGCGATAGTGTGGTGCTTATGTGTTAAATTATCTCTGTAACAGTGTAGTGACTAAATGTGTTACATTATCTCTATGAAACTGTCGTGCAAATATGTTGGTGAAATTATCTCAAACAAGAGTTTAATTGTCTCTTAAGTAGTGTCATTCTAAACATTGTGTAAAATGCTCTCTGTTACAATGTTGTGATTAACTGTGTGAAATTATCTGATATGGAGCAGTGAGTAACATAATATGATATGATATGATATGATATGATATGATATGATATGATATACAATACAATATGATATGATGTGACATGATTGCATATGCTACAATATGATAAGATATATTACGATATGATAAATGATGTAATATAAGATAATGTAATGTAGTGTAGTATAACATATAAAATAAAAATAGTTTAATATGATATATTATAATATAATATAACATAACATTATATTACAATTTAATATAGTGGAGTGTATTATAATAGTAAACTATTAAATTAATTATTTAATTAATTTTGTGTCAGAGGATGTAAACCCATCTGCATGATGTAAGATCATCTAAAACATGGGTTAAATTGCTCTATTGTTGTGTAGTTTTAAACAATGAAATAAATGCTCTCTTTTACAGTGTTGTGCTTAACTGTGTGATATCATGCCTGTTACATAGTGGTGATTAATATATAATATAATATAATATAATATAAAATGTAATATAAAAATAAATAATATAATATAATAGCGTTGTGTTATAATATTATAAATATTAAATTAATTAACTACATGTTAATTTTCTATCTTGACAGTGATGCTAAACTGTGTGTTTAACTCTAAGTGTTTTGGTGCTAAACTATGTGTTTATCTCTGTGACAGTGCAGCACTAAAACTTTGCTGTAAGTATAACTCTGAGAGTGCGATGGTAACTATTTAAATTGTCTCTTTACAGTGTGGTGCAAAACTGTGTGTTAAATTAACTTTGAGAGTGTGGTGCTAAACTATGTGTTTAATTATCTCTGTGACATCGCAGCACTAAAACTATATGATAAATTATATCTATGACAGTGTAGTGCTAAACATTGTTACTTTATCTCATCACAATTGCAGTGCCAAAACTTTGTGTTAAATTATCACTGTAAGAGTGCAATGCTAAACTCTTTAAAAGTTTCTTTCTGCAGGGTGGTGCCAAGCTGTGTAAGTTAAATTAACTCTGAGTGTGCTTTAAACAATGTTTTAATTATCTCTGTGACAGTGCATTACTAAAACTGTGTAAATTTATTTATTTGACGGTGTCAAAACTAGATTATGGTTTAACTTATCTCTATCACAGTGGTTCTAAAGTATGTGTTAAATTATCTCTATGACAGTGTGGTGCTTAAATGTGATACATTATCCCTGTGACAGTGTGTTGCTAATTATTGTGTTAAAATATCTCAAACATGGATTAAATAGTTAAATACTCTCTGTTGCAGTGTGGTCCTCATCAATGAGTTATATGCTGTCTGTTTCAGTCTTTTACTTATCTGTGTATAATTATCTTTGTTACATTATGGTGATAAATGTAATGTAACAGACCATAAACATATCGTAACATAACATAACATTACAGTGCTAAACTATGTGATGCTAACACTGTGAATGTGCACTGCTAAACTGTATTCAATTGTTTGTCTTACAGTGTGATGCTAAACTGTATGTTAAAAAAAACTCTGTAATAGTGTGGTGCTGAACTTTGATTTAAACCTATCTATGTATCACAGTGTGGCTCTAAATTATGTGGAAAATTATCTCTGTAACAGAGTGGGGCTAATTTATGTGTTAAATAATCTCCCTGACGTCTATAGATTTTTTAACATGCAAGACAGTATGGTGATAAACTATGCAGTCAGTTAGCTCTTTGACAGTGTGGTGCTAATTTTTGTGTTAAATTATCTCACACAAGGGTTAAATTGTTTCTGTTGCAGTGTGGTTCTAAACATTGAGTTAACTGCTCTCTCATTCAGTGTTGTGCTTAACTGTGTGGTGATTAATATATTATAAAGTAATATATCATATCAGAACATATCATCACATACCTAACATAAAACAATATAATGGTGTGGTGTTATAACTATTAAATTACTTAACTATATGTTAATATATCTCAGTCAAATAGTGGTGCTAAACTATGTGTTAATTTTACCCACAGTTTAGCACCACACTGCAAAAGATGCACGTTGCATTGTTTAGAACCATAGTTTAGCACCACATTAAAAGAAACAATTAAGACAGTTTAGCAGCGCACACTCACAGTGATAATTTAAAACTTCCTTTAGCACTATACTGTCAATGAGATAATTTACATTTAGTTTAGCACCACACTGTCAGAGTGAATTTCACACATAGTTTAGCACCATACTTTGTCTGACATAAATTAACACTTAGTTAAATAATTTAATAGTTATAACACCACACCGTTATATTATTTTATGGTGTTATGGTATGCTATTTTATGCGATGTGATGTTAATCACCACACCATAACAGACATTATTTCACACATTTATCCACAACACTGCAACAGAGACAATTTAACCCATATGTTTGTGATAATGCAAAACACAATTTGACCACCACTCACAGATTATGTAATAATTTAAGCACCACACTGTTACTGAGGTAATTTAGCACATACTTTTATCATCACACTCTCACAATAATATTCTAATACATAGTTTAGCATCACACTTTTACTGAGAGAAATTAACACATGGTTAAGTAATTAAATAGTTACAACACCACAGCATTATGTTATATTATGTTAGGTTATGTTAGGTTATGATATAGTATGTTATATTATACTAATCACCACACTTTGACATTATATATTTCATAGAGTTAAGCTCAACACTGAAACAGAGACCAATTAACTCATTGTTTAGAACAACACTGCAGCAGAAACTATTTAACCCATGTCTGAGATAATTTAACACATAAATTCATACCTTACTGTCAAAGAGCTACTGTAGCGATAATTTAAACCAAAGTTCAGCACTACACTATCACAGAGATAACTCTCAAAATAGTTTATCACTACACTGTTTTGCGAGATAAAAGTAACCCACAGATGTCAGAGAGATAATGTTACACATAGATTATCACCACACTATTAAAGAGAACATTTTCCACATCATTTTGAGCCACACTGTGGTATACTTTAAACCATAGTTCAGCACCCCACTATCAGATGTATTTTAACACAACATTCAGCACCATCCTGTCACAGAGAACATTGAATAGTTTATCAGCACACTGTCTTGCAAGATAAAGTAACTCATAGATGTCAGAGAGATAATTTAACACACAGTTTAGCAACTCCATAATACAGTTACATTTCTACACAAAGTTTAGCACCACACTGTAAAAGAGACAATTTAAGACAGTTGATCATTGCACTCTCACAGTGTTAGTTTAACACGCAGTTTAGCACCACAGTTTGACTGAGATATATTAACACATAGTTTAGTAATTTAATACTTATAACACCACACTATTATATTAATTTATATTTGGTATGTGATGTTATATTTTTATGTTATATATTACTTTATAATATATTAATCGCCACACAGTTAAGCACAACACTGAAAGAGAGAGCATATAACTCATTGTTTAGAACCACACTGCAACAGAAACAATTCAATCCTTGTGTGAGACAGTTTAACACAAAAATTAGCACCACACTGTCAAAGAGCTAATTTACTGCATAGTTTATCACCATAGTGTCTTGCATGTTAAAATACCCATTGACGTCACAGAGATTATTTAATACATAAATTTTCCCCACTCTGTTACAGAGATAATTTTCCACACAATTTAGAGCCACACCATGATATATAGATAGTTTAAACCATAGTTCAGCAAGACACCATCACAGAGGAATTTTCACATACAGTTTAGCCCCACACCTTAAAAGAAACAATTTAAAACAGTTTAGCAGTGCACTCTCACAGTGAAAGCATCACATAGTTTAGCACTGCAATGTTATGTTATGTTATGTAATGCTCTGTTACATTACATTTATCACCATAATGTCACAAAGATAATTTCACACAGATAAGTAAAAGAAAGAAACAGAAAGCATATAACTCATTGATGAGAACCACACTGCAACAGAGATTATTTAACTATTTAACCCATGTTTGAGATAATTTAACACATTAATTAGCAACACACTGTTACAGAGATAATTTAACACATACTTTAGAACCACACTGTGATAAGTTAAACCATATTTCAGCATTACACTGTCAAGGAAATATATTTACACAGTTTTAGTACTGCACTGTCACAGAGATGATTAAAAACATTGTTTAATACCACACTCTCAGAGTTAATTTAACACACAGTTTAGCACCACCCTGTGAAAGAAAATTTTAAAAGAGTTTAGCATTGCACTCTCACAGTGATAATGTAACACAAAGTATGGCACTGCATAGTGGTACAGATAAAGTAACAATGTTTAGCACTGCACTGTCACAGACAAATTTTATCACACTGTTTTAGTGCTGCTATGTCACAGAGATAATTAAACACATAGTGAAGCACCACACTGTAGAAGAGACAATTTAAGATCATTGCACTCTCACAGATATACTTTAACACAAAGTGCTGCATTGTCTCAGAGATAAACACATTGGGTGGGATATTTAAAAGGGTTGTGCCATGCGTAATAGGGTTGTGCCTAAGTCCAAAAGTCTCCTATTCTGCGATATTCAGCAGGAGGCAGCCACCAAAACATGTTGAGCAACAGCACAATGCAAATGACAGCATGCGCAACCAAGGGGTGGATCCATACAAAGAGCAATGATATCCAAGACCTGCGTAATGCACAACAGCGACCAGCCTGAAGTTGCACCCAGCAGAAACACGAGAGCAAAATAAAAAGGCTCAAGGAAGCGGCACAAGAACACCACAGGGATGCCAAGGGGAAGAGAGAGAGAGAGAAACACAGACAGTACAGGCCAGGGCAGGCAAGGGAAGCAGGTGGGCCATAGGTGCAGGAGGCCAGCAGGGGGGTGCCTGGTGCAGTGGAAGTAGCAGTCAGGACAGTGGGGGTAACAGAGCAACATCAGCCGGGAGGGCACAAGCCAGGGAGATGGACAGTGGCAGCTTCCACATGGAAGCTGTAATGAGGGGGGTGAGAATGCAAGGTGCAGGGGGATATGGACGTGGAGGGGCCCATCGGCAGTACGCCCCCAACAGGCAGTACCATGCCCGCATCAGCTTTGAGTTGTACACAGATGTAGAGATCGTGGGCTGGTACCACCTGAACAGGGCAATACTGAGGTGGCTCTGTGAGCTGTGCAGTGATGTGATGCAGGCACCCTCATGACGGAGCCATGCCCTGTCAGTGGAGACCAAGGTGACAGCCTGCATGTCCTGCTCACCATGAGGCACCTTCCAGAGGCTGACAGGGGACACCACAGGCATCACACAGTTGGCCACTTGTCCTCACCCTACTTCAGTCACTGCTGCCACATGCCGCGGAGCACATCCATTTCCCCAGCACCGCGGCAGAGCGTACAGCAAACATGCAGTCATTCCACAGGGTAGCACGTCTGCCTGGCATGCAAGGGGCCATAGACTGCACCCATGTGGCCATTTGCACTCCACCTGGCCCCAATGGAGCTGCCTATATGAATCGGAAGGGCTTCCCCAGTGTCAACTGCCAGGTGGTGTGTGATGCCACTGGGCGTATAATCAATGTCTGTGCCACACACCCTGGTGGAGCACATGATGCCTTTATATGGCATCAGTCCGCACTGTGCCATCGATTCGAGAGAGGGGACATCCCCACAGGCCTTCTAGTGGGTGAGTATGCATGTAGGGAATGCAAACTCGGGACAAGGGTGGGAATGCCACAGGTGCCATGGTAGTGGCACACAGGGATATGGGCAATATGGACCTGAACATGAGACTGATCTCCACTATCTCCACACAGGTGACAGTGGATACCCACTCCGTCCCTGGCTGCTCACACCGTACCGGCGCCCCATGACCCCATCGAGAGCAACGCTATAATGAGGCACATGCCCACATGCAACATCATTGAGCCGGTGTTTGGGATGCTCAAGGCACACTTCTGATGCCTAGACACCCGTGGTGCCCTACAGTACAGCCCCTCAAAGGCTTTGGGATATTCCTGGCCTGTTGTATCCTGCACAACATGGCCAATGACTGTGGATAGCCATACAGGTTGAAGGGGGACAGCGATGGGGACGCCAGTTGCACCGTGTTGGTGATGTGCAGCCCCCTTGGACGGGGACCTCCGACTGATCCGCAGGCCCAGCTGCACTGGGACACCATCATGGAGGAGATGCACAACACAGGTAAGTCAAGGGACCATGTGCAAACAACACTGTCCTGGCACAACCCACAGGCACACAGAGTAACACACCAGGGGTGCATGACGGCAAGGAGGGTGGAAGGGACCAGGCACACAAACACACCATCAGGGAGGGGCGAACAGTCATATGGAGACACACACACACACAAACACACCAGGCACAAAGTGTAGATGGGCAGGTGCACAGCAGAGCAGGAACAGACATGGCAAACACACAGATCCACAGACCACACCCACCACCTGTACTGTCTTAGCATGTGTGTCAGATGCTGGGCACCCTTGCACCTTGGTGTACAGTACAATGCAGGCATCATCATGCACATGCACCTGTGGACAGCAGTCAGGATGGTGTGCAGGTAGTCTGTATGTCAGTGTGATGGGCAGGGCACCCACCAGTGCACTGCCCACCATGACGCACAGTGCACACAGGGCAGCAGCAGACAGGGCCCACACTGGGAGACAGGTCAGTCATGTTGCACCATTCCAAGGCCACCATGGATGCGTGGGTGGCCCCACCGTGACCCAACAGCACTGGCAGGCTGAGCAGGGGCCACATGGGGTGGCACCGATGGACCACCATGGGTCCCACAGTGCGATCGTGACCTTGTCCACACTGGGGTCTGTAGGATGCCAAACATACCTGCACCAGGGGTGCTTGGGATGCCCACAGCAGAACCCAGTGTTGACAGGCCTGGTGTCGCACGATGCCAGGAACGAGGAGTGGGGAGTGTACTGTGTGGGGTGCACGGTACAGGAGCACCTGCGTGTGTGCCCAATGCAGCCACGACAGTGACCAATGCCTGGGTCTGCCTGTCAATGGCGGCGGTCACATCCATCTGCATATGGACCATCTCTGCACGGTCCAGAGCACACTCCCCACTGTGCCACTCCACAGCCGCACACAGTGCCTCCACAGATGTTGCAACCCGCCTTTGCTGCTGTACTGATTCCCGCAGCAGGTGGGTGTGCTCATTCAATGGGTACTCTGCCACAATGGCATCCTGTCCCCCAGGGTGTGGAAGGTCCTGATGCACAACACCCCTTGAGGGTGGGCGCTGTTCACCAGGACCAGGAATGAGTGTGTCAAAGGGCGGCAGGCATGTGCCACCACTGGACACTGCACCCCCAGACCTGGTGGGTGACTGCTGCTGCTGCTGCCTCCAACCACTGTGCCCCAGGGACCACTGTTCCACCGCTGTGGCTGCAACAGTGCCAGACACCCTGCACACACCGTGCTGCCCCACCGTGCTGACAAGCACAGCCTGGGATCAGCCAACATGCTGGCACATTAAGTCGGAACTAGCAAGGCACAGGGCACGTGCTTGGCCTGCTGTGTGTCCATCATGGGACACACACATGTCACTGCCATTGCAATCCTTGCATCATCAATGGTGCAGGTACGAGCTACAGCCACAGTCACAGCGTGCTGGCATGCTTGCATGTCAGACTGCTGAGACACAGGCTGTGCACCCCCACACCGAATCACTGACACCAGGAGTTGGCAGCCCAGCGTGCATTCTGGTGCAGTGCATGTTGGCTGGTGACAGAGGTGGATGGACCCCCTCCATGTCCAGCAGGTCATCCTCACTGCCTGGACCCACCACCACCATCCCCTGAAGACAAACAGGATCTGTAACAGAAAGAGAGGACATTGGAGTGCATGTGAACAACCTCCCCTAACACCACCACCATGTCATACCGTTGCAGTGATGGGCTTCACCTGTCTGGAATCCACTTCCTGGTATGCCCTCAATAGCACTGCACTGCATTGATGCAGCCGGTCAGTCCTCAGCCGGGGTCAGCTCCACCACCACTGGCTGGCCCCCGCCAGTGCCAGCACGTGCCGCCCTGAGGGCTGCCACCTTCTCCTTCACCCTCCTGCGGTCTGTCCCAATCTTCTTTTTGCATTCCTGCATGGAGCGCTGGTGGCTTCCGTGCAGGTTCACTGCCCAGGCTACCCCCTCCCATGCAGCCACACGGGCCTGAGGGGTGCCTTGCCATCCACTCAGTAGTGCCTCCTCCTCCAGGTAGGCCTGGAAGAGGGCCTCAGTCTCTGCCATGGTGAAGTTGGGCCTCCTCCTCCTTCGCCCACCATCCTCACCCTCAGCTTGGCTCTGCTCAGTCATGGTGTTCTGTATAGATGGAAGTGGACACCTGTCACTGTGCAGTCTGCAGCGTTATCCCATGCCCATTGTCCAGAACATCCCACAGCATGCAACTCACCTCTCACCTGCAGTAACTGAATCTGGCCAGCGCAGCCCACTGTCGCACTTTTATAGCGCAATGCATGCAAATGAGGAGTGAAGCAACTGTGAATGAGATGCAATCACGCCACTGCGCCTTTGAATGGCTGATCAGATGATTTGCATGTATTGTTGAATACTCGCGCCATTCTGCGCTTTTCATATCTGGTTGAGCGGCTGAGCCAATAAGCGCGGATCTGTGACTGTGCAGTACACTGCACTGCACATGCCCAGGTAGCTTATGCAGGTGTCTGCCGTGCTGATGACGTGCTGTGCGCGATCGGCAATTCAGGCCATGGCCACCATTGTGCCAGTGGCACTACAGCACTGGGCACTATATGGCGCTGTGGCACTACTGCGCAATAGTCCACTGTGGCACTGTCATGCAGGTGGTCAGTTGCACAGGATGCATAGACGTCAGATGGCACTGTGCATGGCCTTGCGTCATAGACCCCTGACCTGGTGTCCAACCTTT
Organism: Neoceratodus forsteri; assembly: GCA_016271365.2. Lineage (NCBI taxonomy): Eukaryota > Metazoa > Chordata > Ceratodontiformes > Ceratodontidae > Neoceratodus > Neoceratodus forsteri. Next base: position 73,056,161 of record CM028133.1, read on the forward strand.
GCCCCGGCACCGTTCGGGCCGCCAAGCGTGTATGATCTTACTACCAGTTCAATAGCTTATGTGGACCGGCATCGTGCTGTACGAACAGCATGATTGGAACCTATGGTGGTCTATTGCACAACATTTCCAAGTGGGGTTGCCACGCTGCGGGGCGCCATATTGCCTGCTGTAAAGTTGAAAGTATGGCATGCAGGAGGGCAGTCCAATGGAGCCTGGTGGAGGTGGCCAACCGGGTGGCCCATGGTAAAGCCCCACTATGGGGCACTGTATGGTGAGGAGCCCCTCACCATGGCTAGAACCCAGGTCTGGCTGCAAGTGGACAATGACCTGGTGGGGGTCACTGGGCAGTGCTGGTCTGCTGAACAGTGCCAGCACAGGTACAGTGACCTCCGCAGGAGGGAGCCTGACCTGCATGAGTGGCTACGGTCACGTGCCAGGTGGGGCGTTGTGTCTAGGCCAGGTGGGTGTACCATCTATGCACCTGTATTCTCTGTAGGGATGTGAGTGTGTTTTGGTGGCTGTGCATGGGTGATGACTCTGACATGGTTGGCTGTGTCAGTGTGTGCAGGTGTGAGATGCATGGGTCTGGCTGTGTGGGCAGGCACTCTCACTGGGGCAGGGGGCAGTCTGCTTTGGAGTCACACTGATGTTTTTCCCAACATTTGTCTCCCACAGGCTGGGCAGGGAGGATGCAGGCATGGGATGAGGAGGGCCATGGCAGGGTCCTGGTGCCGGTCAGTGGTGCTGCGAGGAGTGGGCCACAGCAGCAGCAGCCACAGCTGCTTGCGGAGTGTGAGTATCATTACATCATGGATGCTATTGCATGCTGGAGGGGGTGGGCATGACCACCAGCCATGCACAACACAACCATGCATGACACAGGTGACATTCATCACTGTCCAGTGTCACTGCACGTCTGTGTGTGCGTCACTGGTGGTCCATGCATACACTGGGCACATGGCTGTGGAACTGGCATCGCACCACATTGCCACATCACTTGACAGCCTTGTTTGTGCTGTGATGGACATGGGCAGTGTGTGTGTGCAGTGGTGCACATAGCTGGTGCCGCCTGGTTGGGCTGGCGATGTGCATGTTCACTGTGGGTGGGTGCATACCATCACAGGTGCGGGACATTGGGCTATATGGCTTGCAGGTTGGGTGGTGTTCAGGGTTGTGGTCAGTCACAGCCATTGACTGTGTTCCTGTTTTCCTAGGCCTCATTGTGCTCCAGAGGATAGAGTGGACACTGCAGCAGCTCACCCAGGTGTCCATGGACAACAGGACCATCCTCCACAACATCCAGCACCATGGCCTACGGAGGAGGCACAGCCAGACACGACAGCACCAGGCGGCAGAGGACCAGCCTGCTAGGCCTCTAGGCTGGCTTCCCTTCCACTTCACCCATCCTCCCACCGCCTTCCTCTCTCCAAGTTGTTCATCCCTCCCTTGCAACCCCTACCTTGTACCCCTACCTCCCCTCTTGTAAATAGTTTTGTTGTTGTTAATTTTGCAATTTACATTTTTCTAATACATATATATTTTGATATGAATACTGTGTTGGTCTCTGATTTGCAGCTGGCTATGGTTGCTCAGTTGCAGTGGTGTGCATGCCATCTGGGGTGGTATGGTCCTGGGTGTGTGTGTGTGTGTGTGTGTGTGTGTGTGCGCGTGTGCATGTGTGTGCATGGGGAGGTGTCTCCAGTGTGGCAGTGACTTTCCGTTGGTCTTGCCATCTGCTGCCACCCACTGCTGGGTGCACAGGGGTGGGTCTGGCTTAGTGGTTCTCTCGCCACACGGGGTTGGCGTGTGCCGGGGAGATGCATGGTGTTTCCTGCAGTGCCAGTCACTGCACATGGTGGTGTCTTGGGGTCACAGTGCAGGGTGTGCTGTAGGTGATGGGGGGGCTGATGTGCACTGTGGTTGTCAACCTCTGTGTGTGCAGTCTCAGCCTGCCAGTGGTTGTGCTGGGGCATCATGGCCCTGCTGTGCTTTGTTGGCTTGTCCCCATGGGCCAGTAGACCATCTGTCCCACCCCAGTGATGCTGTGCTTGGGGTGTGCAGGTGTCTTGTTGGTTCTGCAGTGTTCCTGTGCCCATGTGGCATGGCTGGTGGTGGCCCCAGCCTGCCTCCCTGGTTGTGCAGCTCCATTGCTCTGCTGGGGGCTCTGCTTGCGCTATGGCACCTCTGGAATGCTCAGCTGTGCTGCCCTTGTTGCGCTATGGTGCAACCTTTCTGCTCAGCTTCCCCTTCCTGGTTGCGCTATAGCGCAGTTTGTGAGATATTCAGATGTTGGCTGCTTGCGCAATTTGTTCTGCTCCATGTTTGAATATTGCATCTGTTGCGCATATGCGCAATTGAATTGTGCTTGCTCCTGCTGTTGCGCACATTTTGGGAGCAGTTTGAATATCTGGGCCATAGTTTAGCACAAGACACTCAGGCCCAGATATTCGAAAGGTTTGCGCCATGCGCAACAGGGTTGCGCATGTGCAAGTCCAAAAATGCACCATTCTGCGATATTCAGAAGGAGGCAGTTGCGCCGCCGAAAACATGCTGAGCAACAGTGCAATGAAAATGAAGGCATGCACAACCGAAGGGGGCGGGTCCATGCATAAAGTGCGCAATGTGATATTCAAACACTTGCACAATGTGCAAGAGCGGCACAGCCGGAAGTTGTGCACTAGCGGAAATGAGCCAAAATAAAAAGGCTCAAGGAAGCGGCGCAAGAATGCTAGCAGGCCGCAAAGTGGGGAGAGAGAGAGAGACAGAGAGAGAGACAGAGACAGAGCCGGAAGGGCAGGCAAGGACAGTGTGTCCTATAGGAGGTAGAGGCCAGTGGGGGGTGCCCGGTGCAGTGGAAGCAGCAGTGAGGACAGCGGGGGTAACACAGCAACAGCAGCCGGGGGGGCAGAAGCCAGGGTGATGGACAGTGCCAGCTTCCACATGGAAGCCGTAATGAGGGGGGTGAGACTCCATGCAGCAGGGAGACGTGGCCGCAGAGGGGCCCGTTGGCCGTATGCCCCCGACAGGTGGTACCGTGCCCGCATCAGCTTCGAGCTGTACACAAATGTTGAGATCATGGGCCGGTACCACCTGAACAGGGCAATACTGAGACGGCTCTGTGAGCTGTGCAGTGATGTGATGCAGGCACCCTCATGACGGAGTCACGCTTTGTCGGTGGAGACCAAGGTGACAGCCTGCATGTGCCTGCTCACCACGGGCACCTTCCAGAGGCTGACAGGGGGCACCACAGGCATCACGCAGTCAGCCACATCACGCATCCTCACCCAATTCCTCAGCGCACTGCTGCCACATGCTGCGGAGTACATCCATTTCCCCAGCACCGTGGCAGAGCATACAGCAAACATGCAGGAGTTCCACAGGGTATCATGTATGCCTGGCGTGCTAGAGGCCATAGACTGCACCCATGTGGCCATCCGCACGCCACCTGGCCCCGATGGCCATGCATATCGGAACCAAAAGGGATTCACCAGTGTCAACTGCCAGGTGGTGTGTGATGCCACTGGGTGCATAATCAATGTCTGTGCCACACACCCTGGCAGAGCACATGATGCCTTCATATGGTACCAGTCTGCACTGTGCCATCGATTTGAGAGTGGGGACATCCCCACAGGTCATCTAGTGGGTGAGTACACATGTATGGAATGCAAACTCTGGGCGAGGGTGGGAATGACACAGGTGCCATGGTAGTGGCACACAGAGAGATGGCCAATATGGACCTGACATGACACTGCTCTCCACTATCTCCACACAGGTGACTGCAGATACCCACTCCGTCCCTGGCTGCTCACACTGTACCGGCGCCCCACGACCCCAACGCAGCTATGCTACAATGAGGCACATGCCGCAACACGTAACATCATAGAGCGGGTGTTTGGGATGCTCAAGGCATGCTTCTGATGCCTAGACACCTCCAGCGGTTCCCTACAGTACAGCCCCCAAAAGGCCTGTGGGATATTCCTGGCCTGTTGCATCCTGCACAACATGGCCAAAGACCATGGGATAGCCGTACAGGTCGAAGAGGGGGACAGCAATGGGGACACCAGTGGCGCCGGTGATGATGGTGATAAGCAGCCCCCCCAGGACGGAGGGACCCCCGACTGATCCGGCAGGCCCAGCTGCACCGGGACACCATTGCAGAAGAGCACTATGCCCAACACAGGTAAGTCAAGGGGACATGTGCAAGCAACACTGTCCATGCACAAACTACAGGCACACAGGGGAACACACCAGGGGTGCATGAAGGTCAGGGGAGTGGAAGGGTCCAGGCATACCAACACACCATCAGGGAGGGGTGAGCACTCATATGGACACACACACACACCAGGCACAGAGCATACATGGGCAGATGCACAGCACTGCAGAAATGACATTGCTAACACACAGCACCACCGACCACCCCCACCACCTGTACCATCCAAGTACGTGTGTCAGAACCTGGGCACCCTTGCACCTTGGTGTACAGTGCAATGCAGGCATCATCATGCACACACACCTGTGGACAGCAGTTGGGAGGGTGTGCAGGTGGTCCGTGTGTCAGCGTGGTGAGCAGAGCACCCAGCAGTGCACTGCCCACCATGACACACATTGCATACAGGGCAGCACCAGACAGGGCCCTCACTGGGAGACAGCTCAGTCATGTAGCACTGTCCCACAGCCACCACGGATGCATGGGTGGCCCCACCGAGACCCAACAGCATGGGCAGGCTGAGCAGGGGCCACATGGGGTGGCACTGTTGCACCACCAGGGGTCCCACTGCATGAACACGACCTTGCCCACACAGGGGTCTGCAGCATGCCGAACAAACGTGCACCAGGGGTGCTTGGGATGCCACAGCAGAACCCGGCGTTGACAGGCCTGGTGTCGCATGATGCCGGGAACAGGGAGTGGAGAGTGCACTGTGTGGGGTATGCGTACAGGGGCACCTGACTGTGTGCCCAATGCATCCGCGACAGAGACCACTGCCTGGGTCAGCCTGTCAATGGCGGCAGTCACATCCATCCGCATAAGGACCAGCTCGGCTCGGTCCCGAGCACACTCCCTGCTGTGCCACTCCACGGACACAGACAGTGCCTCCACAGACCTTGCAACCCACCCCCGCAGCTGTACTGATTCCTGCAGCAGGCGGGTGTGCGCGTCCAATGGGTACTGTGCCCCAATGGCATCGTGACCCCCAGGGTGTGGACGGTCCTGGTGCACAGCACCCCTTGAGGGTGGGCGCTGTTCACCAGGAGCAGGTATGGGTGGATCAAAGGGTGGTGGACATGTGCCACTGCTTGACACTGTACCCCCAGACCTGGTGTGCGACTGCTGCTGCCGCCCCTCCAACCGCTGTGCCCCCAGGTCCACCTGTTCCACTGCCGTGCTGGCAACAGTGCCAGACACCTGCACAGCCACCGGTGCTGCCCCACCGGTGCTGACAGGCACAGCCTGGGACTGTGCCAGCATGCTGGTACACATGTGTGAACCAGAAAGGCCCAGGGGCACGTGCTGGCCTGCCGTGTGTCTGTCATGGGACACACACTTATCACTGCCCATTGCAGGCCTGCTATCATCAATGGTGCAGGTACGTGCTACTGCCATGGTCACAGCATGCTGGCATGCTTGTGTGCCAGACTGCTGAGACACAGGCTGTGCACCCCCCGCACCCGTATCATGACACCAGATTTGTTGGCCCAGCGTACATGCTGCTGCAGTGCCTGCTGGCTGGTGGTGGAGGTGGATGGTCCTTCCTCCATGTCCAGCAGGTCCGCATCACTGTCTGGACCCACCACCCCCGTCTCCTGAAGACGAACAGGATCTGTAACGGAAAGAGACTACATGTGAGTGCATGTGAATAACTGCCACCGCCCCCCCAAACACCACCACCATGTCATACCGTGCAGTGATGGGCTTCCACCTGTCTGGAATCCTCTGCCTGGTATGTCCTCAATGGTGCTCGGCTGCATGGCTGCGACCAGTGTCTCCTCAGCTGGGGTCAGCTGCAACACCACTGGTGGGCCCCCACCAGTGCCAGCACGTGCCGCCCTGAAGGCTGCCACCTTCTCCTTCAGCCTCCTGCGGTCAGTCCCCATCTTTTTCTTGCATTCCTGCATGGAGCACTGGTGGCTTCCATGCAGATTAATGGCCAGAGCTACCCCCTCCCATGCAGCCGTATGGAACTGAGGGGTGCCCCTCCGTCCACTCAGTAGTGGCTCATCTTTCCAGGTAAGCCTGGAAGAGGGCCTCTGTCTCTGCCACTGTGAAGTTGGACCTCCTCCTACACCCACCGTCCTCACCTTCACCTTGGCCTTGCTCGGTCATGGTGCTCTGTATGGGTGGAAGTGGACACCTGTCACTGAGCAGTCTACAGCATTTCCCCAAGAGCATAGGTGCTGGAAACGGGGAGGGCGGAAGGGGCCGGAGCCCCTCCACATTTTATTTCTGTATGGCAAAAACTAGTAGAAAAAGTGCCCTTTGTTCCTTTCTAAGTGCCCTTTTGATTCTCAGCCCCCTCAGCGTTTACCATCTTCCGGCACCCTTGCCCATGAGCATTGTCCTGAGCATCACACAGCATGTAACTCACCTCTCACCTGCAGTAACCGAATCTGGCTAGCACAGCCCACTGTCGCATATTTATAGCGCAACACATGCAAATTAGGAGTGGAGCAACTTTAATGACATGCAAATCGCGCCACTGCGCCTTTGAATGGCTGATTTGCATGTGTCAGCTGAATATCGCGAATTTGCACTTTGCGCAATACGGAAGAGTCGGCTGAGCAAATGGTGCAGATTTGTGCCTGTGTGGTACACTGCATTGCACATGCCCAGATAGCTTACGCATGCATCTGTCATGCTGCAGACGTGCTGAGCGCGATCGGCAATTCAGGCCATGGCCACCATTGTGCCAGTGGCACTACAGCACTGGGCACTATATGGTGCTGTGGCACTACTGTGCAATAGTCCACTGTGGCACTGGTACGCAGCTTGGCGGTCGCGCAGGATGCCTATACGCCCGATGGTGCTGTGCGTAGCCTTGCGTCATTGCCATGACCTTGTGTATGCCCTTTGCCCCCTGGCGCTGTTCGCATGCCATGTGTACGTCCCTAGTGCGCTGTCTGGTGACAGCGCTATGTGAAGTGACGGCGCTGTTCGAACAGCGCGATTGGAGTCTGTGGTGGTCTATTGCACAACATCTCCACGTGGGGTTATGGCACAGAGGAGCGCCATATTGCCTGTTGTAAAGCTACCAACATGGCTAGGAGGAGGAGGGCTGTGTGTTGGAGCCAGCTGAAAGTGGCAAACCTGGTGTCCCTGGTGGAGCCCCACTATGAGGCACTCTATGGTGGGGCACACATCACCATAGCCAGAACAAGGGTGTGGCAGCAGGTGGCCACTGACCTGGTGGGGGTCACTGGACAGTGCCGGTCTGCTGAGCAGTGCCAGCACCGGTACAGTGACCTCCACCGGAGGGAGCCGGAGCTGTTGACGCAGCTGCGTTCACGTGCCAGGCAGGGCGTGGTGCCTAGGCCAGGTGAGTGTACCATCTATGCACCTATATTCTCTGTAGGGATGTGTGTGTGCTTTGGTGGCTGTGCATAGGTGACGGCTCAGCCACGGTTGGCTGTGTCAGTGTGTGCAGCTGTGCAATGGATGGTTATGGCTGTGTGGGCAGGTACTCTCACTGGGGCAGGGGGCACTCTGCTTTTGAGTCACACTGATGTTTGTCTCAACATATGTCTCCCACAGGCCGGGATGTCAGGAGGCAAGCACCACCTGAGGAGGGGCAGGCCAGGGACCCGGTGCCAGCAGGGGTGGCACCCCTACAGCAGCAGCAGTGGGAGCAACAGCGGCAGCAACATCAGCAGACAGAGCTGCTTGAGCAGTGTGAGTATCATGACTTCATCAATCCTATTGCATGCTGGGGAGACCAGTAGCCCTGCACAATACAATCATGCAGGAAAGGGGAGGTCATAATTCCACTATACAGGACACTAGTGAGGCCCCACCTGGACTACAGTGTACATTTCCGGAGACCATCCCTATGTAAGGACGTACAGTGGGCAGAGAAGGTTCAGAGGAGGGCACCAAAGATGGTGCATGGCTTGCATCACAAGTCCTATGGAGACAGGTTGAAGGAACTGAACATGTACTCCCTGGAGGGGAGGAGGGAGACAGGGGATATGGTAGAGACATACAAGTATCTTACAGGGTGGAACAGGGTGCAGAGAAACACTGTTTTGAATTGAAAAAGATGTTCCAGGACTACAGGCAATGGGATGCTGTTGGAGGTGGACAATTCAGAGGACACATGGAAGGACTGTCTTCACAGAACGGGTGGTGGACAAGTGGAACACCCTGCCAGAGGAAGTAGTGGGGCTGAAACAATCATGGGATTTCAGAATGCACGGGATGGACAAACGGAATTCCAGAGGTTAGGGTAGGGGCAACAGACTCTAGGTAAACAAAGTGAACTTACAGCTCAAATGCAAGACTGGGTTGCCATAGGCTCTTATCTCCGACACTGTCTACGTGTTCATGTCTGTATGCACATCACAGGTGACATGCATCACTGTGCAGTATCACAGCACGTCTGTGTATGCGTCACTGGTGGCCCATGCATGCACTGAGCACATAGCTGTGTAACTGGCATCACACCATGTTGCCACGTCACTTGCCAGCCTGGTTTGTACTGTGATGGACGTGGGCAGTGTGTGTGGGCAGTGGTGCGCATAGCTGGTGCTGCCTGTTTGTGATGGCCATGTGCATGTTCACTGTGGGTGGGTGTATGCCATCACAGGTGCGGGACATTGGACTATATGGCTTGCAGGTTGGGTGGTGTTCAGGGTTGTGGTCAGTCACAGCCATTGACTGTGTTCCCATTTTCCTAGGCCTTGAGGTTCTCCTGCGACTGGCGAGGGATGGCCGGGCTATCAGACAGCTTGTGGCCGACAACAGCGCCATCCTCAATTCCATACACCGCCATGGCATGCGGAAGAGGCGGCAGAGACCTGCAGGACATTGGCAGGAGGACGGGTGGCCAGCTGGCACCTGATATCTCTCCCCTTCCCACGTCTCCCATCCCTACCACCCTGCCTTCCCTCTCCAAGTTTGTCATCCCTACCCCTTGACCAACCCTACCTTGTACCCATCCCCCCCTTGTAAATAGTTATACTTGTTTTGATACTGTTTGTTGTTCTGGAATACATTTTTATATTTTTAGATGAGAATAATGTGTTGGTCTGTTATTTGCAGCTGCCTATGGGTGCTCAGTTGCAGAGGTGTACATGCCATCTGGGCTGGCATGGTCCAGGGTATGTGTGTGCGTGTGTGTGCGTGTGTGTGCATGGGGAGGTATCTCCAGCATGGCAGTGGCTTTCGGTTGGTCTTGCCGTCTGCTGCCACCCACTGCTGGGTGCACAGGGTCTGTCTGGCTTGTAGGCTTCTGTGCTGCACGGGGTTGATGTGTGCTGGGGGGATGCATGGTTTCCTGCAGTACATAGGTGGTGTCTTGGGGTCACAGTGCAGGGTGAGCTGTGCGTACGGGGGGGCTGATGTGCACTGTGGTTGTCAACCCCCTGTGTGTGGCACTCTCCACCTGCCAGTGGTTGTGCTGGGGTGTCATGGCCCTGCTATGCTTTGTTGGCTTGTCCCCATGGGCAAGTAGATCATCCGTCCCACCTCCAGTGATGCTGTGCTTGGGGTGTGCAGGTGTGGTGTGGGTTCTGCAGTGTGTTCCTGTGCCCATGTGTGGCATGGCTGGCGGTGGGCCCCAGCCTGCCTCCCTGGATGTGCAGTTCCATTGCTCTGGAGGTGGGCTCTGCTTGCGCTATGGCAGCTCTGGACTGCTCAGCTGGGCTGTCCTGGTTGTGCCATAATGCAACATTTTGGCTCAGCTCCTCCTTTCTGGTTGCGCGATGGCACAGTATGTGTGATATTCAGACGTTGGTTGCTTGCGCAATTTACTCTGCTCCATGTTTGAATATCGCACCTGTTGAGCATTTGCACAACTGGTTTGTGCTTGTTCCTGCTGTTGCGCTCGTTTTGAGTGCAGTTTGAATATCTGGGCCTCAGAGTTAATTTAACACACAGTTTAGCATCACACTGTCAGATAAATTAACACATAGTTAATTAATTTAATATTTATAATATTATAAAACAACGCTAGTATTTTTTAAAAATTATTATATTATATTATACAGTATTATATTATATTAGATTATAATATATATATTATATTGTTACTCACCACATCATAACTGATAATTTCATGCAATTAAGCACCACATTGTAACATAAAGCATTTTACACATTGTTTAGAGCCACACTACTCTAGAGACAATTTAACACTTGTTTGAGATAATTTCACCAACAGATTGGCACCACACTGTCACAGAGATAATGTAACACATTTAATCAGAACATTCTTAAAAATATATTTTAACACATAGTTCAGCACCACTTTACCCAGGCTGTAATCTTCGCGCATCCAGCCATTGCCCAATTTATACTTTTCCCAGACTGTATTATTGTGCTCTTCCAACTATTGCTCAATTTCTTCTTTTCTCAGGGTGTAATTTTGTGCTGTTCCAGCCATTGGTCAATTTATACTTTTTCCAGTCTGTAATTTTGTGCTCTTCTAGCCATAGCCGATTTTATACTTTTCACAGGCTGCAGTTTTGTACTCTTCAAGATATAGCCTGATTTATAGTTTTTGCTGGCTGTAATTTTGGGCTCTTCAAGCTATAGAAAATGTATACTTTTCTCAGGCTGTAATTTTGTGCTCTTCCAGCAATTGCCCAATTTATACCTTTTCTAGGCTGCAATTTTCTGCTCTTTCAGCTGTAGCACAATTTATACTTTTTCTAGGCTGTAATTTTGTGCTCTTCCAGCTATAGCCAATTTATACATAGTTTAGCACCACCGTTTGACTGAGATATATTAACACATAGTTAAGTAATTTAATAGTTATAACACCACACCATTATATTATTTTACTTTAGGTATGTGATGTTATGTTATGTTCTGATATGATATATTACTTTATAATATATGAATCACCACACAGATAAGCACAACACTGAATGAGAGAGCAGTTAACTCAATGTTTAGAACCACACTGTAACAGAAACAATTTAACCCTTGTGTGAGATAATTTAACACAAAAGTTAGCATCACACTGTCAAAGAGCTAATTGACTGCATAGTTTATCACCATACTGTCTTGCATGTTAAAAAACATATAGATGTCAGGGAGATTATTTAACACATAGATTAGCCCCACTCTGTTACAGAGATGATTTTCCAAATAATTTAGAGCCACACTGTGATATATAGATAGTTTAAACCATAGTTCAACACCACACTATTACAGAGTTAGTTTAACATACAGTTTAGCACCACACTGTAAAAGAAACAATTTAATACAGTTTAGCAGCACACACTCACAGTGATAACATCACTTAGTTTAGCACTGTAATGTTATGTTATGTTATGATATGTTATGGTCTGTTACATTACATTTATCACCATAATGTAACAAAGATAATTTCACACAGATAAGTAAAAGACTGAAACAGAGGGCATATAACTCATTGATGAGAACCACACTGCAACAGAGAGTATTAAACTATTTAACCCATGTTTGAGATAATTCAACACATAAATTAGCAAAACACTGTCACAGGGATAATGTAACACATTTAAGCACCACACTGTTACAGAGATAATTTAACACATACTTTAGAACCACACTGTGATAGAGATAAGTTAAACCATAATTCAGCTTTACACTGTCAAATAAATAAATGTACACAGTTTTAGTATTGCACTGTCACAGAGATAATTAAAAACATTGTTTAATAGCAAATTCTCAGAGTTAATTTAACACACAGTTTAGCACCACCCCCCTGTGAAAGAAACTTTTTAAAAGAGTTTAGCATTGCACTCTCACAGTGATAATTTAACACAAAGTTTGGCACTGCATTGTGGTAGAGATAAAGTAACAATATTTACTACACTGTCATAGATATAATTTATCACATCGTTTTAGTGCTGCGATGTCACAGAGATAATTAAACACATAGTGGAGCACCACACTGTAAAAGAGACAATTTAAGATAGTTTATCATTGCACTCTCACAGTTATACTTTAACACAAAGTGCAGCATTGTCTCAGAGATAAACACATAGTTTAGCACAACACACTCAGAGTTAATTTAACACACAGTTTAGCATCACACTGTCAGATAAATTAATACATAATTAATTTAATATTGATAATATAAAACAACGCTATTATATATTTTTTACATTATTATATTATATTATATTATGATATATTATATTATACTATATTATATTAGATTAGATTATAATATCTATATTATATTATGTTACTCACCACATCATAACCGATAATTTCATGCAATTAAGCACCACATTGTAACATAGAGCATTTTACACATTGTTTAGAGCCACACTACTCTAGAGACAATTTAACACTTGTTTGAGATAATTTCACCAACAGATTGGCACCACACTGTCACAGAGATAATGTAACACATTTAATCAGAACATTCTTACAAATATATTTTAACACATAGTTCAGCACCACTTTACCCAGGCTATAATCTTCGCGCATCCAGCCATTGCCCAAATTATACTTTTCCCAGACTGTATTATTGTGTTCTTTCAACTATTGCTCAATTTCTTCTTTTCTCAGAGTGTAATTTTGTGCTGTTCCAGCCATTGGTCAATTTATACTTTTTTCCGGTCTGTAATTTTGTGCTCTTCCAGCCATAGCCAATTTTATACTTTTCACAGGCTGCAGTTTTGTATTCTTCAAGATATAGCCGGATTTATAGTTTTTGCTGGCTGTAATTTTGGGCTCTTCAAGCTATAGAAAATGCATACTTTTCTCAGGCTGTAATTTTGTGCTCTTCCAGCAATTGCCCAATTTATACCTTTTCTAGGCTGCAATTTTCTGCTCTTTCAGCTGTAGCACAATTTATAATTTTTCTAGGCTGTAATTTTGTGCTTTTCCAGCTATAGCCAATTTATACATAGTTTAGCACCACTGTTTGACTGAGATATATTAACACATAGTTAAGTAATTTAATAGTTATAACACCACACCATTATATTATTTTATGTTAGGTATGTGATGCTATGTTATGTTCTGATATGATATATTACTTTACAATATATTAATCACCACACAGATAAGCACAACACTGAATGAGAGAGCAGTTAACTCAATGTTTAGAACCACACTGTAACAGAAACAATTTAACCCTTGTGTGAGATAATTTAACACAAAAATTAGCACCACACTGTCAAGGAGCTAACTGACTGCACAGTTTATCACCATACTATCTTGCATGTTAAAAAAACCTATAGATGTCAGGGAGATTATTTAACACATAAATTAGCCCCACTCTGTTAAAGAGATGATTTTCCACATAATTTAGAGCCACACTGTGATATATAGATAGTTTAAACCATAGTTCAACACCACACTATTACAGAGTTAGTTTAACATACAGTTTAGCACCACACTGTAAAAGAAACAATTTATTACAGTTTAGCAGCACACACTCACAGTGATAACATCACATAGTTTAGCACTGTAATGTTATGTTATGTTATAATATGTTATGGTCTGTTACATTACATTTATCACCATAATGTAACAAAGATAATTTCACACAGATAAGTAAAAGACTGAAACAGAGGGCATATAACTCATTGATGAGAACCACACTGCAACAGAGAGTATTAAACTATTTAACCCATGTTTGAGATAATTCAACACATAAGTTAGCAACACACTGTCACAGGGATAATGTAACACATTTAAGCACCACACTGTTACAGAGATAATTTAACACATACTTTAGAACCACACTGTGATAGAGATAAGTTAAACCATAATTCAGCTTTACACTGTCAAATAAATAAATGTACACAGTTTTAGTATTGCACTGTCACAGAGATAATTAAAAACATTGTTTAATAGCACACTCTCAGAGTTAATTTAACACACAGCTTAGCACCACCCTGTGAAAGAAACTTTTTAAAAGAGTTTAGCATTGCACTCTCACAGTGATAATTTAACACAAAATTTGGCACTGCATTGTGGTAGAGATAAAGTAACAATGTTTACTACACTGTCATAGATATAGTTTATCACATAGTTTTAGTGTTGCGCTGTCACAGAGATAATTAAACACATAGTGGAGCACTACACTGTAAAAGAGACAATTTAAGATAGTTTATCATTGCACTCTCACAGTTATACTTTAACACAAACTTTTAGTGCTGCATTGTCACAGAGATAAACACATAGTTTAGCACCACACACTTAGAGTTAATTTAACACACAGTTTAGCATCACACTGTCACACAGATAAATTAATACTTAGTTAATAATTTAATATTTATAATATTATAACACAACGCTATTATATTATATTATACTATTTATTTTTATATTACATTATTATATTATATTAATCACCACTATGTAACAGGCATGTTATCACACAGTTAAGCACAACACTGTAAAAGAGAGCATTTATTTCATTGTTTAAAACTACACAATAGAGCAATTTAACCCATGTTTTAGATGATCTTACATCATGCAGATGAGTTTAGCATCACTCTGACACAAGAATGAATTAAATAATTAATTTAATAGTTTTACTATTATAATACCACTCCTCTATATTAAATTGTAATATAATATGTTATATTATATTATATCATATTAAACTATTTTATTTTATATGTTATACTACATTACATTACATTATCTTACATTACATCATTTCTTATCATATCGTAATATATCTTACCATATTGTAGCATATCCAATCATGTCACATCATATCATATCATATCATATCATATCATATCATATCATATCATATCATATCATATCATATTATGTTACTCACTGCTCCATATCAGATAGTTTCACACAGTTAAGCTCAACATTGTAACAGAGAGCATTTTACACACTGTTTAGAATGACACTACTCAAGAGACAATTAAACTCTTGTTTGAGATAATTTCACCAACAGATTTGCACGACAGTTTCACAGAGATAATGTAACACTGTTACAGAGATAATTTAACACAAAGGAAGTGCTTAATTATCTTTGTAACAGTGTGCTGCTAATCTGTGTGTTAATTTATCTCAAACAAGAGTAATATTGCCTCTCGTACTGTGGTTCTAAACAATGAGTAAAATGCTCTTATACAGTGTTGTGCTTAACTGTGTAAAACTATCCCTGTTACAGAATGGCGATTAATATAATATACTATAATGCAATGTAATATAATATAATATAATATAATATAATATAATATAATATAATATAATATAATATAATATAATATAGTATAATGTAATGTAATGCAATGCAATGCAATATAATATAATATAATATAATATAATATAATATAATATAATATAATATAATATAATATAATATTATATTATATAATATACTAACATTCTAAAATGACAGCATAATAAGCCTAACGGTCTTTTCTGTCTGCTCATTTGGTCATCCCCCATCGTGTTAACTGATCTTGCTGCACCCCTCTCCCTCTCTGGCTTCTGCCTTCCCAGTCCTGGATTTACACACTGCACTGGCTTTTGCTTCCAGAACCCCACCCCTTCTGGAACCCCTCCACCGTTTCTGCTTCCACCAGAAACCGAGGCAGTGCATTCCATGACTCCACCACCCTCTCAGTGAAGCATCACCTCCTCCTTTCTCCACTGACTCTCCCCCGTCCAGCGCCCACAAATGCCCTCCAAGTGCCCCACCTCCTTTCTTAGGAGTATCCTGACTGCTCATCCCCTATTTACCCCTTCATCTGCATGAAAACCTCTATCATTTCTCCCCAGTCCCTTCTCTCTTCCGATGTGTACATATTTAGCTCTTCGAGCCTCTCCCCTTAGGTCCGTTCCCACAAGCCCAAAATCATTTTGGTTGCCCTTCTCAGGACCCTCTCTCCAGGAGTTCAATGTCCCGCATTAAATGTGGCCTCCAAAACTGCATGCAGTACTCGAGGTTTGTCCTCACCAAGAAGTTATACAGTGGGATTATTACTTCACTCCTTTTGGAGGTGAGCCCCTAGCTATGCATCCAAGCATCATGTTGGCCTTTGCCACTGCCCTCCTTCAACTCTCTGAGTTGTTCATCTTGACATCTAGGCTGAGGTCCCTCTCAGCCATCAATACTTGTAGAATTCCCCCCCAGGGTGTCAACTTGGCCTGGGTTTTTGGCTCCCAGGTCCAGTACCCCACAAATTCTTGCTTTGAGCCTCAGCTTCCACTTTCTAGACAACTTTTCCAGAGCCTCCAGGTCCCTCTGTAGAACCACCATCCCTCCTCCCCATCCACCACTACTCCTAGTTTTGAGTCATCCACAAAGAGACTCATTTCACTCCTGCTGCATTTCCTAATGTCAGATACATAGGCATTGAACAGGAGGGTCCCAAGGACTGATCCCTGAGGGACTCCAATAATGCCCCTCCTTGGGGATGTGACTATCCCTCCAACCACGACCCTCTGGGTCCAGTTCTGGAGACAGTTTCCAATCCCTCTGATCATCTGGTTCCCTGCCCCCATTTCTCCTACATTATTCAACAGGCCCATATGAGGAACAGAGTCAGATGCCTTGCTGAAGTCAAGAAAGAGGATGTCCACTGGTCTTCCCATGTCCATCGCACTCATCAGCCAGTCATTGAACTCCACAAGGTTTGTCTGACATGATTTCCCCAGGATGAATCCAAGCTGTCTATCGTCCAGGCTCCCCAACTTTTTCAGGTCCCCCCTAGTCTCTCCTTGACAATGTCCTCCATTACGTTGCCCACTATCAATGTCAGGCTGATGGGCCTGTAGTTCCCTGCCACCTCCCCTGATCCCCACTTGTGGTTAGGCACTGAATGCACCACCTTCCAATCCTGGGGCACCCATCCTGTCCTCAGAGAGAAGCTGAAGAGCTCCATCAGGGGTTTTGACAGGACATCCGCCAGTTCCTTCAGCACTCTGGGATGTAATTTATCTGGCCCTGGTGCTTTCTCCATCTTATGGGACCCAAGGGCTTCCCTCACTCTCTCTCTCTGCCATGATTTCCACCTCTGCTTCCTCATCTTCCTGCTTTGCCTTTGCCACACCTGCAAGTGATGCACCCCTACCCAGAGGTATAATATAATATAATGTAATATAATATAATATAATATAATATAATATAATATAATATAATATAATATCATACAAGACAAGACAAGACAAGACAAGACAATACAATACAATACAATACAATACAATACAATACAAAACAATACAATACAATACAATACAATGCAATATAATATAATATAGTGGTGTGGTTTTATAAAAGTGTAACTATTAAATTAATTTAGTATGTGTTAATTTATCTCTCTCACAGTGAGATGCTAAATTGTGTGTTAAATCATCTCAATCATTGGTTAATTTGTCTCTATTGTAGTTTGGTTCTAAACACTGAGGCCCGGATACTCAAACTGCACCGAAAAAGTGCGCAACAGCAGAAGCAAGCACAAGTCCACTGCACCCATGCGCAAGAAGTGCGATATTCAAAAATTGTGTAGCTCAAGATGCGCCTGCAGCACCTGACTGAATATCATGCCACCAGCACCATAGCACAACCAGGGATGTGCAGTTGCACATTTCAGATGCATCATAGTGCAACCAGGGATGCCCAGTGGAGTAGTCCAGATGCACCATAGCGCAACCAGGGATGCCCCATGGAGCAGGGCAGCAGTGCAACAGCACAACCTGGGATGCACAGGGACAGGGTGCAGGGGCCCACCACCCATGCCACAAATGGGTAGAGGAGCACACAGCAGAACAGACATAGCCCCCACACCCCATGCACTGCACAACTGGTAAAGAGCTGAAATAACCACCTGCCGATGGATACCAGCAACCAACCCACATCTGGGGCATGGTACCCCAGCACATCCCCTGGCAAGCTGTGACCAGCACACATGGAGCGCCAACCACCCTGTGCCACACCATCCCACCAATGCAGAGTACACCCCTGCACTACGATCCCCATACAGCCTGCCCAGGAGTAGCGCCCAACAGTGCAGGACACCCCATGCATGCCACCACCCTCACTGTGACAATGCAACCCTATGCACCAAAGAGCCATGCAAGGCAGCCCTACCATGTGCCCCCTGCAGCAGCCCCACTAGAAGAGTGGGTTTCTGGCAGCATGCAGCATTGTGCCATCGAGGGTGTTCCAGGTGGTGGATTCCAGACAGGTGGAAGCCAATCACTGCATGGTAGGTCCTGGTCTGTCAATGGGGGGGACATGGTAGGGCAGATACATTAATGCTACTGTGTTCCCTTATAGCTCCAGAGTGTCTACATGGGTCAGTGGTGGTGGGCTTGTCCACTGAGGGTGGTACCGTGGTCATAGAGGAGGGCCCATCCACCCTCCACAGGCATACGAGGGTCAGGGTGACAGTGGGCCTGCCTGGATGTCCGGACTGATGTTGGTGGAACAGGTGTGGAGGAGGCCCTGCCCGTGTCCCAATATGCCAGTGTCCATGGTTGTCAGCATTCTGAGACTTGGGCTGGTGCTGGATCTGTCACTGATGATGATTTAGCTCACTTAATGAACAGTGATATGAGTGGGCCGCAGGATGTCCACACAACAGGTGACATCATGGGCAATGGCTGTGGGCTGTGCCACTATGGAGACCTACATGACATCACAGTCCCAGCCTGTGCCTGTCTGCACCAGTGGGGCAGCTCTGGTGTGTGTGTCCTGGGCAGGTGGCAGCAGAGAGTGATGCAACAGCTGCATCCACAGTGCCACCCTGCACGTCCCCCCGAAGTACAGCTGAGAGACCGACCAAGCGTCGGCACATGAGGTGCCCCGCATGCAACACGACATGCCCTGGACCCCACCACCAGTGGTACAGCACCCTCCCAAGGACACATCCCATCCCAGCACTGGCCACAACAGCCAGCACAGACACACAGCGTGTTGGATGGAAGCATGTGCCACACAGGACAAACAGCCACCAATACCCCAGGTCACACCAACACAGGGACACAGTAGCAGGTCAACCAAGCCACTGGCATGTGGCCACAGTAGCCATGTACACATGGCCAGCACCCCTACATGGCACAGGTGTGTCAGCCACCCTGTGCAGGTACCATGAAGCTGTATGCCACCAGCATGCAGCTGGAGCACAAGTGACAGACAGTGGAGCACAACCCCTGCAACAGACACCAGCGACAGCATGGAGGGCAGACAACAACAGTGGAGGCCACTGTGCCACCAGAGGCAGACATGCACTATATTGGTGATGGGAGGCAACCTTCCATTGTGCCGGGTACAGTGGTTGTCCAGAATGGACAGCCACCAATGACATGCCAGCAGACCGTGCATATCACAGACATGCAAGGGAGTCGGCTGCACAGACCATGGATGGTCTGACAGGGGTGCCATGCACACAGTGCATGCACCGTGGACCATTGCATACAGGTATCCAGTGCACAGAAAACAACACACAAATGACAGACAGTGACCGATCCCGCCACCCACACCATAGGCGGTTCCGTTCTGGACACACACAAATGCCCATGCTTGCACACCACTGCAGCTGAGCACCTGTAGCCCACTGCAAATCAGAGACCACCACAGCTGTCATAACAAAATGTGTGTATTAAAAAAGATAAACACTCAAACATATGTACAAATATATACAAGGGTGGGTGGAAGGCCACAAACCCGGTGGAGGTGGGCGTGGGGCAGACGTGTACAAATGGGAGAGGGAAGAAGGGGTGTGAGGATGATTCCACGGTGGTTATGTGTGTCAGGGGGTCATGGAGGGCCTACTCTCTTCCCTGATCTCCACTCCTGTTGCACCTCTGGGAGCTTCTCCTCCGGACCCTGTGCCACTCCATCCACTCCAGCAGTGCCAGGGACACCTGTGCCAGCAGCAGCAGTTCCTGTATGCCCTGTTCCAGGGCCATCCAGCATTGTCCACCTAGGACAAGGGAGCAGAGTCAATACGTATGACTGTCCAGCCCCCTGCAGCCCACCCATTGTGCATGGCATACAGTCATGTGCCACGCCCCTGTGATGGTGTGTGACCATCCACAGTGACCGCATCCACAAGATCTGCCTACCCAGGCACCCACAGCCATGTGGATCACTGCACACTCCCACCACCCATGTCCCACACAGCACCACCATGGCCATACAGTGATATGGCTTATGCAGTGTGAAGACAGTGGCACAGCCATGTACCCGGTGCACAAATGGACCACCATTGATGCACTCCCAGACATGCAGTGCCACTGGACAGTGCTGACTTTAACAAGTTGCGTGCATGGCAGTGGTGTCAATGGATGGTGGCCATGCCCCGCTGCCCACCCTGTTACCCAGTATGCAATAATAATCATGGATGTTAGGCACTCACCATCATCAGGCTGGTCCCTGTGCCTCTGTGGTCCTGCATCCCTTCCGGCCTGCTGGTCCTCTAGGCCGCTCCTCTCCCTTGCCCACCGGTGCTCCTCTGGGCCTAAGGTGCAAACATGGAGAGAGGAACATCAGTACAATCCGGGAGCAAAGTCCCCCCACCTCTGTGTGTGAGCAATCCCACACAGCCATACCCATCCAACCCCCACCGACCACCAACATGGCCAACAATGGACGGCCCCCCATGTGCTGGACACATGCAACTGTGATGCCCATACGGATGTTAACAGTGTATGGATGGGGCACCTACCTGGCCATGGCACTGTTCGCCTCCTGGCACGTGCCCGCAGGCAGGCAAGCCTATCTGGGTCCCCGTATTGGTGATGACTCTGCTCAGCCATGTGCCCAATTCATGTGGCCTCCTCCAATGCCACTGCCACCTCCTCCCATATTGCACTCCTGGCCTGTCCTGGGGTGCATAACTATAAAATGCCAGAGCATGGGACTCTACTATGGCCACCAAATTGGACAGCTCCACCTGGCTCCACACAGCAGCCCACCTCTGTGCCATCTCTACAGCTGGTTGGAGTCAAAATGACACTCGGTAGCATGGTCCACCACATGCAGATGCTGCACGGTACAGCACTGCCATTCCCTATCATGCTGTCACTGAACAGCACGATAGTCAGGCACAGGGTCAAGGGGCTCTCACACATGGACCGCCACAGCACAATTGGTATTCAATGCATGTAGCATGATTGGGTGCCTGTGTGCCACCTCCTGTAGTGGCCTACCGCGCTATGGCCCCAGTGCACCTACGGCACCCCAGTGCCAGAGTACCATATATGTGAACAGCACAGTAGCGCCACTGGCACAATGGTGGCCGTGCCCTGCATTGCCTCCTGTGCACAGCACATCAGCAGCGCAGCAGGTGTCTGTGTCATCACCCCGGGCTTGCGCAGTTCGGTGTGTAGTGCACATGTCACAGAAATGCGCACTTGCCTGAGCACGTTCAACACAATTGCGCAAAGCGCAACAGCGCAATATTCAGCCGGCATATGCAAATCAGCTAATCAACCATTCAATGGCACAGATACTGCATCTGCATCCACTTAAGATTGCGCCTCACCTCATTAGCATGCATTGCACTATAAAAAAGCGACATTGGGCAGCACTAGCCATAGTCGGTTATTGCAGTCTATTGTGGTGAGTTGCATGCTGTTTGGGAGTGTGGACTGTGGTGTGTGGGACTTGCATGGGACTGCACAGTCACAGGTAACACCTGTCATTCTCACAGGATGAATAAGGAGTGATCGTGAGGTGGAGGAAAAGGAACAGAGATATGGGAGGAAGAGGAGGCCTAACTTCACAAAGGCAGAAACAGATGCCCTGTTTGAGGCCTACCTTGAGCAGGAGCCGCTGCTCAGTGGACGGCGGGGAACACCACAGACCAGTGCTGCTGCATGGGAAGAGGAGGCGCGTGCTATCAACTTGCATGGCAGCCACCAGCGGTCCATGCAGGAGTGCAAAAAGAAGATGGGCACGGACAAGCGGAGAATTAAGGACAAGGTGGCTGCCATCAGGGCAGCATGGTCTGTGACTGGTGGGGGACAGGCAGACGTGCAACGCCTGACCCCACAAGAAGAGTGGGTTGCTGATAGCATCCACCTTGTAGAAGGCACAGCCCTCGAGGTCCAGGGAGCGGAGGGGCTCCGAGACGCCAGCGGGTCGGCGGCACCTGTGCAGCCGACCAAGGGTTCCAGGAGGCCGGGAGAAGCAGGCAGAAGAAGGCGCAGCCCTCGAGGTCCAGGGAGCAGAGGGGCTCCGAGATGCCAGCGGGTCGGCGGCACCTGTGCAGCCGACCAAGGGTTCCAGGAGGCCGAGAAGCAGGCAGAAGAAGCGCAGCCCCTCGAGGTCCAGGGAGCGGAGGGGCCCGAGACGCCAGCGGGTCGGCGGCACCTGTGCAGCCGACCAAGGGTTCCAGGAGGCCGGGAGAAGCAGGCAGAAGAAGGCGCAGCCCTCGAGGTCCAGGGAGCGGAGGGGCTCCGAGACGCCAGCGGGTCGGCGGCACCTGTGTAGCCGACCAAGGGTTCCAGGAGGCCGGGAGAAGCAGGCAGAAGAAGGCGCAGCCCTCGAGGTCCAGGGAGCGGAGGGGCTCCGAGACGCCAGTGGGTCGGCGGCACCTGTGCAGCTGACCAAGGGTTCCAGGAGGCCGGGAGAAGCAGGCAGAAGGTACGGGCAAAGCCGCAAACCAATCGGAAAGCGACCGCAGACTGTGCCTTGCTTCCGATTGGTGCGTCTTCCCCATAGACTTAAACTGGGGTTTTGCTGCACTATTCTGGCTGGGATTTCTGCTTTTCTGTAATTTATTTTGAACTTATCATTAAAAGTGCTGTTTTCTCTTACTTTGTGCCTGGTTTATGGGCTGTTTTTCTCTATGTTAAAATTAAGTGTTACAGTCTTTTGAATTGTTGTGGGCTAGACGCTTAGGCGCCTAACCCCCCATACCCTCCCAGTCTATTGTTGTGCAGATCTCAAGTTTTAGCACCTTGTTGCAGATTACTGCAATAAAGGTACTTTACTGACTGCCTTCTCCTCTGTCCCCCACCTTGTAGAAGGCGCAGCCCTCGAGATCCAAAGAGTGGAGGGGCTCCGAGACGCCAGCGGGTCGGCGGCACCTGTGCAGCCGACCAAGGGTTCCAGGAGGCCGGGAGAAGCAGGCAGAAGGTACGGGCAAAGCCGCAAACCAATCCGGGCAAAGCCGCAAACCAATCGGAAAGCGACCGCAGACTGTGCCTTGCTTCCGATTGGTGCCTTCCCATAGACTTAAACTGGGGTTTTGCTACACTATTCTGGCTGGGATTTCTGCTTTCTGTAATTTATTTTGAACTTATCATTAAAAGTGCTGTTTTCCTTACTTTGTGCCTGGTTTATGGGCTGTTTTTCCCTATGTTAAAATTAAGTGTTACAGTCTTTTGAATTGCTGTGTGGGCTAGACGCTTAGGCGCCTAACCCCCCATACCCTCCCAGTCTATTGTTGTGCAGATCTCAAGTTTTAGCACCTTGTTGCAGATTACTGCAATAAAGGTACTTTACTGACTGCCTTCTCCTCTGTCCCCCACCTTGTAGAAGGCGCAGCCCTCGAGATCCAAAGAGCGGAGGGGCTCCGAGACGCCAGCGGGTCGGCGGCACCTGTGCAGCCGACCAAGGGTTCCAGGAGGCCGGGAGAAGCAGGCAGAAGGTACGGGCAAAGCCGAAAACCAATCGGAAAGCGACCGCAGACTGTGCCTTGCTTCCGATTGGTGCGCCTTCCCCATAGACTTAAACTGGGGTTTGCTGCACTATTCTGGCTGGGATTTCTGCTTTTCCGTAATTTATTTTGAACTTATCTTAAAAAGTGCTGTTTTCCCTTACTTGTGCCTGGTTTATGGGCTGTTTTTCTCTATGTTAAAATTAAGTGTTACAGTCTTTTGAACTGCTGTGTGGGCTAGACGCTGAGGCGCCTAACCCCCATACCCTCCCAGTCTATTGTTGTGCAGATCCCAAGTTTTAGCACCTTGTTGCAGATTACTGCAATAAAGGTACTTTACTGACTGCCTTCTCCTCTGTCCCCCACCTTGTAGAAGGCGCAGCCCTCGAGGTCCAGGGAGCGGAGGGGCTCCGAGACGCCAGTGGGTCGGCACCTGTGCAGCGCACTAAGGGTTCCAGGAGGCCGGAGAAGCAGGTAGACGGTTAAAGCCGCAAACCAATCGGAAAGTTTCACCGCAGACTGTGCCTTTGTTCATTTGCGCTTCCCCATAGACTTAAACTGGGGTTTTGCTGCACTATTCTGGCTGGGATTTCTGCTTTCTGTAATTTATTTTGAACTTATCTTAAAAAGTGCTGTTTTCCTTACTTGTGCCTGGTTTATGGGCTGTTTTTCTCTATGTTAAAATTAAGTGTTACAGTCTTTTGGTTGTTGTGTGGGTTGACGCTAGCGCCATCTACCCCTATACCCTCCCAGTCTATTGTTGTGCAGATCCCAAGTTTTAGCACCTTGTTGCAGATTACTGCAATAAAGGTGTACTTTACTGACTGCCTTCTAGTCTGTCCCCACCTTGTAGAAGGCGAGCCCTCAGGTCCAGGGAGCGAGGGGCCCGAGAGCCAGCGGTCGGGCGGCACCTGTGCAGCCGACCAAGGGTTCCAGGAGGCCGGAGAAGCAGGCAGAAGGTACGGCTAAGCCGTAAACCAATCGGGAAAGTGACCGCAGACTGTGCCTTGCTTCCGATTGCGCGCTTCCCCATAGACTTAAACGGGGTTTTGCTGCACTATTCTGGCTGGGATTTCTTGCTTTCTGTAATTTATTTTGAACTTATCTAAAAAGTGCTGTTTTCCTTACTTGTGCCTGGTTTATGGGCTGTTTTCTCTCATGTTAAAATTAAGTGTTACAGTCTTTGAATTGTTGTGGGCTAGACGCTAGGCCTAACCCCCCCATACCCTCCCAGTCTATTGTTGTGCAGATCCCAAGTTTTAGCACCTTGTTGCAGATTAATGCAATAAAGGTGTTTCTCACATGCTTCTCCTCTGTCCCCCACCTTGTAGAAGGCGCAGCCCTCGAGGTCCAGGGAGTGGAGGGCTCCGAGACGCCTCAGCGGTCTGCGGCACTCTGCAGCCGACCAAGGGTCCAGGAGGTCGAGAAGCAGGCAGAAGGTACGGGCAAGTCATAAAATTTTGCCCGCCTACCTCCCCTCTTGGTTGATTCCTTTATACACTTTCTCCGCCATTTCTAAATCCACGCCATATCCCTTCCTTCCTCCCTTAACCCATACCTAACCTCCACAATGCTACTTTGCTCCCTTTTGCTCCTGAGCCTCGTATCTCACCCAATCCCTTATGATATCAATGCTATACCCAGTGTCAAGATAAATAACTCAGTTAATACGACCTGCCCATTTCTGTCATCCACAAGGGCCAACCACGGATTCCTTATTTACCCCGAACCACGTTTACAATGCAACCTCTGGGATATCCCACATAAGGCCACCCTAACAATTCAGCACAGCCCTGGTATCTTACTTGTATCATGGCTTTTTACTAACCCACTATGCCTGTCCATTAAAATATTATGCTATGAAAATTTTGCATCTATATATCAGGACCACCACTCAGTTCAGCAGCAGGCACCCAGGATTAGGAGGAAATGCTCTGACCATTCACTATCCTTGTCCTTGGTGCCCTCCTCAATTAATCTTCACCTTCTGATCTGTTTTGGTACCATTGAATTTAAATCCTGGCCCCATCGAAAGTATTCTTTCCCCGATGATCTGTCCTCTATAAATGGCCTAAGCTTCCTACATATCAATGCCTGCAGCCTTTTAAAAAATTCTCCGTAATACAGGCCTGGGTGGCACATACCTGCCTGACTTTCTGGTCATCTCTGAATCTTGGCTCAGACCATCGACCAAAGACAGTGTTGTAAACCTTACCAACTATCAGCTCTTCAGAGCAGATCGCCCTTCCAGGGGTGGTGGGGTAGTCATATACATTAAGGACACCATCTCTGCTACCTGCCTCATCATCACATCTGAACCAAAGGAATTTGAATGTTTATCAATCAAAGTATCCTTCCAAACTTATCTCCATTTAAACTGATTGGCTGCTATAGAGTCCCCCTCAGCGGGCCTCAAATTACTATCTCACCTGGGGTCAATAACCAATCTAGGCCCTGAAGATACCATCATCCTGGTGACTTGAATTTAAACTGGTTATCTACTGCATCTGCTCCATTGGTAACCTTCAGACACCTATGGCTTTACACAGCTAATAAAAGACCCAACCAGGGTTAACCTAAAAAATTCTAGCAACAGCTCACTCCTGGATATTATGTTGGTAACAAGCCTCACTTATATACTCATGCAGGAGTACTACCCTAATGATGTAAATGACCATTGTCCCATAGCTGGCATAAGATCCTCACTCAAACCATCCAACCCTGCTGAATTTGTCCTCAAAAGGTCAAAAAAGAAGTTCAATATACCAGGTTACCTCCATGACCTGAGTAACACAATATATTGGCAAGATTTCTACCTTACAACCTCAGTGGAAACAGCTCTCCAGATCTTAAAATACATTATCACTAATGCTCTAAATATTCATGCACCATTCACCAAAATCAGAACTAAAGCAAGGTCCTGCCCTGGTTCACCACTGATCTTAAAACAGCCTTACAGCCAGAGACAAACTGTGGAAAAAGGCAAGAAAACTATGACTCCATGGACTGGCTAAATTTCAGAAAAGCAAGAAATTCATGTACTACACAAATAAGATCTGCCAAAGCGGCCTATTATAGAGCTGAATTGGATGCACTCCTATAATAACTCAACCAGGCTCTGGGGAACTATAAAGGGTATCTTGGGCAAAACTCTACTCCTGCCTTAACCTGCAAACTGCTACTAAATAACACAGAAATTACTGATAAACAAGAAATTCTAAATACCTTCAATGACCACTTCACCACAGCTGGACTAGCATTTGACTCTTCACCTGCAAATCTCCTGAGATCTTCCTTGAATCTTCAATCCACCGCGGCCAAAAGGCTACATCAACCTTCTCCTTCAACCCAATATCATTGAAAGAAGTGGAAGATCTCTCTCCAACTTAGATACCTCAAAAAGTGCAGTACAGACTCCTGGACCTCATTCTCAAGATTGCATCTCAAGTCTTATCTGCCCCTCACTCATCTCTTCAATCTTTCCTCACCACTGGATCCATTCCTCCATTTGAGAAACAGCTCAAGTAGTTCCTTTACTCAAATCTGGTGATCCCATGGATCTCAATAATTACAGGCCCATTTCCATCCTATCTGTTCTGTCCAGATGCTCGAAAAAGTTAGTAAACTCACAATTAAGGGTCTACCTGGATATCAATAACCTCCTAAACACAGCACAATCAGGATTTAGATCAAGGCACAGCACCATTTCAGCCCTAGCCAAAGTAACCAACGACTGGCAGATTGCTATGGATAAGAAGAGTAGTACCTGTGCTGTGTTCCTGGATTTGAGCAAAGCATTTGACACAGTGGATCATGAATCACTAATCACCTCCCTTGGCTCACTAGGGTTGGATTCCCCTTCACTCAGTTGGTTCAAGTGCTATCTATCAGACAGATCACAACTGGTAAAAAATGGAAACTACCTATCCACTTCAAAACCACTGCTAAGAGGTGTACCGCAAGGCTCTATTCTTGGCCCCATCCTCTTTGCCATCTATATTAATAATATTGATGCTAACCTCACTCAATCAAACATCCATCTGTTTGCTGATGATACTGTACTATATGTTAGCAATCCTTCATTATCTAAAGCCTGTGAACTGCTACAATCTGAATTCTCCATCCTATAACACAACTTATTGGATAAAAACTACTTTAAATGCCAAAACAAAAGCTATGCTCTTTTTCTCACAAAGTTGCTCTGCCACTACCCCACCATCTACCACCTTAACCAACTAATTTTACTTGAGGAAGCTGGAATTGTTGATAACTTAAATATCTTGGTGTTGGATTGATAACAAGCTTGACTTTTCTGTCCATATTGAGAGCTACTAAAGAAACTGAGACAAAGGCTTGGTTTATTTTTAGAATAAAGCACTACCTCAACAAAGACTCCAAAAAAGATTAATCCAGGCTTCATTCCTATCCTCATTGATTATGCTGACTTTCTGTATGGACACTGTTCATTTCCTCTTAAATAAACTGGACACCCTATACCACAGGTCCATCAGATTCATTACTGACCTTCCTTCAGCACCACCATTGCTCCTTTATAAGGCAGTTAACTGGTCATCATCAACACAGAAGAAATAGGAATGCTGCAATTTGATATTCAAAGCCTTATCAGGCAAGCTACCTACCTACATCTCGGACTGTTTTACTTAAATTACTTCTAGGCCATACAACCTAAGGATCAGCAAAATTATCACCCTTAAGGTCCCCAATGTCTGCACCCAGCTTGGGAGGGCTGCTATCAGCTACTCACTAGCAAATGTTTGGAACTCACTCCAAAAAACCATGAAGCTAAATAACCTCCCACCCTTAATATCCTTCAAAAGATTATTCACCACCCTATTCCCAGAACTCTGCACCTGCTTCCACAAGGCCTAATTTCACGGCCCTACCCACCCCCCACCTTTTTCTGGTCGTGCTTCTATATGCTGAAAAAAACTCCAGTTCCCAGTATCAAGATTCACCCTCAAAATGCCTGCTAAGTCCTATAATCTACATATTAATTTCTGATGTGCCAACTGCCTACTGTCTCACAGATTAAAAGTGTTAATGCCTTGTACATATGTATATTGTTATATACTAGCACTTATGCCACTATATTACTGTTTTTTTTGTTACACCTGTCATTGTATTACTGTTTAAGATACCCTTGTCTATGTAATAACACTTGCACTTCTTGACCACTCAGGTCCATCTTGTAAATGAGCTATGCTCAATGATGTTCGCCTGATTAAATAAAGATTTGATTGATTGATTGATTGAATGCAGTGTTTTGCCATCGAGGGTGTTCCAGGTGGTGGATTCCAGACAGGTGGAAGCCAATCACTGTATGGTAGGTCCTGGTCTGTCAATGGGGGGACAGGGTAGGGCAGATACATATGCTACTGTGTTCCTTATAGCTCCAGAGTGTCTACATGGGTCAGCAGTGGTGGGCTTGTCCACTGAGGGTGGTACCGGGTCATAGAGGAGGCCCATCCACCTCCACAAACATACGAGGGTCAGGGTGACAGTGGGCCTGCCTGGATGTCCGGACTGATGTTGGTGGAGCAGGTGTGGAGGAGGCCCTGCCCGTGTCCCAGTATGCCAGTGTCCATGGATGCCAGCATTCTGAGACTTGGGCTGGTGCCAGATCTGTCACTAATGATAATTTAGCTCACTTAATGGACAGTGATATGAGTGGGCCGCAGGATGTCCACACAGCAGGTGACATCATGGGCATGGCTGTGGGCGGTGCCACCATGGAGGTCTACATGACATCACAGTCCAAGCCTGTGGCTGTCTGCACCAGTGGGGTAGCACTGGTGTGTGTGTCCTGGACAGTGGGGCTGTTGCGGCCACTGTGGCAGCACCGTAGAGCCCTGGATTGCGGCAGCCATGGGGCAGTGTCAGCAGTCAGCCAACGGCCATGGGATTACAGTTTAGACGGCATCATAACGTCAGGATTATGTCCAGGTTTAGCCCTGGTGTGCAGTGCCCACCACAAAAGCGCCCATCAGGTCTGTGAACACCATGAGGACAAAGTATGCGATCAGGCAGATGACCCTGAAGAGCACACCGCCACCCAAGAATCAGTCAATCACAGGTGTGGCTTGTGACGGTGGTGGATGCACTCAGCGCAGCTCTGCACCAGGCAGAGGAGTGGCACAGCACAGACACCACTCTGCTCCTGGCAGGGATGGACTGGATGTGGGAGGATGTGACTGCTGCCATTGACTGGCAGACACAGGCAATCACAGTTGTCATGGCCACAATGGGTGCACAGGTATTTGCCCATACGTTGCAGACACCATGCAGTGCAATGTCCACACCTCCATTCTTAGCATCGTGAGACACCTTCCTTGTCGACAATGGGTTCAGCAGTGGGCATCCTAAGTACGCCTGGCACAGGCATGTTCAGTGTGCTGCAGACCCCTGCGTGAGCAAGGTCGTGTTCACACAGTGGAATCCCCGGGGGACCGTCGGTGCCACCCCATGAGGCCATTGGTCAGCCTGTCACTACTGGCAGGTCTCAGTGGGGCTGCCCATGCATCCATAGCAGCCATTTCACTGTGGCACATGACTGGCCTGTCTCCCACCATGGCTACTGTCTGATGCTGCCCTGTGTGCATTGTGTTGTTCAACATGCAATGCAGGGGTGGGTAGCTTCGCATACACACACATTCCATCTGCACACTCTCCCAGCTGCTATCCACTGTGACTGTGCATGGCGATACCTGCGTTGTAATTGTCTGCCATCAGGCAGTGGTGCCCAGTGTCTGACACGCTGCACCGGGCATGCACTCGGGCATGGTGGTCTGTGATGTGTGTGTATTAGTGGCAGTTGGCCCATGCGTTCTCCTACCCTTTGTACAAGTCTTGTGAGGTGTGTGCATGTGACCACGTACTGTGTTAGACCTTGCCCATCTCGACGGCGCTGCGGCGGTTCCATGCTCAGTCAATTTCATCTGTACGCGTCCCAAGTGGTTTGTCTATGGTGTTTGTGGGTTGTGTCTTTGCCACTGGTGGTTCCCATGGCCCCATGACTTACCTGGGTTGGTTGAATTGCTCTCTCTGTGATGGTGTCCCTGTGCAGCTGTGCCATCTGGATCAGTCGAGGGTCCCACCAACCGGGGGGGCTGCCCATCTCCATCTTCACCAGCGTCCTCATCGTCCCCATCACTGTCCCCCTCTTCAACCTGTACGACTATCCCACAGTTGTTGGCCATGTTGTGCAGGATGCAACAGGCCAGGAATAGCCCGCATGCCTTTGAGTGGCTGTACTGTAGGGCACCGCCAGACGTGTCCAGGCAATGGAAACTTGCCTTCAGCATCCCAAAACACCCGCTCAATGACATTGCATGTGGTGGCATGTGCCTCATTGTAGCATTGCTGCTATGGGGTCACGGGCCGTCGGTATGGTGTGAGCAGCCAGGGATGGAGTGGGTATCCACTGTCACCTGTGTGTAGAGGGTGGATGTTAGTTTGGTGATCAGCGTAGCCCTGCCTTGGACCAACTAGGACAATACTCATGTCACCTCTGACTTTGCCCCTCCCAAGCTCCATGTCTTTCTACGTTGTTTGCATATTCACCCACTAGGTGGCCAGTGGGGATGTCCCCACTCTTGAACCTGTGACAGTGCAGACTGGTGCCAGATGAAGGCATCATTGCTTCTGGTGTATGGCACAGACATTGATTATGCACCCCATGGCATTGCACACCACTTGGCAGTTGATGCTTGCATACCTCTTCCGACACGTATGTGGCCTTCGGGGCCAGGTGGTGGTGGATGGCCACTGGGTGCAGTCTATGCCCCGGCATGCCAGGCCTACGCTACCCTGTGGAAATCCTGTATGTTTGCTGTGTGCTCCAACCGGTGTGCTGGGAAGCGGATGTACTCCACTGCATGTGGCAGCAGTGCGCTGAGAAATTGTGAGGAGGCATGATGTGGTTAACTGTTATGCCAGTCATTTCCCCATGTTGGTCTTTGGGTACCATGCTTAGCAGGGCCATACAAGCTGTCACTTTGGTGTGCCACTGACAGAGCATGGCTCCGTCGGTGGGTGCTACGCATCATTATCTGCACAACTCATAAACCCGCCCAGGATCACCTGGTTCAGGCAGTACCGCCCACGATATCAGTATCAGTGTAAGCTCAAAGCTGGTGCAGGCTTGGAACTACCTGTTGGGGCATACCACTGATGGGCCTTCCATGGTCGTGGACCCTGCTGCCTGCCTTCATCTCTTAACTGCTCCATCTGGATGGTGGCACTGACCACGTTCCTGGCTCTGTTTTCCCCTGGCAGCGTTTCTGTGTTCCCCACTGTCCTTGCTGGCTCCCCTGTCCTTGAACACCTTCCCTGTAGTGGCCTCAGTGCTGTGGCACTTCCCCTTTTGACCTGCA
Organism: Neoceratodus forsteri; assembly: GCA_016271365.2. Lineage (NCBI taxonomy): Eukaryota > Metazoa > Chordata > Ceratodontiformes > Ceratodontidae > Neoceratodus > Neoceratodus forsteri. The sequence continues at coordinate 73,088,302 of CM028133.1, forward strand.
CTGTGGCAGAAGTTCCCACACCTTCCTTGTTCCTGGGGGTTTCAAGTGTCTGTCTCTCTGCCCTTTCCTGCTCCCAGTTTTTGTGTGCTCGTGTGGCTGCCTGCAGTTCAGCAAAATGTGGCTTCCTGGTAGTGTTCTTGCACCTCTCTTGTTCCTTTATTTTGTATCATTTCCACCATCGCGGCAACTCGGTTTGTTCCCCTTTGCGCATGGCGATGTTGCTGAATATCACACTGCATCATTTATGCATGGTTCCTCCCCCTTAAGTTGCGCATGCATTCATTATCATTGCGCACTTGTGCATTGTGATTTGGGGGTGCATCTGCCTCCCGCTGAATATCACAGAATGGTGCATTTTCGGACTTGTGATGGGGCATCCCTGTTGCACATGGCGCAACCCTTTTGAATATGTGGGCCCGAGCTTAATGCTCTCTGTTACAGTGTTGTGCTTAATTGTGTGAAATTATACCAGTTGCAAAGTGGTGATTAATATAATATAATATAATATAATATAATATAATATAATATAGTATAGTATAATATAATAAACTAACTTACTAAAATGCCAGAAGAATAGGCCTAATGGTCTTTCATGTCTGCATAGCAGATGCACCCCCAAGTCACAATGTTCAAGAGTGCAATTATAATAAATGCATGCACAACTGAAGGGGGAGGGACCATGCATAAATGGGACAGTGCGATATTCAACACCATGTGCCATGTGCAATAGGGGAGCAAACGGAAGTTGCACGATAGTGGAAATGATCCAAAATAAAAAGGAACAAGAGAGAGGTGCAAGAACGCTGCAGGGAAGCCACATTTTGCTGAACTACAGGCAGCCAGCACAGGCACACAAAACTGGGAGCAGGAAAGGGCAGGAGAGAGGCAGAGCAACTGGAACCCCCAGGAACATGGAAGGTGTGGGAAACGTAACGTAATCGATATAATATGATTGATATGATATGATACGATACGATACGATATGATATGACATGATTGGATATGATATGATATGCTACAATATGATAAGATATATTACGATATGATAAGAAATTATGTAATATGTTATAATGTAATGTAATGTATAACATATAAAATAATATAGTATAATATGATATATTATAATAAAATATAACATAGTATGATACAATATAATACAGTGGAGAGGTGTTATGAAATCATAACTATTAAATTAATTATTTATTTATCCTTGCGTCAGAGTGATGCTAAACTATGTGTAAAATCATCTAAAATATGGGTTAAATTGCTCTATTGTCGTGTAGTTTTAAACAATAAAATAAATGCTTTCTTTTACAGTGTTGTGCTTAACTGTGTGATATCATGCCTGGTACATAGTGGTGATTAATATAATATAATATAATATAATATAATATAATATAATATAATATAATATAATATAATATAATATAATATAATAATGTAATATAAAAATGAATAATATAATATAATAGTGTTGTGTTATAATATTGTAAGTATTAAATTAAATATTTATGTGTTAATTTAGCTGTGTGACAGTGGGATGCTAAACTGTGTGTTAAATTAACTCTAACCGTGTGGTGCTAAACTATGTGTTTATCTCTGTGACAATGCAGCACTAAAACTTTGTGTTAAAGTATAACTGTGAGAGTGCAATGATAAACTATCTTAAATTGTCTCTTTTACAGTGTGGTGCTGCACTATGTATTTAATTATCTCTGTGACATCGCAGCACTAAAACTATGTGATAAATTATATCTGAGACAGTGTAGTGCTAAACATTATTATTTTATCTCTACCACAATGCAATGCCAAACTTTGTGTTAAATTATCACTGTGAGAGTGCAATGCTAAACTGTTTTAAAAAGTTTATTTCACAGGGTCGTGCTAAGCTATGTGTTAAAATAGCTCTGAGGTGTGCTATTAAACAATGTTTAATTATCTCTGTGACAGTGCAGTGCAAAAATGTGTAAATTTATTTATTTGACATTGTAAAAGCTGAATTGTCGTTTAACGTATCTCTATCACAGTGTGGTTCTAAAGCATGTGTTAAATTATCTCTGTAACAGTGTGGTGTAAAGTAATTACATTATCCTGTGATAGTGTGTTGCTAATTTATGGGTTAAATTATCTCAAACATAGGTTAAATAGTTAAATACTCTCTGTTGCAGTGTGGTTCTCATCAATGAGTTACATGCTATCTGTTCAGTCTTTTACTTATCTGTGTGAAATTATCTTTGTTACATTATTGTGATAAATGTAATGTAACAGAGTATAACATATACATAACACAACATAACATTGCAGTGCTAAATTATGTGATGTTATCACTGTAACTGTGCACTGCTAAACTGTTTTAAATTGTTTCTTTTACAGTGTGGTGCTAAGCTGTATGTTAAAATACCTCTGTAATAGTGTGGTGCTGAACTATGGTTTAAACTATCTATATATCACAATGTGGCTCTATATTATGTGGAAAATTGTCTCTGTAGCAGAGAGGGGCCAATGTATGTGTTAAGTAAGCTTCAACCAGCGTCTATGGTTTTAACATGCAAGACAGTATAGCGATAAACTATGCAATAAATTAGCTCTTTGACGGTGTGGTGCTAATTTTTGTGTAAACTATCTCACAAAGGTTAAATTGTTTCTGTTGCAGTGTGGATCCTAAACAATGAGTTAATGCACTCTCTTTCAAGTGGTGTGCTTAACTGTGTGGTGATTAATATTTTATAAAGTAATACATCATATCAGAACATAACATAACATCCATATCTAAATAAACAATATAATGGTGTGGTGTTATAACTATTAGAATCATAACTATGTGTTAATATTTCTCAATCAAACAGTGGTAGCTAAACTATGTGTTAATTTAACACAGTTTAGCCCTCCCTTCTAAGATACACACTGCATTGTTTAGAATGGTTAGCACCACATTAAAAGAAACAATTTTTAGCATTGCATTCTCACAGTGAAAATTTAACACATCCTTTAGCACTACACTGTCACAGAGATAATTTACATGTAGTTTAGCACCACACTGCTGACAGTGAATTTAGCACCATTCTTTGTCTGACATAAATTAACACTTAGTTAAATAATTTAATAGTTATCATACAACACCATTATATTATTTGATGGTGTTTTGTCAAGCTATTTTATGTGATGTGATGTTAATCACCACACCATAACAGATATAATTTCACACAGTGATCCACAACACTGCAACAGAGACAATTTAACCCATGTTTGAGATAATGCAACACATACATTTGGACCACACTCTCACGATTATGTAATAATTTAAGCACCACACTGTTACAGTAATTTGGCACATACTTTTATCATCACTCTCACAATAATGTTCTAATACATAGTTTAGCATCTTGCTGACTAAGAATGTTAACACATAGTTAGTAATTAAATAATTATATTATAACACCACAGGATTATGTTATGTTATGTTATAGTTATCGTATGTTATATTATACTAATCACCACTTTTTTTGGGTTGTTTAACCAGCTACAGCACACTAAGCTGGCTTTTACAGGGGTGACCTGGGAGCAGAAGGAGGTTAAGTGTCTTGCTCAGGGTCACACAGTATGCAAGTGGAAGCTGTGGGATTCAAACCCAGGTCTGATCTGCTGGATGTCACCAGATTTGCAGCTCAGAGCCTTAGACCACTGCGCAGTAGCCTCCATACCATACTTTAACATAATATATTTCACAGAGTTAAGCACAACACTGAAACAGAGACCAATTAACTCATTGTTTAGAACAACACTGCAGCAGAAACTGTTTAACCCATGTCTGAGATAATTTAACACACATAATTAGCACCATACTATCACAGAGATAATGTAACATACTTTAGAACCACACTGTTGTAGCGATAATTTTAAAGTAAGTTCAACTCTACACTATCACTGAGATATCTCTCTAGTTTATCACCACACTGTCTTGTGAGATAAAGTAACCCACAGATGTCAGAGAGATAATGTTACACATAAATTATCATCACACTATTAAAAATATAATTTTCCACATCATTTTCAGCAACACTGTGATATACTTTAAACCATAGTTCAGCACCACACTATCAGAGGTATTTTAACACAATGTTCAGCATCATCCTGTCACAAAGAAAACTGAATAATCAGCACACTGTCTTGCGATGTCAGAGAGATGATTTAACACACAGTTTGGCAACTCCATATTACAGTTATATTTCTACACAAAGTTTAGCACAACACTGTAAAAGAGACAATTTAGATAACTTATCATCACACTCTAAAAATGATATTGTAATACATAGTTTAGCACCACAGTTTGACTGAGATATATTAACACATAGTTAAGTAATTTAATAGTTATAACACCACATCATTATTTATGTTAGGTATGTGATGTTATGTTATTGTCTTATGTTATACTGTATAATACTTTATAATATATTAATCACCACACAGTTAAGCACAACAATGAAAGAGCATTTAACTCATTGTTTAGAACCACACTGCAACAGAAACAATTTAACCCTTGTGTGAGATAATGTAACAAAAATTAGCACCACACTGTCAAAGTGCTAATTTACTGTATAGTTTATTGCCACAGTGTCTGGCATGTTAAAATACCCATTGACATCAGGGAGATTATTTAACACATAAATTAGCCCCAGTCTGTTTCAGAGATAAGTTTCCACATAATTTAGAGCCAATTCAGCACCACACCATCACAGAGGTATTTTAACATGCAGTTTAGTGCCACACTGTAAAAGAAACAATTTAAAACGCTTAGCAGTGCACTCTTTCAGTGAAAGGATCACATAGTTTAGCACTGCAATGTTATGTTATGTTATGTTATGTTATGTTATGTTATGTTATGTTATGTTACGTTACATTTTTCACCATAATGTCACAAAGATAATTTCAAACAGATAAGTAAAAGACAGAAACAGTGAGCATATAACTCATGGATGATAACCACACTGCAACAGAGATTATTTAACTATTTAACCCATGTTTGAGATAATTTAAGACATAAATTTGCAACACACTGTCACATAGTTAATGTTACACATTTAAGCACCACACTGTTACAGAGACAATTTAACACATACTTTAGAACCACACTGTGATAGAGATAAGTTAAACCATATTTCAGCATTACACTATCAAAGAAATACATTTACACAGTTTTAGCACTGCACTGTCACAGAGATAATTATAAACATTATTTAATAGCACACTCTCAGAGTTAATTTAACACACAGTTTAGCACCACTCTGTGAAAGAAACATTTTAAAAGAATTTAGTATTGCACTCTCACAGTGATAATTTAACACAAAGTTTGGCACTGCATTGTGGTAGAGATAAAGTAACAATGTTTAGCACGACACTGTCAAAGACAAAATTTATCACATAGTTTTAGTGCTGTGATGTCACAGAGATACTTAAACACATAGTAGAGCACCACACTCACAAAGTTAATTTAACACATAGTTTTGCACCACACTGTAAAAGCAACAATTTAAGATAGTTTATCATTGTACTCTCACAGTTATACTTTAACACAAAGTTTTAGTGTTGCATTGTCAGAGATAAACACATAGTTTAGCACAACACACTCAGAGTTAATGTAACACACAGTTTAGCATCACACTGTCACACAGATAAATTAACACATAGTTAATTAATTTAATATTTATAATATTATAAAACATTGCTATTATATTTTATGATTTTATTTATTTTTATATTACATTATTATATTATGTTATATTATATTAATCATCACTACGTAACAGGCATGATATCACACAGTTAAGCACAACACTGTAAAAGAGAGCATTTATTTTATAGTTTAAAACTACAGAACAGCATAACAATTTAACCCATGTTTTAGATGATTTTACAGATAGTTTAGCATCACTCTGACACAAGGATAAATTAAGAAATAATTAATTTAATAGTTAGAATATCATAACACCACTCGGATATTTTATATTATATTATACTACGTTATATTTTATTATAATATATCATATTATACTATTTTATTTTATATGTTATATTACATTCCAATACATTACATTATATTATATTACATAATTTCTTATCATATTGTAATATATCATATCATATCATATCATATCATAATCATATCATATCAAATCATATTACATTACATAATATTATAATGTATTGTATTATATTATATTATATTATACGACATTATATGATATTAGATTGTAATATATATATATTATATTATGTTACTCTCCACTTCATAACTGATAATTTCATGCAATTAAGCACCTCATTGTAACATAGAGCATTTTACACATAGTTTAGAACCACACTACTCTAGAGACAAATAAACACTTGTTTGAGATAATTTTACCAACAGATTGGCACCACACTGTCACAGAGATAATGTAATACATTTAATCAGAACATTCTTACAAAGATATTTTAACACATAGTTCAGCACCACACTATTGAGGAGATATTTTAAGAGAGTTTAACATCACTCTGTCTAAGAGATAAATTAATGCAGTTATATTATAATAGCACAACATTATATTGTATTATATCACTTACCATATCTTATCATATTATGTCATAATAATTTATGTTATCATTTCATATTATATTATATAACATATTATATCATATCATATTATATTATATTATATGATATTATATCACCACTCTGTGACAAGGATCATTTTAAACAGTTATGCATAACGATGTAACAGAGAGCATTGAACTCATTTTTTGAAACACACTGCAACAAAGAGAACTCCATGGTTGAGATAATTTTACACATAAATTAGCATCACACTGACACATAGATAAATTAAATAGTTAATTAATTTAATATTTCTAATATTATTGCACCACACCATTATATTATATTATATTATATTATATTATATTATATTATATTATATTATATTATATTATATTATATTATATTATATTATATCATATCATAATAAATCATATCACATCACATCATACAATATCATTTCATATTATTTCATATCATATCACTTCACATTTTAAAACAAATCATATCATTCCATAACATATCATATCATATCATATTATACTATACTGTACTATATTATACTACATTGTATTACATAATCTTATATTATGTCATATCCTATTATACCTCATATCATAATTCATTGTATTGTATTGTATTATATTGTGTTATATTGTATTATGAGACAAATTAACACATAGTTAATTAATTTAATAGTTATAATATTATAACACCACACTGTTATAGTATATTATATGATAATATATATTATATATATATATATATATATGTTATATTATATTAAATCATACCATGTCATATAATAATATATTGCACTGTATCATATTGTATGATATTATATTATTTTATATTAAGCACCATTACATAAGAGTTAAGCACAACACTGTAAAAGAGATTATTTAATTCATTGTTGGAAACACACTGCAACAGAAACAATTTAACCATGTTTGAAAAATTTAACTCCTTAATTAGTGCCACACTGTCACAGAGATAATGTAACACATTAAGCAGCACCACTTATAGTAATAATTTAAAACATTGTTCAGCAACACATTATTTGGAGATACATTTTAGCAGTAAGTTTAACACCATACTATCACAGAAATAAAATGACACGTAATTGATAAATTTAATTGTATTACATTGTATCCTTCCATATCATATCATATCAAATCATATCATATGTATATCATATAACATGACCTAACATGACAACACATTACACTACCTCATATCCTATTATATTATATTATATTACATTATATTATAATGTATTTCATTATTTTATATATTATTATATGATATTATTATAATGTATTATATAACATTATGTTATAATAATCAACACTATGTAACAGGTATCACACAGTATCACACAGTTAAGCAGAACACTGTAAAACAGAGCATTTATTTCATTGTTTAAAACCACACAACAAAAGAACAATTTAGCCCATGTTTGAGATGATTTAACACATAGTTTATCATCACTCTGACACAGGGGTAAATTAACACATAGTTAATAAATTTAATAGTTATACTATTATAACACCACACCTCTAGATTATATTATATTATAATATGTTATATTATATTATAATATATTATATTCTATTATTTTATATTACATTACATTATATTACATCATTTCTTATCATATCGTAATATATTATAATAGATCATATTGCAGCTTCTTGTATCATATCCAATGTCATATCATATCATAGTACATTACCACACTATTACACTATATTATTTTATGTTTTATTATATTATATCATATTATATTATATGACATTATATTATATCACATTATTTCTTATAATATAATATAGCATTTCATATAATATCATATTATTTTATAATGTATTACATTACAAAATATTATATTGTATTGTACTATATTAATATTACATTAATTATTATATTACTCACTGCTCAATATCAGATAATTTCACAGTTAAGCACAACATTGTAACACAGAGCATGTTACACATTGTTTAGAATCACAGTACTTGAGAGACAATTAAACTCTTGTTTGAGATAATTTCACCAACAGATTGCCACGACTCTCTCACAGAGATAATGTAACATATTAAATCATTACACTGTTACAGAGATAATTTAACACATAGTTAAGAACCACACTATCACAGAGATATTTTAACACATAGTTTAGTACCACACTTTCATGGAGATAAATTTTATCAGAGTTAATTATTATAATAGATAAATATTATAACAACACATTATATTAAATTATATTATATTAATTATATTATGTTATATCATATCATATCATGTCATATCATATCATATCACATTGTTTTATCTTATATTATACTATATCATATCATAATACATTATATTACAATAATCACCACTCTGTAACAGGTGTAATTTCATGCAGTGAAGCACAAGACTGTAAAAGAGAGCATCTAACTCATTGTTTAGAAACTCTTTACAATAGAGACACCACACTTTCACAGAGAAAAATTAACACATAGTTAATTGCTTTAATATTTATAATATTATAACAGCACAGTATCATATTATATTATATTATATTATATTATATTATATTATATTATATCATATTATATTATATTATATTATATGGCATGATATGATATATTATCTTACATTATTTTACTATGTGTAACATTATCTCAAACATAGATTAAATTGTATCTCTTGTGCTGAGAGGCTAAACAATGCATTACTTACTCTCTCTGTCGGTGTTGAGCTTAATATCAGTGTGACAGCGGTGATTAATATAAAATTATATAAGACAATATAATATGATATAATATATATTATGATATAATATGATACAATATAATGGGTGTGGTATTATTACTGGGTTAAATTATTGATGTGACATAGTGATGTTACACTATAGGTTACAATGTCTCTGTGATAGTGTGGAGTTTAATTATGTGTTAAATTATCTCTGTAACTGTGTAAAGATTAAATGTGCTAAATTATCTTTGTGACAGTGTGCAGCTAATCTGTGTGTTAATTTATCTCAAACAAGAGTTATATTACCTCTCTTGTACTTTGGTTCTAAAAAATGAGTTCAATACTCTCTGTTAAGTGTTGTGCTTAACTGTGTGAAATTATCCTATTACAGGTTGACAAATTAATATAATATAATATAATATTATAATATAATATAATATAATATAGTATAGTATAGTATAGTATAATATAATACAATACAATACAATATATATGATGATATGATATGACATAACATGCACATGACATGACATGACATAACATAAAATAACATAACATAATATAATATAATATAATATAATATAATATAATATAGTGACATTCTAAAATGCCAGGACAATAAACTAACGATACTTTCTTACCTCCTCATTTGGTCAGCACCCACCCTGTTAACTGACCTTGCTGCCCTCTCCCTCTCTGACTATACTTTCAGTCCTGGATTTTCTCCTGCACTGGTTTTGCTTCCAGAACCCCACCCCTTCTGGAACCCCTCCACCATTTCTGCTTCCACCAGCCACTGAGGCAGTGCATTCCATAACTCCCCACCCTCTCTGTGAAATAGCATCTCCTCCTTTTTCCACTGACTCTCCCCGTCCAGCTTCCATCCATGCCCTCTGAGTGCCCCACCTCCTTTCTTCTGAGAATCCTGACCCCTATTTGAACCTTCATCTGCGTGAAAACCTCTATCGCTTCTCCCCAGTCCCTTCTCTCTTCCAATGTATATATTTAGCTCTTGAGCCTCCCCTTAGATCACTTTCCCCTGAAGCCAAAACAATTTGGTTTGCCCTTCTGGACCGCTTTCTTGGGGTTCAATGTCCTTTTTAATGTGGCCTCTGAAACTGCATGCAGTACTCAAGGTTTGTCCTGACCAAGCAGTTATATATTCGGATTATTACTTCACTCCTCCTGGAGGTGAGCCCCTAACGATGCATCCAAGCATCATGCTGGCCTTTGCCACTACCCTCCTACAACTCTCTGAGTTGTTCTTCTTGACATCTACTACCACCTCAGGTCCCTCACAGCCATCAATACTTATAGCATTTCTCCACCAGGGTGTCAACTTGGCTTGTGTTTCTGACTCCCGGGTGCAGTATCCTGCATATTCCTGCTTTGAAGCTCAGCTTCCACTTTCTGGACAACCTTTCAAGAGCCTCAGGTCCCCTGTGAGCACTACCTCCTCCCCATCCACCACCACCTCAAGTTTTGAGTCATCCACAAAGAGACTCAGCATACCTATCACATTTCCTAATGTCAGATATAGGCATTGACCAGGAGGGCCAAGGACTCCAGAAATAACATTCTTGGGGATGAGCTATCCCTCCAACGACTCTCTGGGTCCAATTCTGGAGACAACTTCCTATCCTGATAATGTGTGCAGTGTCAGTGGCTCAGTAGGTAACACACGCTCGCCTCAGGAGGCTGGGAGATCAGAGGAGATGAGTTCCAGTTACCTCCTGGCTCTCCTAGTGCAGCATGAAAGTGTGTTGCACTTCTGGGATGTTGTCTTCCAGCAGAGACGTTAAACCGAGGTCCCATTGGCCCGAGTTGGTGGTAGTTCAGGTGGATGTTAAACATCCCACAGCATGATCGAAAGAGTAGGGAATTTCCCCGTGTCCATGCCAAATTCCCCTCATTCACTAAAATACCACCAACAGCTTAAGGTCAGTTCAAGGTCAGTTGGCATCCATCTATATCCCTCCCCAGGTCATGCACTGAAAATAGGCAGGATTTGTCTAGTGCACTTACCCGGTCAACAAAATAAATTAATAAATAAAAAAAAATCTGGTTCCACCCCATTTCTCTGACATTATTCACAGGCCCGAGGAACAGGTCAAATGCCTTGCTGAAGTCAAGAAAGGGATGTCCACTGGTATTCCCAGTACGTCCATGGCACTCTTCAGCCAGTCATAGAACTCAACAAAGGTTTGTCTAACATGATTTCCACATGATGAATCCATGCTGTCTATCATTCAGGCTCCTCAACTTTTCCAGGTCCCCCCATGTCTCTCCTTGACAATGTCCTCCATCACCTTGCCCACTATCAATGTCAGGGCTGAAGGGCCCATAGTTCCCTGCCACCTCCCTTGATCTCCGCTTGAGGCTAGGCACTGTATTCACCACCTTCCAATTCTGGGGCACCCACGCTGTCCTCAGAGAGATGTTGAAGAACTCCATCAGGGGTTTTGCCAGGACATCAGCGCTCTGGGTGTAATTTATCCAGCCCTGGTGCTTTCTCCATCTTATGAGACCCAAGGGCTTCCCTCACTCTCTCTGCCATGATTTCAACCTCTGTTACCTCATCTTCCTGCTTTGCCTTCCCCACACCTGCCAGTGATGCACCCCTTCCCTGAGGTATAATATAAAATATAATATAATATAATATAATATAATATAATATAATATAATATAATATAATATAATATAGTATAATATCATACAACACAAGACAGTACAATACAATATATTATAATATAATATAATATAATATAATATAATATAATATAATATAATATAATATTATATTGGAGTGTGGTGTTATAATATTGTAACTATTAAATTAATTTAGTATGTGTTAATTTATCTCTCTCACAGTGAGATGCTAAACTGTGTGTTAAATCATCTCAATCATTGGTTAATTTGCCTCTAATGTAGTGTGGTTCTAAATACTGAGGCCTGGATATTCAAACTGTCCCCAAAAAGTGTGCAACAGCAGAAGCAAGCGCAAATCCATTGCGTCCATGTGCAAGAAGCGCGATATTCAAAAACTGCACAGGTCAAGATGCGCCTGCTACACACGACTGAATATCATGCCACCTGCAACCAGGGATGTGCAGCTGCACATTTCAGGTGCACCATAGTGCAATCAGGGATGCTCAAAGGAGCAGTCCAGATGTGCCATAGTGCAACCAGGGATGCCCCGTGTAGCAGGGCAGCAGTGCAACAGCACAACCAGGGATGCTCAGGGACAGGATGCAGGGGCCCACCACCCATGCCACAGATGGGCAGAGGAGCACACAGCAGAACAGAGATCGCCCCCCCACATGACATGAACTGCACAACTGGTCAAGAGATGGAATAACCACTGGCCCATGGATACCAGCAACCAACCCACAGTCGGGGCATGGTGCCCCAGCACACAATCTGGCAAGCTGTGACTGGCCCACACGGAGAGCTGACCAGCCCATGCCACACCATCGCACCAATGCAGCAGCATACCGCACCATGATCACCATACACCCTTCCCAGGAGTAGTGCCCAACAGTGCAGGACACCTATGCATGCCTGGATGTCCACTGTGACAATGCAACCCTATACACCATACTGGGAGGTAATACCAAGGCAGCCCCATGTACCTGCAGTGATTGGCAGACAGCAGTGCAACAACTGCATACACCTGCCACCTGTACACCCCAAGGTTGCAGCTAGAGACCAACCATGCATTGACACATGAGGCACTGCATGTAACAGGACATGCCTTGACCCAACACCAGTGGTACAGCACCCTGCACACCCTCCTAAGGACACATCCCATCCCAGTAGTGGTCACAACAGCCAGCACAGACACACACAGTGTTGCCAGAAGCATGCACCTTTGGCATGAAAACAGTGCATGGACAAACAGCCACACATACCCAAGGGACACCAACACAGGGACACAGTAGCGGGCCAGCACAAGCCACTGGCATGTACCCACAGCAGTTGTACACACGGCCAACACCCCTATATGGCAAAGGTGTGCTAGCCTCCCATGAGGCACCATGAAGCTGTATACCACCAGCATGGCAAGTACAAAGTGACAGACAGTGGAGCACATCCTGCAACAGACACACGTAACAGAATGGAGAGGGGACAACAACAGCGGAGGCCACAGTGCCACAGGAGGCAGCCATGCACCATATTGGTGATGGAAGGCAACCTGGCATTGTGCCTGGTACTGTGGTTGTCCAGCATGGACAGCCACCACTGACATGCCAGCAGACCATGCGTATCACAGACACGCAAGGGTGTCAGCTGCACAGACCATGGATAGTCTGACAGGGGTGCCAAGCACACAGTGCATGCACCATAGACCACTGCACACAGGCATCCAGTGTACAGAGAACAACACACAAACACAGACAGTGACTGATCCCCCCACCCACACCATAGGTGGTTCCCTTCCAGACACACCTGCCCATGCTTGCACCTCTGCTGATGCCATTCACACCACTGCAGCTGAGCACCTGTAGCCCGCTGCAAATCAGAGAGCACCACAATTGTCATAACAAAATGTATGTATTAAAAAATATAAACACTCAAACATGTGTACAAATGTATACAAGGGAGGGAAAGACACACAAACCCGGTGGGGCAGGCATGGGGCAGAGGTGTTCAAATGGGAGGGAAGAAGGATGGGAGGTGGGTCCAGGGGGGTAGGTGTGTCAAGGGGGTCATGGAGGCCTAGTCTCCCCCTGCTCTCACTCCTGTGACAAATCTGGGTGTTTCTCCTCTGGACCCCGTGCCACTCCATCTGCTCCAGCAGTGCCAGGGATGCCCATGCCAGCTGCAGCATCTCCTGTATGCCCTGTTCCACCTAGGACAATTGAGCAGAGTCAATATGTGTGACTGTCCAGCTCTCTGCAGCCCACCCATTGTGCATGGCATACAGCCGTGTGCCATGACCCTGTGATGGTATGCGACCAACCACAGTGACCGCATCCACAAGACCTGCTGACCCAGGCACCCACAGCCATGTGGACTGCTGCACACACCCACTGCCCATGTCCTGAACAGCACCACCATGGCCGTACAGTGACATGGCTATGCGGTGCAAAGGCAGTGGCACAGCCATGTACTCGGTGCATGCATGGACCACCATTGATGCACTCCCAGACATGCAGTGCCACTGGACAGTGCTGACTGTAACAAGTTGCATGCATGGCAGTGGTGTCAATGGATGGTGTCCATGCCCCACTGCCCTCCCTGTTAGAAAGCATGAAATAGTAGTCATGGATGTAATGCACTCACCATCATCAGGCTGGTCCCTGCACCTCTGTGGTCCTGCATCCCTCCCAGCCTGCTGGTCCTCTTGGCAGTGCCTCCTCTCCCTCACCAGCACTCCTGCCCTCTGGGCCTAAGGTGCAAACATGGAGAGAGCAACATTGGTACAACTCCAGTAGAAGTCCCCCACCCCGTGTGTGTGACACAATCCACACAGCCATGCCCATCCACCCCCCAAACAGATACCACCACCATGGCCAACATTGTACAGACCCCCATGTGCCAGACACATGCAACCGTGATACCCATATGGATGTTAACAGTGTATGGATGGGGCACCTACCTGGCCATGGCACTGTGCTCCTCCTGGCATGTGCCTGCAGGCAGGCAAAACTCTGGTCTCTCTGCTGCCAGAGGTCACCATCAGTGGTATTGTACTGGCAGCTACACCTATTTGCATGTTCTCCAGCACCACTGCCACCTCCTCCCATACTGTGCTCCTGGCCCTGTCCAGGGTGCATCACAATAAAGTGCCCCAGCACGGGGCTCTACTATGGCCACCAAATTGGCCAGCTCCACCTGGCTCCACACAGCAGCCCTCCTCCGTGCCACCTCTACAGCTGGTTGGAGTCAAAATGGTGCTTGGTAGCGCAGTCCACCACGTGCAGATCCTGCATTCCCTATCAAGCTGTCACTGAACAGCATGATAGTGGTGCACCCATGTGGATGCATGGCACCTAGGGGGCAAAGGTCAGGCACAGGGTCAAGGATCTCTCATGCACGGACCGCAGCAGTGCAAGTGGTACTCAATGCATGTAGCATGACTGGGTGACTGGGTGTCACCTTCTCTAGTGGCCTACTGTGCTGTGGCCCCAGTGCCACAGTGCCATATATGTGAACAGTGCAGTAGTGCCACTGGCACAATGGTGGCCATGCCCTGCATTGCCTCCCATGCACAGCATGTCAGCAGCATGGCAGGCTTCTGCGTCATCACCAGCCAGGCATAAGCAGTGTGTACTGCACATGTCACAGAAATGCGCACCTCGCCCAGACATGTTCAACACAATTGTGCAAAATGCAACAGCGCAATATTCAGCCAGCATAAGCACATTGGCTAATCAGCCATTCAATGGTGTAGATACTGCATTTGCATCCACTTAAAATTGTGCCTCACCTCATTTGCATGCATTGCGCTATAAACATGCGGCATTGGACTGCACTGGCCATAGTCGGTTATTGCAGTCTATTGTGGTGAGTTGTATGCTGTTTGGAAATGTGTATGCTGTTTGGGAATGTGAACTGTGGTGTGTGGGACATGCATGGGACTACACAGTCACAGGTAACACCTGTCATTCTCACAGGATGAATAATGACCGATGGTGAGGTGGAGGAAGAGGAACAAAGACATGGGAGAAAGAGGAGGCCTACCTTCACAAAGGCAGAAACAGATGCACTGTTTGAGGACTACCTCGACCAGGAGCTCAGCAAACAGCGGGGAACTCCACAGGCCCATGCTGCTGCATGGGAAGAGGTGCCGCATGCCATCAACTTGCATGGCAGTCACCAGCTGTCCGTGCAGGAGTGCAAAAAGAAGATTGGCTTGGACAAGCGGAGGATTAAGGACATGGTGGCTGCCATTAGGGCAGCATGGTCTGTGACTGGTTGGGGACAGGTGGACGTGCAACACCTCACCCCACATGAAGAATGGGTTGCTGGAAGCATGCAGTGTTGTGCCATCGAGGGTGTTCCCGGTGGTGGTGGATTCCAGACAGGTGGTAGCCATCACTGCATGGTAGGTCCGGGTCTGTCAATGGGGGGGACAGGGTAGGGCAGATACATTAATGCCACTGTGTAACAGCTACTGTGTTACAGCTCCTGAGCATCTACATGGGTCAGCAGAGGTGGGCTTGTCCACTGAGGGCAGTACCATGGACATAGAGGAGGGTCCATCCACCTCCACAGGCATACAAGGTTCAGGGCGACAGTGGACCCACCTGGACATCTGGACTGATGTTGGTGGAGCAGTTGTGGAGGAGGCCCTGCCCGTGTCCCAGTGTGCCAGCATCCATGGATGCCAGCATGCTGAGACATGGGCTGTGGCGGATTCATCACTGATGATGATGGAGCTCACTTCATGGACTGTGATACGTGTGGGCCGCAGGATGGCCACACAGCAGGTGACATCATGGGCATGGCCATGGGTGGTGCCACCATGGAGGCCTGCATGACATCACAGTCCCAGCCTGTGCCTGTCTGCACCAGTGGGGCAGCACTGGTGTGTGTCCAGGACACTAGGGCTGCTGCAGCCACTGTGGTGGCACCGTTGAGCCCTGGAGAGCTGGCAGCCAGAGGGGCAGTGTCAGCAGTCGGCCGATGGCCATGGGGGTACAGTGTCAGGGGGCGGCATCAATGCACCTCCAGTGGACATGCCCAGGCCTGGCCCTGGTGTGCAGCACCCGCCCTCAAGGGGTGCTGCCCATCAGGGCCATGAACACTGTGAGGGACAACATGCCAATCAGGCAGATGATCTCCTAGAAGAGTACACCCACATACTCCAAGAATCAGTCAATCAGCAAGTGCAGCTTGTGACGGCAGTGGATGCACTTAGTGCGGCTCTGCACCAGGCAGAGAAGCAGTGCAGCAGAGACACCGCTCTGCTCTTGGCAGGGATGGACCGGATGCAGGATAATGTGACCACTGCCATTGACAGGCAGACACAGGCAATCACAGCTGTCATGGCCATAGTGGGCACACAGTTATTTGCCCATGCATTGCAGACACCAAGCAGTGCAATATCCTCCCCTCCATTCCCAGTGCCATGTGACACCCTCCTTGTCGACACTGGATTCAGCTGTGGGCATCCCGAGCATGCCAAGCATGTTCTGTGTGCTGTAGACCCCTGCGTGAGCACAGTTGCGTTCATGCAGAGGAACCCCTAGGGGCCTGTCGGTGCCACACCATGAGGCCATGAGGCCAGAGGTCAGAGGTCAGCCTGTCACTGCTGGTGGGTCTCGGTGGGGCTGCCCACACATCCATGGCAAACATGGCACTGTGGCATATGACTGACCTATCTCCCACCACAGCTACTGTGTGACGCTGCCCTGTGTGCATTGTGTTGTTCAACGTACAAGGCATGGATGGGGTACCCAGCCTTGCATGCACACACACATTCCCTCTGCACACCCTCCTAACTGGTGTCCATTGTGGAGGGTGCATGATGAAGCCTGAGTTCTGCTGTCCACCGTTGTACAATGGTGCCCAGCGTCTGACACACACACAATGACAGGCACTGGGCATGGTGGTCTGTGGACGTGAGTGTGGCTAGGGGTGGCGGTTGGGGTCGGCGTGCCTCCTATCCTTTGTGCATGTCTGGTGAGGTGTGTGTGTATGTGTGAGTGTGACCACGTGCCATGTTAGACCTTGCCCATCCCTGCCGGCGTGGGCAGTTCCATGCTCTACCAATTCACTTAAAGACATGCACCCATAGGGTTTGTCCATGCATGTTTGTGTGTTGTGCCTTTGCCACTGGTAGTTCCACATGGCTCCATGACTTACCTGGGTTGGTTGAAGTGCTCCTCTGTGATGGTGTCCCGGTGCAGCTATGCCATCTGGATCAGTCAGGGGTCCCTTCGACCAAGGGGAGGCAGCCCATCACCATCTTCACCAGCGTCCTCATCATCCCCATCACTGTCCCCCTCTTCGACCTGTACGGCTATCCCACCATCATTGGCCATTTTGTGCAGGATGCAACAGGCCAGAAATAGCTCGCATGCCTTTGAGGGGCCATACTGTATGGCACTGCCAGACATGTCCAGGCAATGGAAACGTGTCTTCAGCATCCCGAACACCCGCTCAATGACATTGCATGTGGTGGCATGTGCCTCATTGTAGTGCTGCTGATATGAGGTCACGGGCCACCGGTATGGTGTTAGCAGACAGGGATGGAGTGGGTATCCACTGTCACCTGTGCGTAGAGGGTGGATATTAGTTTGGTGATCAACATCACCCTGCCTTGGACCACCTAGGCCAATACCTATGTCACCTCTGACTATGCCTCTCCCAAGCTCCATGTCATTCTGAGTGCTTTGTATACTCACCCACTAGGTGGCCAGCAGGGATGTCCCCACTCTCAAACTTGTGGCACAGTGTGGACTGGTGTCAGATGAAGGCATCTTGTATTCCCCCAGAGTGCATGGCACAGACATTGATTATAAGCCCCCTGGCGCCCTTTTTCAATAGCAGTTGATATAGCACATACCCATTCAGTTAATGTATGTGGCCCTTTGGGACCCATCGGCATCTGAGATGTACATGGGTGCGAGTCTATTGCCCGAGCATGCAGGCATATGTGCTACCCTATGGAAATCCTGTATGTTTGCTGTGCACTCCGCCGGTGTGGTGGGGAAACGAATGTACTCTGAAGCATGTGGCAGCAGTGCGCTAAGGAACTGGGTGAGGATGCGTGATGTGGCTGACTGGGTTATGCAGGTAATTCCCAGTAGATCTCTGGAGGTACCTATGCTGGTAGGCAATACAAGCTGTCCTTTGGTCTCCACAGACATGGCTCACAGCGTGGGTGCTCTGCATCACATCACCGGCACAGCTCACAGGAGATGCCTCAGGATCACCTGGTTCAGGCAGTACTGGCCCACGATCTCAGTATCAGTGTAGAGCTCAAAGCTGATGCGGGCTCGGTACTGCCTGTTGGGGGCATACCGTCGATGGGCCCTTCCACGGCCGTGCCCCCCTGTCACCTGCCTTCTCATCTCCTCATAACTGCCTCCATCTGGATGGTGGCACTGGCCATGTCCCTGGCTAGTGGCCCCCTCAGCTGTTTCTGTGTTTCCCCCACTGTCCTTGCTGCTTCTCCCCCTGCACCAGGAACACCTCCCTGTAGTGGCCTCAGTGCTATGTGGCACTTCCCCCTTTTGACCTGCACTGTGGCAGAGGCTCTCCACACCTTCCCTGTGGCCATGGCAGCTGTGATTGCAAGTGTCAGCCTGTCAAAGGCAGTGGTCACATCCTCCTGCATCCGGTCCATCCCTGCAAGGAGCAAAGCGGTTTCTCGCTGCAACACTCCTCTGCCCCCTGCAGTGCCACACTCAGTGCATCCACTGCTGTCACAAGCCGCATCTGGTGATTGACTGATGCTTGCAGTAGTGTGCTCATCCAAGAGGTCATCGGTCTGACAAGCTACATTGACAAGCATTTAAACTAGCAAAGGGGGGTGGCAGGCCAGCAAGGAAGGTACCTACTTGCTCACCCCCCACAGCTAGCAGTGGAACCAGTGAACCAGAGGAGTGGCTATCTCTGCAAAGCAGTGTGCAAAAGATGGAGATTAGTGTCCAAAAGGTGGATAAGCAGAAAAGGGCAAAATTCAGCAGAAGGGCAGACTGCAAGGAGAACCAGGATAAATGACAACCAAGGAAGGGGCTGGGTAGAACAGTGAAGCGGTCTAGGGAGGTCAAATCATGGAAAGCCATGTGTGCAAATGCCAGGAGCCTTAGCAACAAAGATGAAGATCTGGAGGCTGTTATGGTACAGTCCAGACCTGGACATTGTGGCCATCACTGAAACCTGGTGCAATGATAACCATGACTGGGGAGATGGCCATACCTGGCACAACATATTCAGAAGAGACAGAGCAGACAGGAATGGAGGAGGAGTGGCACTGTATGTGAAAATGACACAAGGCCACACAGATCCGGAGGAACAAAATGGGGAGAGATACTGTAGGTTAAGCTGGAAAGGAAAATGGGGCCAGCCATCCGCACAGGTGTGGTCTATAGAACACCAGCCCAGGAGGAAGAAACAGATAGGGAGCTGATGCTAGCCATCCAAAGGATGGCAGACAAGGTGAGAGTAGTACTGGTCGGAGACTCAATATTCCAGATGTGGACTGGAGCATCCCAGCAGCAGCATCAACTAGAGCAGATTTATCCTGGACTCCTTCAGGGTGCCTTCCTCAAGCAACTGGTCATGGAATCAACTCGGCAGGAAGACATACTGGACCTTGTGCTCACAAACAGGGACAGTGTGATGAGGGTAACAGTGGGGAGCACCTGGGTAACAGTGACCACCAGTCATTGTGGTTTGAAATCACAGAAAGAGCAGAACCAAACCACACAAAAACACGTATCCTGGATTTTAGGGGGGCAGACTTTGGGAAAATGGGAAGAAACTTGAAAGAGGCATTAAGAGGAATGGGACAGGAATCAGGGGTTGAGAAACAGTGGGCAGTATTTAAAATGGGGATTATAAGAACAACAGAATTATGCATTAAGCAGGTTTGCAAGAAGAAAAGGAAGAGGAGACCATTATGGTTTTCCAAAGAGGTAGCAAAGAAAGTGAAAGCCAAAAAGATTGCATTCAAGCAATCAAAAAGACACAGGCAGAAGGGGATAGAGAGAAGTACCAGGAGAAGCAAAGGGAGGCAGGCAAGTCAGTAAGGGAAGAAAAAGCTCAGACAGAAGAACACATTGCAAAATCAGTGGGTAAAGGGTACAAAACCTTTTACAGGTACATAAGTGAAAAAAGAAAGACAAAGGGAGGGATAGTGAGACGGAAGGGGAGGATGGGGAGCACGTGGAGGATGACAACAGTAAAACTGACATATTGAACAGGTATTTCTGCTCCAGTCTTTACTGAGGAAGAGGGGGTAATGGGTCTGAAGGAGTACAAGGAGTGAGAATGGTGCAGAAATGGACACAAGTCCATTTACACGAAAAGGGTCCTGAAGGAACTAGAAAGTAATAAGAGTTGATAAAGCAATGGGGCCAGATGGGTGCATTCCCAGGGTCCTTAAAGAACTAAGAGATGGTGGCTGATCCTCTGTCTATCCTGTTTAGCCAATCACTGGAAACAGGGAGGTACCCAAAGACTGGAGGACAGCAGATGTAGTCCCCTTATGCAAAGTGGGAACAAAGAGGAAGCAAGGAACTACAGACCAGTCAGCCTCACCTCGTAGTGGAAAGATCATGGAAGCACTACTGAAGGAGAGATTGGCGGAACATCTGGTTGTCAATGGACTACAGGACCCAAGCAGCATGAGTTCACCAGGGGAGGTCATCAGACCAAGCTCATTGAATTTTGACTGGGTGACTAGGGAGGTGGATCAGGGAGGGCAGTGGACATGGCCTATCTGGACTTCAGCAAGGCCTTTGACACTGTGCCACATAGAAGACTATTACAGCAAACTGGGGAATATGGGTGTGGGCAGGACAGTAGTGTGGTGGGTAGGTAACTGGCTGGGTGGCAGGACACAGACGGTGGTGGTAAATGGCCGTCACTCCAACAGAGGGAAGTGTGACCTGTGGGGTACCACAGGATCAGTGCTGGACCGTCCTATTCAACATCTTCATCAGTGACATTGCGCAGGATCTAGAAGGCAGAATTTCACTGTTCGCTGATGACACAAAGCTCTGTAACAGAGTAGACACACCAGAGGGTGTAGAAAGAATG
This sequence comes from Neoceratodus forsteri, assembly GCA_016271365.2. Classification (NCBI taxonomy): domain Eukaryota; kingdom Metazoa; phylum Chordata; order Ceratodontiformes; family Ceratodontidae; genus Neoceratodus; species Neoceratodus forsteri. The sequence continues at coordinate 73,110,335 of CM028133.1, forward strand.
AGAAGGACCTGCAGAAACTTGAAGAATGGTCAAGGGTTTGGCATTTGAAATTCAATGCAAAGAAGTGCAAGATAATGCATATGGGCACAAAAACCCTGGCACAATATATCAGTTGGGGGTGAGGATATGGCATGCACCAAGCAGGAAAGGATCTTGGGGTTGTCATCTCTGATGACCTCAAGGTAGGGAAACAGTGTGACAAGGCATCAGGGAAAGCAAATAGGATGCTGGGATGTATAGGCAGGAGCATCACCAGCAGGAAAAGGGAGGTCATAATTCCACTATACAAGACACTAGTGAGGCCCCACCGGAGTACAGTGTACAGTTCTGAGACCATACCTATGTAAGGACATAGACAGGGTAGAGAAGGTTCAGAGGAGGGCAACAAAGATGGTGCATGGATTGCATCACAAGTCCTATGAAGACAGGTTGAAGGAACTGAACATGTACTCCTGGAGGAGAGGAGGAGAGAGGGGATATGATAGAGACATACAAGTATCTTACAGGGAGGAACAGGGTACAGGAAAACACTATTTTAAGCGAAAAAAGATGTTCCAGGACTAGAGGGCATGGGATGAAGTTGGAGGAGGACGATTCAGAGGAAACATGAGGAAGAATTTCTTCACAGAACAGGTGGTGGACAAGTGGAACACCCCGCCAGAGGAAGTGGTGGGGTCTGAAACAATCACTGGATTTAAGAATGCATGGGATAGACATAAAGGAATTCCAGAGGTCAGGGGTAAGGGGAAATAGACTTCTAGGAAAACAAACTGAACTTACAAGCTCAAATGGGCAGACTGGGTGGGCCATAGGCCCTTATCTGCTGACACTGTCTATGTATCTATGTATCTATGATTGGCATGCTGTCCCTCAGGGTGTGCGCGGCCCTGATGCTCATCACCCCTTGAGGGTGGGCGCTGCACACCAGGGCCAGGCTTGGGCATGTCCACAGGTGGTGCACTGATGCTGCCCCCTGACACTGTACCCCCAAGCCCTTTGTCTGACTGCTGATGCTGCCCCATGGCTGCCACTCCCCAGGGCTCAATCTTGCACTGCATTGGCTGCAACAGTTCCACTGTCCTGTACACACACCAGTGCTGCCCCACCGGTACTGACAGGCACAGACTGGGACTATGATGACACACAGGCCTCCATGGCGGAACCACCCACAGCCATGGCTGCAATGTTACCTGCTGTGTGGCCATCCTGTGGCACACACGTGTCACTGCCCATGATGTTAGTGACATCATCATTAGTGATGGACCCGGCACCAGCCCGAGTCTCAGCATGCCGGCATCCATGGATTCCGGCACGCTGGGACATGAGCAGGACCTCCTCTGCACCTACTTCAATAACATCAGTCTGGACATCCAGGTGGGCCTACTGTCACACTGAGCTGCGTATTCCTGTGGAGGGGGATGGGCCCTCCTCCATCTCCATCAGACTGGCTTCAGTGGAGAAGCCCACCACCACTGACCCATGCAGATGCTCAGGAGCTGTAAGAGAAAACAAAGTCACGTTACTGCATGTGACCTACCCTGTCCCCCCAATAGACAGACCATGACCAGCCATGTAGTGACAGGCTACCACCCGTCTGGATTCCACCACCTGGAACACCCTCAATGGCACAATGCTGCATGCTGCCAGCAACCCTCTCCTCCTTTGGGGTCATGCGTAGCACCTCCGGCTGTCCCCCCACCTGTCGCAGACCATGCTGCCCTGATGGCAGCCACCTACTCCTTATATCCTCCTCCTGTCTGTGCCCATCTTCTTCATGCACTCCTGCACAGAGTACTGGTGGCTGCCATGCAGGTTTACAGCCTGTGCCACCTCCTCCTATGCAGCAGCACGGGCTTATGGTGTTCTCTGGCATCCACAGAGAAGTGGCTCATGGCCTAGCTAGGCCTCAAACAGGGCATCCATCTCAGCCTTCATGAAATTTGGCCTCATCTTCCTCCCACAACTCTGTTCCTCTTCCTCGACAACTCGCTCGGTCATGATTCAGCCTGTGAGAATGACAGGTGTTACCTATGACTGTGCAGTCCCATGCATGTCCCAAAATCCACAGTCCACACACCCAAACAGCATGCAACTCACCAATAGACTGCAGTAACCAAATATGGCCAGTGCAGCCCAATGTCACACTTTTATAGCGCAACCCATGCAAATGAGGTGAGGCGCATCTTTAAGTGGATGCAAATGCATTGACTGTGCCATTGTATGGCTGATTAGCTGATTTGCATATGACGGCTGAATTTCGTGCTTTTGCACTTTGCACAATTGTGTTGAACGTGCTGAGCCAAGGGCACAGTTCTGTGACATGTGCAGTATACACCTAACTGTGCCTGCCCAGGTTGATGACGCAGGTGCCTGCCACACTGCTGATGTGCTGTGCATGGGAGGCAATGCAGGGCATGACCACCATTGTGCCAGTGGCACAACAGCACTGTTCACCTATATGGCGCTGTGGCACTGGGGCATTATAGGTGCACTGGGGCAACAGCGCAGTAGGCTGCTACAGGAGGTGGCACACAGGCACCCAATCGCACTAGATGCATTGGGTTCCAATCGCGCTGTGGCTGTTTGTGTGCCAGAGACCCTTGACGCTGTGACCGACTGTGGCCCCCTAGTCACCATGCATCAGGCATGGGTGCAACACTGTCACACTGTTCGGTGACAGCATGATAGGGAATGGCAGCGCTGTACCGCACAACATCTGCACGTGGCAGAACCGTGCTGCAGAGCCATGCGTCAGGCATGGGTGCACCACCATCACACTGTTCAGTGACAGTGTGATAGGAAATGGCAGCGCTGTACCACACATCTGCACGTGGTGGAACCGCACAGCAGAGTGCTATTTTGACTTAAACGAAGCAGTAGAGATGGCGTGGAGGAGAGCAGTACAGTGGAGCCAGGTGGAGATGGCAAACCTGGTTGCCATTGTGGAGCCACATGTTGGCTCACTATTTGGTGAGATACCTCTGGAAAGGGTCAGGAGTTGGGTGTGGCAGGAGGTGGCCGATGCCCTGGAGGAGGCCACTGGTGTGGGGTGGATGGAGGAGCAGTGCCACTGCAGATATGGACCCCTGAGGTAGAGGGACCCGGACCTGCTTGCCTGCCTGTGGGCACATGCCAGGAGGGGCATGGTGCCACTACAGGTAGGTGCAACATCCATACACTTTTATCTTCCATACGGGTATCATGGTTTCATGTGTCTGGCACATGGAGGGGCCATCTGGTGTTGGCCGTGGTGGTGTTTTCAGGGTGTGGGGTGGGTGGGTCTGGCTGGGTAGGATTGCACACACATGGGGTGGGACGACTTTGCTACAGGATTGTACTGATGTTCCTCTCTCCATGTTTGCACCTTAGGCCCAGACAAGCACCGGGCTGGTGAGGGAGAGGAGGCACCAGCAGGAGGACCATCAGGCCGGGAGGGGCAAAGGTCCGCAGAGGTGCAGGGACCAGCCTGAAGATGGTGAGTGCCTTACATCCATGATTACTATTGCATGCTGTGTAACAGGGCAGACAGCAGGGCATGGCCACCATCAATTGACACCACTGCCATGCACACAACTTGTTACAGTCAACACTGTCCAGTGGCATTGCATGTCTGGGAGTGTGTCAATGATGGTCCATGCATTCACCGGGTACATGGCTGTGCCACTGCCTTCGCACCACATAGCCATGTCACTGAACAACCAGAGTAGTGCTGTGCAGGACTTGGCCAGTGGGTGTGTGCAGCGGTCCGCATGGCTGTGTGCACCTGGGTGGGCAGGTCTTGTGGACAATCACTGTGGGTGGTCACACACCATCACAGAGGCATGTGCCATGGCCGTATGCCATGCACAGTGGGTGGGGCTGCATGGGGCTGTGCATTCACACCTATTGACTCTGCTTCCTTCTCCTAGGTGGATGGCAGCTGCAGGAAATCAGAGCAACACTGCAGGAGATCCTACATGTTGCCAGAGCCTCCCCTGTAGATCCTTGAAAGAATAGACTGGCTGGGAGTATGACGGCGGCATGGCAGGAGGAGCAGCCAGAGTGGGGAGCCAGGCTCCTACTGAGCATACTAATGCCCCTGATTTTCTCTACCCCCGACCCACGCTCACACCCCACCTTCCCTCTACCATTTGTTCACACCTGCCCCTTACCCACCCCCACCTTGTTTGTGGCCCTCCACCCAACCTTTTGTAAATATATGTATATAGTTTTGTGTGATGTTTTACAATACATTTGTTTTGATATACCTAATGTGATGGTCTCTGTTTTGCAGTGGGCTATAGGTGCTCAGCCGCAGTGGTGTGCATGGCATCAGGGGTGGTGCAGTGATATGTGTGTGTCTGTGGGGAAGTGACTGTGGTGTGGGAGCAGCTGTCAGTCACTGTCTGTGGTGTGTGTGTTGTTCCCCTGGCCATTGTGTATAGTGGTCCATGGTGCATGCTCTGTGCCCATGGCACCCCTGTCAGCCCATCCATGGCCTGTGCAGCAGACACGCTTGCATGTCTGTGACCTGCATGGTCTGCTGGCATGTTGGGGTGGCTGTCCATGCAGGACAGCCACTGTACCTGGCATAATGCTGGGTTGCTCCTGTCACTGGCGTTGTGTATGTCTGCCTCAGGTGACACTGTGGCCTCCGCTGTTGCTGTCCCACCTCCATGCTGTCGCTTGTGTGTGTTGCAGGGGATGTGCACCACTGTCTGTCACTTGTACTATGGGCAAATGCTTGTGGCATACAGCTCCACAATGCTTGCGGAGGGTGGCTGGAACTCCTGTGCCATGGAGGAGTGCTGGCCATGTGTACACAGTTTCCATATCCATACACTGGGGGCTTGGTTGCCCCGCTACTGTGTCCCTGTGTTGGTGTGCCCTTGGGTATGGGTGGGTGTTTGTCCATGCAGTGCATTGCATCCTGTGTGGTGCATGCTTTCATGCACCACTGTGGGTGTCTGCGCTGGCTGTTGTGGCCAGTGCTGGGTCAGGGTGTGTCCTTGGGAGGGTGTGCATGGTGTTGTACCACTGGTGGTGGGGTCCAGGGCATGCACTGTCACGTGTGGGGTACCTTGTGTGCCAATGCATGGTCGGTCTCTCAGCTGTACCTCGGGGGGATGTGCGTAGTGGCACTGTGTATGCAGTCATTGCATCGCTGTGTGCTGCCACCCTTTAATGGGTGCTCGTGGTGGGGCTGCCTTGCATGGTTCTGTGGTGCACAGGGTTGCATTGTCACAGTGGATGTGGTGGCATGCATGGGGTATCCTGCACTGGTGGACGCTGCTCCTGGGCAGGGTGTCTGGGGGTCACAGTGCAGGGTGCAGGCTGTGCTCTGCGTTGGTGGGATGGTGTGGCACAGGGTGGTCGGGCTCCTTGTGTACTGGTCATAGCTTGCCAGAGGGTGTGATGGGGCACCATGGCCCAGTTGTGGGTTGGTTGCTGGTCTCCATGGGCCAGTGGTTATTCCAGCCCTCCCTCAGTTGTGCAGTACATGGGGTGTGGGGGGGACGATGTCTGTTCTGCTGTGTGTTCCTCTGCCCATCTGTGGCATGGGTGGTGGGCCCTTGTATCCCTGGTTTTGCTGTTGCATTGCTGCCCTGCTGCTGTGGGGCATCCCTGGTTGTGCTATGGTGCATCTGGACTGCTTAGCTGAACACCCCTTGTTGCGCTATGGCACATCAGATATGTTCAGCTTCACCTCCCTAGTTGTGCTGTGGCACAGGTGGTGCGATATTCATTCGTTGGCTGTAGGCGCATCTTGGCCTGCTCAGTTTTTGAATATCATGCTTCTTGCGCATGGGCACAATGGACTTGCAATTGCTCCTGCTGTAGCGCACTTTTTTGTGAAGTTTGAATATCTGGGCCATTGTTTAGAGCTTCGCTGCACCAGAGACAATTTATCTCACTTTTGAGAAAATTTAACACATTAATAAGCGCCACACTGTCACAAACAAATTAACACATAAATTATAAAGTTACTTTATAATATATTATATTATTTTATATTGCATTAAATTGTAATATTATATTATACCATATTATATTATATTACATCATATCATGTCATATTACATCACATCACATCACATATCATATCATATCAAATCAATCATAGCATGCTATATCATATCATATCATATTATGTTATGTTATGTTATATTATATTATGTTAATCACCACACTGTAACAAAGAACATTTCACACAGACAAGCTGGACTCTGTAACATACAGCATTTATCTCACTGTTTAGAGCTACGCTGCAAAAGAGACAATTTATCTCACTTTTGAGAAAATTCAACACATTAATTAGCACCACAATGTCACAATGATAATGCAACATATTTAAGCACTACTCTTTTACTCAGATAATCGAACACATAGTTCAGCACCACAGAATTGCCCAGATATTTTAACACATAGTTTAGCACCACACTTTCACTTAAATTAACAAATAGTTAATTAATTTGTTATAGTATTATAACAGCATATCATTATATTGTATTTTATTGTAATATAATATTATATTATATTATATTATATTATATTATATTATATTATATTAATCACCACACTTTTACATGGATAATTTCACATGGTTTAGCACAACACTCTAAGGGCCAGATATTCAAAACTTTGCCCCAGGGCAAAATTAGCCCTGCCCAGCCAGAAAACTTAGCCCGGAGCACAGAGCAAGCTATATTCAAAAGGAATAGCCCAGGGCAAACAGCTTCTGAATATAGCATGGTAATGAGGCCATGTAAACTGGGCTGGGAGTGCAGGGCAAACATAGCCCTGGAATAAGACAGCACTGAATAAAGCAACCAGGAAGTGCAACCCACAACAACAACACAGTACACAGCAACGTGAGGGCAGGTATAGACGAACTACGTGGCCAATGTGTGTGCCAGCAAATGCATGGACTCAGTACAGCTGCAGGAAGCAGCAGATGTGAAAGAGTAGTGATCAAAACTGTATAATATTCCCCGTACCATTAGCGCCACACTAACACATTAGCACGGCATTAGCTCGGAGCTAAGCAGTTAGCCTGGAGCAAACACATTTGCCCGGAGTCAAAATGTGCCATATTCAAAAGTGCCATGCAAATGAGCCTACTTAGGCAGTCTCTGGGCAAACAACCAGATTAGTATCTCATTATACTCTGATTTGCATGCAGTTTGCCCAGCGTTACTGCAGGGTCCCACAGAGCCACCTGTAGGTCAGTCTGGAAATACAGGGGCTGACCAGGTCCAACCGCAGCTCCACCTGTAGGTCAGTCTGGAAGTACAGGGGCTGACCAGGTCCAACCACAGCTCCACCTGTAGGTCAGTCTGGCAGTGCACGATGATAGCTGCAGGCTACATGTAAACAGTACAGCATAGCATAGCATATTGTACCCCAGGGGACAAGACAGCATAGGCACAGGTGGTGGTGGTGCTGCATGCAACTGTCACACTGTAGGGCATGCTACAGTGCACAGCAGAAACTACAGTAGCAAGAGGGCCAGTAGTGTGTGGACACAGCAATGCCTATGGTGTGTAGGGCAGTGATGATGACTGCACTATACACAGTGAGAGGCCCAACCTGCAGGTGTTTACTGACACTGGACATTACTGTTATGCTGTTGTGTGACCCACAGATGCTGCACCTGTGGCATGAATGCTCACAGTGACATGTACATTTCTGGCTTTGTGTGCTATGGCAGTTGTACAGCTGTGAGGTATGTGGCTGTGGGGGCATATATTATCCAAAAGGCACACTGGTGTTGGGGTATTCCCAATACTGGCCCATATACACTGCATGATGTGTCCCAGCCTTATGGCCACATCTGGTCTGTAGCACAGCCTCGCCACCCATACATGCTCCCCTCAACATCCTCCATGCCCACAGTGCTGCATGTGTGTGCTGGCATCTGTTGGTGTCCATGGAGGTGCGGTCCGAAGGTATGTGCTGTATGGCCACACTCCCGTGCTGTCCACTGGTGGCAGGGTCACCACTTACTGCCTGGCATGGCTGGGACTGGTGAAAGATGATGGCATCATTGTGATGCCATCAGTTAGCAGCATGCTTCCTCTATGTTTGGCTTTATCTTTGTGTCATATTTATTTGTTAGGGTCGTGCAAAACCCACGCTAAACCCGGGCAAACACTGCGCAAAGCCATAGTGTCGTGCAAAGCTGATTGCCCAGGATTAAGACAAGCTTTTCCTGGGCGGTAATGTGCACCGCACTAAGTATTGCGCTAAGTCACGCAAAACCACTTAGTGAGGCACTAGTCACTGAATATAGCATTGCGCCTGTATTCATGTCAGTTTGCCCCTTGCATACATTATAATTTTGCCCAGTGCTAATGCAGTTTGCCCGCGTTATTTGGCCTTTTGAATATGGCAGACCCACACTAATCCCGCGCTAAACCTGTGCAAACGGTTTTTGCCCTGTGCAAAGTTTTGAATATCTGGCCCTAAGAGAGATAATCTAACACATTTAATCACCACACTTTTACAGAGATAATTTATCACATAGTTAATTAATTTAATAGTTATAATATTATAACACCTCACCATTATATTATATCATAGCATATCATTTCATATCATATCATATATATCATATCATTTCATTTCATATCATATCATATTATATTAAATTATATTACAGTAATCACTTCTCCATAACTGGGATAATTTCACACAGTTAAGCACAACCCTATAATAGACAGTATTTAACTGTTTAGACCCTCACTACAAGACTTACAATTTAACAAATGTTTGACAGAATTTAACAAATAGTTCAGCACTGCACTATCGCAGAGATATTTTAACTCATAGTTTAGCACCCCACTGTCAGAGAGATAAATTAACACATAGTTAATTAATTTAATAGTTATAATATTGTAACAGCACATCATTATATTATATTATATTGTATTATATTAAGTTATGTTATAGTATATTATTATAGAGAATAATGTATGGGGTGATGTGTGTAACGAGAAGTTTACACACACCCGAGGGGTAAGATGCTACATAAACCCCGAGAGCGAAGCTCGAGGGGTTTGTGCAAGCATCTTACCCCAAGGGTGTGTGTAAACTTTGAGTTTACACACAACACCCTATATTTTAGTTTTTATAATTAATGGTGATTTGCACTGTTTGCGCAGCATTGCGCGACTTAGCGTGGCTTTGCGCTGTTTGCCATTATACACACTTGTGTATAATGGGAAATTATGCCACGGTTTCCCTATGGGAAAAAGGGGAAGCCATTAATTATATTATTTTATACCATAGCTCTGGGGTGGGGCATCATTGGCAGGTGTGGGGCTAGGCAAAGCAGGAGGATGAGGTAGCAGAGGTGGAAATCATGGCAGAGAGAGTGAAGGAAGCTCTCGGGTCCCATAAGATGGAGAAAGCACCAGAGCAGGATAAATTACATCCCAGAGTCCTGAAGAAACTGTTGGAATTCCTGGCAAAACCCCTGATGGAGTTCTTCAGCATTTCTCTGAGGACAGGGTTGGTGCCCAGGATTGGAAGGTGGCACATATAGTGCCGATCCACAAGCGGGGATTAAGGGAGGTGGCAGGGAACAACAGGTCCATCAGCCTGACATTGGTGGTGGGCAAGGTAATGGAGGGCATCGTCAAGAAGAGACTGGGGGGACCTGGAAAAGATGGGGAGCCTGAACAATAGACAGCATGGATTCATCCTGGAGAAATCATGTCAGACAAACCTTGTGGAGTTTAATGACTTTGTGATGAGTGCCTTGGACCTGGAAAGACCAGTGGACATCCTCTTCCTTGACTTCAGCAAGGCGTTTGACTCTGTTACTCACAGGGCCTGTTGAATAATCTGGGAGAAATGGGGGTGGGGAACCAGATGATCAGATGGATAGGAAATTGTCTAATAAACCAGACCCAGAGGGTCGTGGTTGGAGGGATAGTCTCATCCTCAAGGAGGTTCATTAGTGGAGTCCCTCAGAGATCAGTCCTTGGGTCCCTCCTGTTCAATGCCTACATCTCTGACATAAGGAAGTGTATCAGGAGTTAGATGAATGTCTTTGTGGATGACTCTTAACTCTGAGCAGTGGTGGATGGGGAGGAGGAGGGGAGGGTGGCCCTACAGGGGGACCTGGAGGTTCTGGAAAGGTTATCTAGAAAGTGGAATCTGAGGTTCAATGCAGGAAAATGCAAGGTACTGCACCTGGGAGCCAGAAACCTGGGCCAAGTGTACACCCTGGGGGGGAATGCTACACATCTCGATGGCTGAGATTGACCTGGGGTGGTAGTGGATGTCAAGATGAACAATTCGGACAGTTGAAGGAGGGCATCTGCAAAGGCCAATATGATGCTTGGATGCATTGCTATGGGGCTCACCTCCCAGAAGGAGGGCAGTGATAATCCCACTGTATAACTGCTTGGTGAGGCCGAACCTCGAGTACTGCATGCAGTTTTGGAGGCCACATTTAAAGAGGGACATTGAACTCCTGGAGAGGGTCCAGAAGAGGGCAACCAAAATGAATTGGGGCTTGTGGGACAGGACCTCTGGGTAGAGACTCGAAGAGCTAAATATGTACACATTGGAAAGAGAGACGGGACTGGGGAACATGATAGAGGTCTTCAGGTACATGAAGGAGTAAATAGGGGAGGAGCAGTCAGGGTGCTCTGAAGAAAGGAGGTGGGGCACCTAGAGGGCATGGGTGGAAGCTGATGGGGGTGCTTCAGTGGAGAAAGGAGAAGGTGCTACTTCACTTAGAGGGTGGTGGAGGAATGGAATGCACTGCCTAAGTGGCTGGTGGAGGCAGCAACAGTGGAGGAGTTCAAGAGTGGGTGGGACAGGTACAGGGGAAGGGTTCTGGAAGCAAAACCAGTCCAGCAAGAGTATCCAAGACTGGGAAGGCAGAAGCCAGAGAGGGAGAGGGGGACAGCAAGGTCAACTCCTAGGGTGGGGGCTGACCAAATGAGCAGACACGAAAGACCATTAGGCCTATTCTTCTGGCATTTAGTAAGTTAGTATGTTAGTATATTATATTATATTATATTATATTATATTATATTATATTATATTATATTATATTGTGATGGTGTGCGACCACCCACAGTGACCTCATCCACAAGACCCACCTACCCAGGCACCCACAGCCATGTGGACCGCTGCACTCCCACCTCCCATGTCCTGCACAGCACCACCATGGCCATACAGTGATATGGCTTATGCGGTGCGAAAGCAGTAGCACAGCCATGTACCCGGTGCACACATGGACCACCATTGATGCACTCCCAGACATGCAGTGCCACTGGACAGTGCTGACTGTAACAAGCTGCATGCATGGCAGTGGTGTCAGTGGATGGTGGCCATGCCCCACTGCCCACCCTGTTACCCAGTATACAATAATAATCATGGATGTAAGGCACTCACCATCATCAGGTTGATCTCTGTGCCTCTGTGGTCCTGCCTCTCTTCCGGCCTGCTGGTCCTCTAGGCTGCGCCTTCATGGACAGTGATATGAATGGGCCACAGGATGTCCACACAGCAGGTGACATCATGGGCATGGCTGTGGGTGGTGCCACCATGGAGGCCTGCATGACATGACAGTCCCAGCCTGTGCCTGTCTGCACCAATGGGGCAGCACTGGTGTGTGTCCTGGACAGTGGGGCTGTTGCGGCCACTGTGGCAGCACCATAGAGCTCTGGAGCACAGCAGCCGTGGGGCAGTGTCAGCAGTCGGCCAATGGCCATGGAAGTACAGTGCCAGGGGACGGTGTCTGTGCACTGCCTGTGGACATTCCCAGGCCTGGACCCAGTGTGCAGTGCCCACCCTCAAGGGGTGCTGCCCATCAGGGCTGTGAACAGCATGAGGGACAGCATGCCGATCAGGCTGCTCAAGATGCACCTGCAGCACACGACTGAATATCATGCCACCTGCACCATAGCGCAACCTGGGATGTGCAGTTGCACATTTCAGATGTGCCATAGCGCAACCAAGGATGCTCAGTGGAGCAGTCTAGATGCACCATAGTGCAACCAGGGACGCAGTATGGAACAGGGCAGCAGTGCAACAGCACAACCAGGGATGCACAGGGACAGGATGCAGGGGCCCACCACCCATGCTACAAATGGACAGAGGAACACACAGCAGAACAGATATCGCCCCAAGAGCACACCCATTAACTCCAAGAATCAGTCGATCAGCAGGTGCGGTTTGTGATGGTGGTGGATGCACTCAGTGCGGCTCTGCACCAGGCAGAGGAGTGACACAGCACAGACACCGCTCTGCTCCTGGCAGGGATGGACTGGATGTGGTAGGGTGTGACTGCTGCCATTGACAGGCAGATACAGGCAATCACAGCTGGCTTGGTTGACCTGCTACTGTGTCCCTGTGTTGGTGTGCCCTGGGGTATTGGTGGCTGTTTGTCCTGTGTGTGGCACATGCTTCCATCCAACACTGTGTGTGTCTGTGCTGGCTGTTGTGGCCAGTGCTGGAATGGGATGTGTCCTTGGGAGGGTGCTGTACTGCTGGCGGTGGGGTCCGGGGCATGTCCTATGGCATGTGGTGTACCCGGTTTGCCGACACATGGTCGGTCTCTCAGCTGTACTTCAGGAGGACGTGCAGGGTGGCACTGTGGATGCAGCTGTTGCATCACTCTCTGCTGCCACCCACTGCAGGGGGGAACATGGTGTGGCTGCCTTGCATGGCTCCTTGGTGCATAGGGTTGCATTGTCACTGTGAGGGTGGTGGCATGCATGGGGTGTCCTGCACTGTCAGGCGCTACTCCTGGGCAGGCTGTATGGGGATTGTAGTGCAGGGTGTGCTCTGCATTGTTGGGATGGTGTGGCACAGGGTGGTTGGCACTCCTTGTGTGCTGGTCACAGCTTGCCTGGGGATGTGCTGGGGCACCATGCCCCGACAGTGGGTTGGTTGCTGGTGTCCATGGGCCAGTGGTTATTCCAGCTCTCCACTGGTTTTGCAGTTCATGGAGAGTGGGAGGGCGATATCTGTTCTGCTGTGTGTTCCTCTGTCCATTTGTGGCATGGGTGGTGGGCCCCTACATCCTGTCCCTGTGCATCCCTGGTTGTGCTGTTGCACTGCTGCCCTGCTCCATACTGCATCCCTGGTTGCACTATGGTGTATCTAGACTGCTCCACTGAGCATCCTTGGTTGCACTATGGCGCATCTGAAATGTGCAACTGCACATCCCAGGTTGCGCTATGGTGCAGGTGGCATGATATTCAGTCATGTGCTGCAAGCACATCTTGAGCTGTGCAGTTTTTGAATATTGCCCTTCTTGCGCATGGGTGCATTGGACTTGTGCTTGCTCCTGCTGTTACGCACTTTTTGGGTGCAGTTTGAATATCCGGGCCTCAGTGTTTAGAACCACACTACAATAGAGACAAATTAACCAATGATTGAGATGATTTAACACATTGTTAAGCATCTCACTGTGAGAGAGATAAATTAACACATACTAAATTAATTTAATAGTTACACTATTATAACACCACACCTCTATACTATATTATATTGCATTTTATTGCATTGTTTTGTATTGTATTGTCTTGTATGATATTATATTATATGATATTATATTATATGATATTATATTATATTAAATTATATTATATTATACCTCTGGGTAGGGGTGCATCACTGGCAGGTGTGGTGAAGGCAAAGCAGGAAGATGAGGTAGCGGAGGTGGAAATCATGGCAGAGAGAATGAGGGAAGCCCTTGGGTCCCCTAAGAAGGAGAAAGCAGCAGGGCCAGATAAATTACATTCCATAGTGCTGAAGGAACTGGTGGATGTCCTGTCAAAACCCCTGATGGAGCTCTTCAGCATCTCTCTGAGGACAGGAAGGGTGCCCCAGGATTGGAAGGTAGTGCATACAGTGCCTAGCCACAAGTGGGGATCAGGGGAGTGGCAAGGAACTACAGGCACATCAGCCTGACATTGATAGTGGGCAAGGTAATGGAGGACATTGTCAAGGAGAGACTAGGGGGGACCTGGAAAAGTTGGGGAGTCTGGACAATAGACAGCATGGATTCATCCTGGGGAAATCATGTCAGACAAACCTTGTGGAGTTCTATGACTGGCTGATGAGTGCCATGGACCTGGGAAGACCAGTGGACATCCTCTTTGTTGACTTCAGCAAGGCATTTGACTCTGTTCCTCACATGGGCCAGTTGAATAATGTAGGGGAAATGTGGGGTGGGGAACCACATGATCAGATGGATAGGAAATTGTCTCCAGAACTGGACCTAGAGGGTCATGGTTGGAGGTATAGTCACATCCCCAAGGAGGATCATTATTGGAGTCCCTCAAGGATCAGTCCTTGGGCCCCTCCTGTTCAATGCCTATGAATCTGACATTAGGAAATGCAGCAGGAGTGAGCTGCGTCTCTTTGTGGTTGACTAAACACTAGGAGTGGTGGTGGATGGGGAAGAGGGAGGGTGGTCCTACAGAGGGAACTGGAGGCTCTGGAAAAGTTGCCTAGAAAGTGGAAGCTGAGGTTCAAAGCAGGAATTTGCAGGGTACTGCACCTGGGAGCCAGAAACCCAGGCCAAGTCAACACCCTGGGGAGGAATGCTACAAGTATTGATGGCTGAGTGGGACCTGGGGTGGTAGTAGATGTCAAGATGAACAACTCAGAGAGTTGTAGGAGGGCAGTGGCAAAGCCCAACATGATGCTTGGATGCATCGCTAGGGGGCTCACCTCCAGAAGGAGTGAAGTAATAATCCCACTGTATAACTGCTTGGTGAGGACAAACCTTGAGTACTGCATGCAATTTTGGAGGCCACATTTAAAGATGGACATTGAACTCCTGGAGAGAGGATCAAGAGAAGGGCAACCAAAATGATTTTGGGCTTGTGAGAAAGGACCTAAGAGGGAGAGGCTTGAAGAACCAAATATGTACACATTGGAAGAGAGAAGGGATTGGGGGAGAAATGATAGAGGTTTTCACGCACATGAAGGGGTAAATAAGGAGGAGTAGTCAGGATACTCTGAAGAAAGGAGGTGGGGCACTTAGAGGGCATGGGTGGAAGCTGGAGGGGGACAGTCTGTGGAGAAAGAAGGAGGTGCTACTTCACTGAAAGGGTGGTGGATTCATGGAATGCACTGCCTCGGTTTCTGGTTAAAGCAGAAACGGTGGAGGGGTTCCAGAAGGGGTGGGGTTCTGGAAGCAAAAACCAGTGCAGTGAGAAAATCTAGGACTGGGAAGGCAGAAGCCAGAGAGGGAGAAGGGGGCAGCAAGATCAGTTAACAGGGTGGGGATGACTAAATGAGCAGACAGAAAAGACCGTTAGGCTTATTGTTCTGGCATTTTAGAATGTTAGTATATTATATTATATTGTATTGTATTGTATTGTATTGTATTGTATTATATTATATTATACTATACTATATTACATGATATTATATTATATTATATTATATTATATTATATTATATTATATTATATTACACTATATTATATTATAATAATCACCATTCTGTAACAGGGATAATTTCACACAGTTAAGCACAACACTGTATCAGAGCATATAACTCATTGTTTAGAGTCACAATACGAGAGGCAATATAACTCTTGTTTGAGATAAATTAACACACAGATTAGCCACACACTGTTATCAAGATAATTTAGCACATTTAATCATTACACAGTTACAGTGACAATTTAACACATAATTCAACTCCACACTGTCACAGAGCTATTTTAACACATAGTTTAACACCACTATGTCACAGAGATAATTTAACACAGTTATAATACCACAGCATTGTATCGTATCATATCATATCATATCATATCATATCATATCATATCATATCATATTGTATTATATTATCTTATATTAATCACCACTCTGTCACACTGATCGTGACCGTGACCCCAAGACACCAGCCATGTGCAGTTAAGCACAACACTGAAAGAGAGCATAATTAACTCATTATTTAGACTCTCAGTACAAGAGATACAATTTAACTCATTGAGATAATGTTACACATAGTAAAATAATATAAAATAATATAATATCATGTCATATAATATAATATAATATAATATGAAAGTGTGCTGCTATAATATTATAGATATTGAAGCAATTAAGTATGTGTTAATTTTTCTCTGTGAAAGTGTGGTGTCTCTATTGTAGAGAATTTTTAAACAATGAGTTAGATGCTTCACTGCATGAAATTACACCTGTTACAGAGTGGTGATTAATGTAATAGAATATAATATATTCTGATATGATATAGTATAATATATTATAATATAATATAATATAATATAATATAATATAATATAATATAATATAATATAATATAATGTGGTGTTTTAATATTTTAACTAATTATTAATTAACTCTGTGATAATTTATCTCCGTGACAGTGTGGTACTAAACTATGTGTTAAAATATCTCTGCAATAGTGTGGTGCTGAACTATGTGTAAATTATCTCTAACATGTGTTAAATTGTATCTCTTATAGTGGGAAGCTAAACAGTTAAATTATCTCTGCTACAGTCTTGTGCTTAACTGTGTATTATTATCCCTGGATATGATATGATATAAAATAATTTATTACAATGTAATATGATATATGATATGATACAATATAATGGTGTACTCTTATAATATAACTGCATTAATTTATCTCTTTGGCAGAGTGGTGTTAAACTGTGTAAAAAAATATCTCTGCGATAGTGTGGTGCTTAACCATGTGTTAAATTATCTTTGTAACAGTGTAGAGATTAAATGTGTTGCATTATCTCTGTGAAACTGTCATGCCAATCTGTTGGTGAAATTATCTCAAACAAGAGTTTAATTGTCTCTTGAGTAGTGTGATTATAAACAGTGGGCCGGATATTCAAACTGCGCCCAAAATGTGCGCAACAGCAGGAGCAAGCACAAATCAATTGAGCATATGTGCATCAGACGCGATATTCAATCATGGAGCAGAACAAAGTGCGCAAGCAGACAACGTCTGAATATCGCACAAACTGTGCCATAGCGCAACCAAGAAGGGGAAGCTGAGCAGAAAGGTTGCGCCATAGCTCAACCAGGAAGGAGAAGCTGAGCAGAAAGGTTGTGCTATAGTGCAACCAGGACAGCCAAGCTGAGCAGTCCAGAGGTGCCATAGCGCAAGCAGAGCCCCCCCCCGCAGAGCAATGGAACTGCACATCCAGGGAGGCAGGCTGGGGCCCACCGCAGCCATGCCACACATGGGCACAGGAACACACTGCAGAACCAACAAGACACCTGCACACCCCAAGCACAGCATCACTGGGGGTGGGACGGATGATCCACTGGCCCCTGGGGACAAGCCAACAAAGCAAGGCAGGGCCATGATGCCCCAGCACAACCACTGGCAGGCTGAGACTGCCACACACAGGGGGATGACAACCACAGTGCACATCAGCCCCCCCATATGCACAGCACACCCTGCACCGTGACCCCAAGACACCAGCCATGTGCAGTGACTGGCACTGCAGGAAACACCATGCATCCCGCCCGGCACATGTCAACCCCGTGTAGCAGAGAAGCATACAAGCCAGACCCACCCTGTGCACCCAGCAGTGGGTGGCAGCAGATGGCAAGACCAACAGAAAGACACTGCCACACTGGAGACATCTCCCCATGCACACACACACACACACACACACACCCCCAGGACCATACCACCCCAGATGACATGCACACCACTGCAACTGAGCAGCCATAGCCAGCTGCAAATCAGAGACCAACACAGTATTCATATCAAAATATCAATGTATTATAAAAATGTAAATGACAAAACCAACAAGAGAACTATTTACAGGAGGGGTAGGGGTACAAGGTAGGGTGGGCAAGGGTAGGGATGAACAACTTGGAGAGGGAAGGGAGGGGGGAGGGATGGGTGAAGTGGGAAGGGAATCTGGCTTAAGGCCTAGCAGGCCGGTCCTCCTCTGCCTGGTGCCGACGTGGTTGGCTACGCCTCCTCCTGAGGCCATGGCACTGGATGCTTGCCAGTATAGCCATGTTGTCTGATGACACTTGGTGGACCCGCTGCAAGGCACGCTCAATGTGGCATAGCACAGTCAGGCCTAGGAAAATGGGAAGACAGTCAATGGCTGTGACTGACCACAACCCTGAACACCACCCACCCTGCAAGCCATATAGCCCAATGTCCCGCACCTGTGATGGAATGCACCCACCCACAGTGGACATGCACATGGCCAGCCCAACCAGGTGGCACCAGCTATGTGCACCACTGCACACACACACTGGCCATGTACATCACAGCACAAACAAGGCTGTCAAGTGATGTGGCAATGTGGTCCCACAGCCATGTGCCCAGTGCATGCATGGACCACCAGTGATGCATACACAGATGTGCTGTGACACTGGACAGTGATGAATGTCGCCTGAGTCATGCATGGTTGTGTTGTGCATGGCTGGTGGTCATACCCCCCCAGCATGCAATAGCATCCATGAAGTAATGATACTCACACTCCTCAAGCAGCTGTGTCTGCGCTGCTGCTGCTGCTGGGGCGCACCACCCACAGCACCACCAACCGGCACCGGGGCCCTGGCATGGCCCTCCTCACCCTGTGCCTGCATCCTCTCTGCCCATCCTGTGGGAGACAAATGTTGAGAAAAACATCAGTGTGACTCCAAAGCAGACTGCCCCCTGCCCCAGTGAGAGTGCCTGCCCACACAGCCAGACCCATGCATCTCACACCTGCACACACTGACACAGCCAACCATGGCAGAGCCATCACCTATGCACAGCCACCAAAACACACTCACACCCCCACAGAGAATACAGGTGCATAGATGGTACACCCACCTGGCCTAGGCACCACGCCCCTCCTGGCACATGACCGTAGCCGCTCATGAAGCTCAGGATCCCTCCTACGGAGGTCACTGTACCGGTGCTGGCACTGCTCAGCTGACCGGTGCCGCCCAGTGACCCCCATCAGGTCATTGGCCACGTGCAGCCAGACCTGTGTTCTAGCCATGGTGAGGGGCACCTCACCATACAGTGCCCCACAGTGGGGCTCTACCAAGGCCACCAGGTTGGCCACCTCCACCAGGCTCCATTGCACTGCCCTTCTGCGAGCCGTGCTTCCAGGTTAACAGCAGGCAATATGGCACCCCGCATTGCGATGAACCTTACGATGGAACTGTTGCGCAATAGAACACCATAGGTTGCAATCGCGTGTTCGCACAGCACTGTTAGCTCACATAGCCGTCACCAGACAGCGCAATAGGGCCGTACACATGGCAGCTGAATAGTGCAAGGGAGCAAAGGTTAGGCACCAGGTCATGGGGCAATGATGCAAGGCCACGCACAGCGCTATCTGACGTCTACGCATCCTGCGTGACTGACCACCTGCGTGACAGTGCCACAGTGTACTATTGCGCAGTAGTGCCACAGCGCCATATAGTGCCCAGTGCTGTAGCGCCACTGGCACAATGGTCTCCATGGCCTGAATTGCCAATCGCGCACAGCACATCAGCAGCACGGCAGACATCTGCGTAAACTACCTGGTCATGCGCAATGCAGTGTACCGTACAGTCACAGATCTGTGCTATTGGCTCAGCCGGCTCAAGCGACTGGCGCAAAGTGCAACGGCGCGATATTCAGATGACACATGCAAATCATCTGATTAGCCATTCAAAGGTGCAGTAGTGAGATTAGCATGTCATTAAAGTTGCGCAACACCTCATTTACATGCATTGCACTATAAATAGGCGACATTGTGCTGCGCTGGCCAGATTCGGTTAATGCAGGTGAGAGGTGAGTTGCATGCTGTGTGATGTTCTGGACAATGGTCATGAGAAAGTGCTGTAGACTGCACAGTGACAGGTGTCCACTTCCCCCCATACAGATCACCACGACCGAGCAGAGACAAGGTGAGGGTGAGGATGGTGGGCATAGGAGGAGGCCCAACTTTACTACAGCAGAGACAGAGGCCCTCTTCCAGGCCTACCTGGAGCAGGAGCCACTACTGAGTGGACGGCGGGGCACCCCTCTGTCCTGTGCAGCTGCATGGGAGGGGGTAGCCTGGGCCATGAACCTGCACGGAAGCCAGCAGTGCTCCATGCAGGAATGCAAGAAGAAGATGGGGACAGACCACAGGAGGGTGAAGGAGAAGGTGGCAGCCTTCAGGGCGGCACGTGCTGGCACTGGCGGGGGCCAGCCAGCGGTGTTGGAGCTGACCCCGGCTGAGGACAGACTGGCTGCATCAATGCAGTGGAGCGCTATTGAGGGCGTACCAGGAGGTGGATTCCAGACAGGTGGAAGCCCATCACTGCACGGTATGACATGGTGGTGGTTTTGGGGGAAGGTTGTTCACATGCACTCACATATACTCTCTTTCTGTTACAGATCCTGTTCATCTTCAGGAGACGGTGGTGGTGGGTCCAGGCAGTGATGATGACCTGCTGGACATGGAGGAGGGTCCATCCACCTCTGTCACCAGCCAGCATGCACTGCAGCAGCATGCACGCTGGGCTGCCAACTCTGGTGTCGGTGATTCGGGTGTGGGGGGTCCACAGCCTGTGCAAGCATGCCAGCACGCTGTGACTGTGGCTGTAGCACGTACCTGCACCTTTGATGATGCAAGGACTGCAATGGGCAGTGATATGTGTGTGTCCCATGACGGACACACAGCAGGCCAGCACGTGCCCCTGGGCCTTTCTGGTTCCAACTTGTGTACCAGCATGTCGGCACAGTCCCAGGCTGTGCCTGTCAGCACCATTGGGGCAGCACCGGTGGCTGTGCAGGTTTCTGGCACTGTTGCGGCCACAGCAGTGGAACGAGTGGACCCTGGGGCACAGCGGTTGGAAGGGCAGCAGCAGCAGTCACCCACCAGGTCTGGGGGTACAGTGTCAAGCGGTGGCACATGTCCACCACCCTTTGATCTGCCCATTTCTGGTCCTGGCGAACAGCGCCCACCCTCAAGGGGTGTTGTGCATCAGGACCTTCCACACCCTGGGGGACAGGATGCTGTTGGGGCACAGTACCCATTGGATGAGCACACCCGCCTGCTGCGGGAATCAGTATAGCAGCAGAGGAGGGTTGCAATGTCCGTGGAGGCACTGTCTGTGGCTGTGGAGTGGCACAGCAGGGAGTGTGCTCTGGACCATGCAGAGATAGTTCGTAAGTGGACAGTTGTGACTGCCACCATTGACAGGCTGACCCAGGCAGTGGTCTCTGTCGTGGATGTAGTGGGAACACAGTCAGGTGCCCCTGTACTGCACACCCCAAACAGTTCACTCTCCACTCCCCATTCCCAGTGTCGTGCAACACCAGGCCCGTCGACGCCGGGTTCTGCTGTGGGCATCCTGAGCACCCCTGGTGCAGGTTTGTTCGGCATGCTGCAGACCCCTGTGTGGGCAAGGTCGTGTTCACACAGTGGGACCCCTGGTGGTCCAACAGTGCCACCCCATGTGGCCCCTGCTCAGTCTGCCAGGGCTGTTGGGTCATGGCGGGGCCGCCGACGCATCCGCGGTGGCCATGGGACAGTGCTACATGACTGACCTGTCTCCCAGTGCGGGCCCTGTCAGGTGCTGCCCTGTGTGCAATGTGTGTCATGTGGGCAGTGCACTGCTGGGTGATCTGCTCAACACGCCGACACACGGACCACCTGCACACCCTCCCAACTGCTGTCCACAGGTGCGTGTGCATGATGATGCCTGCATTGTACTGTACACCAAGGTGCAAGGGTGCCCAGCATCTGACACACGTACTTGGACAGTACAGGTGGTGGGGGTGGTCGGTGGTTCTGTGTGTTAGCAATGTCGGTTCTGCTGTGCTGTGCATCTGCCCATGTACGCTCTGTGCCTGGTGTGTGTGTGTGTCCATATGAGTGTTCACCCCTTCCTGATGGTATGTCTGTATGCCTGGACCCTTACACTCCCCTGGTCGTCATGCACCTCTGGTGTGTTACCCTGTGTGCCTGTGGTTTGCGCCTGGACAGTGTTGGTTGCACACGGCCCCTTGACTTACCTGTGTCATGCTCCTTACATGTGCTCCTCTGTGATGGTGTCCCGGTGCAGCTGGGCCTGCCGGATCAGTCGGGGGTCCCACCATCCTAGGGGGGGCTGCTCATCACCATCAACACCGGCACCACTGGTGTCCCCATCGCTGTTCCCCTCTTCAACCTGTAGGGCTATCCCACAGTCTTTGGCCATGTTGTGCAGGATGCAACAGGCCAGGAATATCCCACAGGCCTTTTGGGGGCTGTACTGTAGGGCACCGCCGGAGGTGTCTAGGCATCAGAAGCATGCCTTGAGCATCCCAAACACCCACTCTATGATGTTGCGTGTGGTGGCATGTGCCTCATTATAGCGTTGCTGCGATGGGGTCATGGGGCGTCGGTACGGTGTGAGCAGCCAGGGACAGAGTGGGTAGCCGCTGTCACCTGTGTGGAGATAGTGGAGATCAGTGTCATGTTCAGGTCCATTTTGCCCATATCCCTGTGTGCCACTACCATGGCACCTGTGGCATTCCCACCCTTGCCCCAAGTTTGCATTCCATACATGCGTACTCACCCACTAGATGTCCTGTGGGGATGTCCCCACTCTTGAATCGATGGCACAGTGTGGACTGATGCCATATGAAGGCATCATGTGCTCCACCAGGGTGTGTGGCACAGACATTGATTATATGCCCAGTGGCATCACACACCACCTGGCAGTTGACACTGGGGTATCCCTTTCGGTTCATATACACTGCACCATCGGGGCCAGGTGGTGTGCGAATGG
Source organism: Neoceratodus forsteri (assembly GCA_016271365.2). NCBI lineage: Eukaryota > Metazoa > Chordata > Ceratodontiformes > Ceratodontidae > Neoceratodus > Neoceratodus forsteri. The sequence goes on from CM028133.1 coordinate 73,133,062, forward strand.
CCACATGGGTGCAGTCTATGGCCCCTAGCATGCCAGGCATACGTGCTACCCTGTGGAACTCCCGCATGTTTGCTGTACGCTCTGCTGTGGTGCTGGGGAAATGGATGTGTTCCGCAGCATGTGGCAGCAGTGCACTGAGGAATTGGGTGAGGATGCGTGACGTGGCCAACTGTGTGATGCCTGTGGTGTCCCCTGTTGGCCTCTGGAAGGTGCCCGTGGTGAGCAGGCACATGCAGGCTGTCACCTTGGTCTCCACTGACAGAGCGTGACTCCATTGTGAGGGTGCCTGCATCACATCACTGCACAGCTCACAGAGCCGCCTCAGTATTGCCCTGGTCAGGTGGTACAGGCCCACAATCTCCATATCTGTGTACAGCTCATAGCTGATGCGGGCACGGTACTGCTTGTTGGGGGTGTACCGCCGACAGGCCCTTCCACGGCCTCATTCCCCTGCAGATTGCATTCTCTCCCTCCTCATTACAGCTTCCATGTGGAAGCCGACACTGTCCATCTCCCTGGCTTCTGATCCCCCCAGCTGGTGTTGCTGTGTTACCCCCACTGACCTGACTGCTACTTCCACTGCACCGGGCACCCCCCACTGGCCTCTGCAGCCTATGGCCCACAATGCTTGCCTTGCCTGCCCTAGCCTGTCACTGTCTGTCTGTCTGTCTCTCTCTCTCTACCCCACTTGGCATCCTTGTAGTGTTCTTGCGCTGCTTCCTTGAGCCTTTTTATTTTGGCTCATTTCCGCTAGTCACGCAATTTCTGGCAGTTCGCTTATTGCGCAATGCGCAAGTCTTTCAATTTTGCATTGCGCCTTTATGCATGGCTCCACCCACGCCGGTGCGCATGCCTTCCTTTGCATTGCGCTGTTGCTCAGCATGTTTTCGTGGCGCAACTGCCTCCTGCTGAATATCGCAAATGGCACATCTTTGACTCACAAGCGCAACCCAATCGCGCATGGCGCAACCCTTTTGAATATCCGGCCCAGTGTGTAAAATGCTCTCTGTTTCAGTGTTGTGCTTAACTGTTTGAAATTATCTGATCTGGAGCAGTGAGTAACATAACATAATAAAATATAATATAATATAATATAATATAATAGCATTGTGTTATAATATAAATATTAAATTAATTAACTATGTGTTAATTTATCTGTGTGACAGTGTGATGCTAAACTGTATGTTAAATTAACTTCAAGTGTGTGGTGCTAAACTATGTGTTTATGTCTGTGACAATGCAGCACTAAAACTGTGAGAGTGCGATTGTAAAGTATCTTAAATTGTCTCTTTTACAGCATGGTGCAAAACTGTGTGTTAAATTAACTATGAGAGTGTGGTGCTAAACTATATGTTTAATTATCTCTGTGACATCGCAGCACTAAAACTATGTGATAAATTATATCTGTGACAGTGTAGTGCTAAACATTTTTACTTTATCTCTACCACAATGCATTGCCAAACTTTGTGTTAAATTATCATTGTGAAAGTGCAATGCTAAACTCTTTTAAAAAGTTTCTTTCACAGGGTGGTGCTAAGCTGTGTGTTAAATTAACTCTGAGAGTGTGCTATTAAACAATATTTTTAATTGACAGTGCAAGTATCTCTATCACAGTGTGGTTCTAAAGTATGTGTTAAATTATCTCTGTAACAGTGTGGTGCTTAAATGTGTTACATTATGCCTGTGACAGTGTGTTGCTAATTTTTTGTGTTAAATTATCTCAAACATGGGTTAAATAGTTAAATACTCTCTGTTGCACTGTGGTTCTGATCAATGCATTATATGCTGTCTGTTTCAGTCTTTTACTTATCTGTGTGAAATTATCTTTGTTAGATTATAGTGATAAATGTAATGTAACACAGTTAGATGCTCTCTGTTACAGTGTTATATCATAACATAACATAACATAACATTACAGTGCTAAACTATGTGATTGAGTGACTGTGAGTGTGCACTGCTAAACTGTTTTAAATTGCTTCCTTTTACAGTGTGGTGCTAAACTGTATGTTAAAATACCTCTGTGATGGTGTGGTGCTGAACTATGGTTTAAACTAGCTATATATCATGGTGTGGCTCTAAATTATGTGGAAAATTATCTCTGTAACAGAGTGGGGCTAATTTATGTGTTAAATAATCTCCCTGATGTTTATTGTTTTTTTAACATGCAAGACAGTATGGTGATAAACTATGCCGTAATTAGGTCTTTGACAGTGTGGTGCTAATTTTTGTGTTAAATTATCTCACGCAAGAGTTAAATTGTTTCTGTTGCAGTGTGGTTCTAAACATTGAGTTAACTGCTCTCTCTTTCAGTGTCGTGCTTAACTGTATGGTGAGTAATATATTATAAAGTAATATATCATATCAGAACATAGCATTTAACTCATTCTTGCATGTTAAAATACCCATTGACGTCAGGGAGATTAATACATAAATTAGCCCCACTCTGTTACAGAGATAATTTTCCACATAATTTAGAGCCACTCCATAGTTTAAACCACACCATCACTGAGGTATTTTAACATACAGTTTAGCACCACACTGTAAAAGAAACAATTTAAAACAGTTTAGCAGTGCACTCACACAGTGAAAGCGTCACATAGTTTAGCACTGCAATGTTATGTTATGTTATATAATGTTATGTAATGCTCTGTTACATTACATTTATCACCATAATGTCACAAAGATAATTTCACAGAGATAAGTAAAAGACAGAAACAGAGAGCATATAACTCATTGATGAGAACCACACTGCAGCAGAGATTATTTAACTATTTAAGCCATGTTTGAGATATTTTTACACATAAATTAGCAACACACAGTCACATGGATAATGTAACACATTTAAGCACCACACTATTACAGAGATAATTTAACATATACTTTAGAACCACACTGTGATTAGAGATAAGTTAAACCATATTTCAGCTTTACACTGTCAAAGAAATACACTTACACAGTTTTAGTACTGCTCTGTCACAGAGTTAATTAAAAACATTGTTTAATACCACACTCTCAGAGTTAATTTAACACACAGCACCACCCTGTGAAAGAAACATTTTAAAAGAGTTTAACATTGCATTCTCAAAGTGATAATTTAACACAAAGTTTAGCACTGTATAGTGGTAGAGATAAAGTAACAATGTTTAGCACTACACTGTCACAGACAAAATTTATCACATAGTTTTAGTGCTGCGATGTCACAGAGATAAACACATAATTTAGCACCACACTCTCGAAGTTAATTTAACACACAGTTTGGCATCACACTGTCACACAGATAAATTAACACATTTAATTAATTTAATATTTTTAATATTATAAAACAACGCTATTATATTTTATTATATTTTTTTACATTCTATTGAATTATATTATGCTATATTACATTATTCAATGTTATATTATATTATAATATATATTATATTATGTTACTCACACTTCATAACTGATAATTTCATGTAATTAAGCACCACATTGTAACATAGAGCATTTTACACATTTTGTAGAGCCACACTACCCTAGAGACAATTAAACACTTGTTTGAGATAATTTCACCAACAGTTTGGCACCACACTATCACAGAGATAATGTAACACATTTAATCAGAACATTCTTACAAATATATTTTAACACATAGTTCAGCACCACACTATCATGGAGATATTTTAACAGTTTAATACCACTCTATCAAAGAGATAACTTAATGCAGTTATATTATAATAGCACAACATTGTATTGAATCACATCATATTCCTTATCATATCATATCATATATCATAATTTATATTTTATTATGTTATATCATATATCATATCATATTATATTATATTATATTATATTATATTGTATTGTATTGTATTGTATTACATTACATTACATTATATAATATTGCATTTTATTGTATAATGTTGTATTATATTATATTAGTTTATATTATATTATATTATATTGTATTGTATTATATTATATTATATTATTCACCACTCCATAACAATGGCAATTTCACACAGTTAAGCACAACACTGTAATGCAGAGCAATGAACTCATTCTTTTGAACCACACTGAAACAGAAACTGTTTTTCCCGTCCTTCACATGTTATACATAAATTAGCACCACACTGTCACAGAGACAAATTAACACACAGTTAATTAATTCAATAGTTATAATGTTATAAGATGACACCATTATATTACATTAATTTATGTTATGTTATATTATATTATATTATATTATATTATATTATATTATATTATATTATATTATATTATATCATATTATGTTATATTATATTATATTGTATTACATTATATTTTATGATATTATATTTTATGCAACAGGGATCAGGATAAAAACTGTAGGATAAAACCATTTATCTTCACTACTATGGTAATAAATTTATTTATCCACATAGTAACTACATCATCACCCATTTATCCACACAGTAACTACATCACTAGCTCATTTATCTACACAGTTCTCTTCAGAATTCATTTAGAATGTTCGGCCTCAGAACCAGTACTAATCATATTTAAATGTCAATAACTTAAAAACGAAAAAAGATAACATGGTACTGTGAGCATGAAAATTGTTCAGCACAAAATTATCTACAAAATGAATAATGTTTCATTTACATAAACCCTGTATATTGTATATGGTGAGCAAGAAAACAGAAGAAAATGTAATTTTTTGTTCACTTTTTTGACAAACAAATATAAATAACTTAAAAACCAAAAATGATAGCATGGTACTGCGAGCACGAAAAATGTTCAGCTCAAAAATATCTACAAAATGAGTGGTGTTTCATATATAGATACCATTTTGTTTTTTTATAATTAGCAAAAAACAGCATAAAATTCTATTTTCTTTTCTCTTTTTTGACAAATTATTTACACCTACCAAAATCAAAATGTTCACACAACATCTAAACCTGTTGCATAAATGGAATATGCAGCGGTTCAGTGTGTGATAATGCATTTATCTTGTACAGTTTCAGTGACCTCCGTAACTCTCACTCGTGCCTTGAGCACTCGTGAGGTCACCTGAGGTCACTGAAACTATACAAGATAGCATTATCTATATTTCACTACATATATCATATATATTATATTATATTATATTATATTATATTATATTATATTATATTATATTATATTATATTATATTATATTATATTATATTATATCAATCACCACTCCGTGACATGGATAATTTTAAACAGTTTTACTAGCGCTGTAACAGAGAGCATTGAACTCATTTTTTTAGACACACTTCAACAAAGAGAACTCAACCCATGGTTGAGATAATTTTAAACATAAATTAGCATCACACTGTCACATAGATAAAGTAACAAATAGATAATTTAATAGTTATATTATTATAACGTCTCACTGTTATAGTATATTATATGATAATATATATTATATTATATTATGGTAAATTATATTATATTAAATAATACCATGTCATATCATAATATATTGCACTGTATCACATTATATGATATTATATTATATTAGTATTATATTATTTTATATTATATTAAGCACCATTATGTAAAAGTTAAGCACAACTCTGTAAAAGAGAAGATTTAATTCATTGTTTGGAAACACATTGCAACAGAGACAATTTAATCAATGTTTGAGAAAATTTAACTCCTTAATTAGTGCCACACTGTCACAGAGATAATGTAACACATTTAAGCAGCACATTTTTATAGTGGTAATTTAAAACATAGTTCAGCAACACACTATTGGGAGATACGTTTTAGCAGTAAGTTTAACACCACACTGTCACAGAAATAAAATGACACATAGTTAATAAATTTAATAGATATAATACTATAACACCATACTAATATATTACATTGTGTCTTTATATTATATCATATCATATCATATCATATCATATCATATCATATCATATCATATCACATGACCTAACATGACAGCACATTACACTACCTCATATCCTATTATATTATATTGTATTTCATTATTTTATATATTATTACATTATATTATATTATATTATATTATATTATTATAATGTATTATATAACATTATGTTATAATAATCACCACTACATAGCAGGTATCACACAGTATCACACAGTTAAGTATAATCCTGTAAAACAGAGCATTTATTTCATTGTTTAAAACCACACCACAAAAGAGCAATTTAACCCATGTTTGAGCTGATTTTACACATAGTTTACCATCACTCTGACACAGGGATAAATTAACTCATCGTTTATTAATTTAATAGTTATACTATTATAACATCACACCTCTAGATTATATTATATTATATTATATTATAATATATTATATTATTTTATATGTAATTATATTACATTACTTTACATTATATTATATTATATTACATCATTCCTTATCATATCATAATATATTGTAACATTGTAGCATCTCTTATCATATCCAATGTCATATCATATCACATCAATCATATCATATTACATTACCACACCATTACATTATATTATATTATTTTATGTTATATTATATCATATTATATTATATGACATTATATTATATCACATTATTTCTTATCATATAATATATCATTTCATATCATATCACATTATTTTTGTTACATTACAATACATAATATAGTGTACTGTATTATATTATATTATATTATATTATATTATATTATATTATATTATATTATATTATATTATGTTACTCACTGCTCCGTATCAGATCATTTCACACAGTTAAGCACAACATTGTAACAGAGAGTATTTTACACATTGTTTAGAATCACAGTATTCGAGAGACAATTAAACTCTTGTCTCAGATAATTTCACAAACAGATTGCCACGACTCTCTCACAGAGATAATGTAACACGTTAAATCACTACACTGTTACAGAGATAATTTAAACATATGGTTAAGCACCACACTATCGCAGATATATTTTTTTAAACTGTTTAACACCACTCTGCCAAAAATGTAAATTAATGCAGTTATATTATGAGTACAGCTTTATATTGTATCATATCATATATCATATCATATTTCATTGTAATAAATTATTTTATATCATATCATATCATATCATATCATATCATATCATATCATATCATATCATATCCAGGGATAATAATACACAGTTAAGCACAAGAGTGTAGCAGATGGAATTTAACTAACTGTTTAGCTTCTCACTAAGAGATACAATTTAACTCATGTTTGAGATAATTTACACATAGTTCAGCACCACACTATCGAAGAGATATTTTAACACATAGTTTAGTACCACACTGTCACGGAGATACATTTTCACAGAGTTAGTTAATATAATAGATAAATATTATAACACCACATTATATTATATTATATTATATTATATTATATTATATTATATTATATTATATTATATTATATTATATTATATTGTATATTATTACATTATATATAAATTATATCATATCATATAATAATATATTATATTATATTATATTATATTATATTATATTATATTATATTATATTATATTATATTATATTATATTATATTACAATAATCACCACTCTGTAACAGGTGTAAGTCATGCAGTGAAGCACAAGTCTGTAAAAGACAGCATCTAACTCATTGTTTAAAAACTCTCTACAATAGAGACACCACACTTTCACAGAGAAAAATTAACACATAACTAATTGCTTTAATATTTATAATATTATAACAACACATCATATTATATTATATGACATAATACGCTATATTATTTTATATTATTTTACTATGTATCTCTTGTGCTGAGAGTCTAAACAATGCGTTAATTACTCTCTCTTTCAGTGTTGTGCTTAACTGCATGAAATTATCAGTGTGTCAGTGGTAATTAATATAAGCTAATATAATACAATATAATATGATATAATATATTAAGATATAATATGATACTATATAATGGGTGTGGTATTATAACCGGGTTGAATTATTGATGTGACATAGTGGTGCTAAACTATGAGTTAAAATATCTCTGTGATAGTGTGAAGTTGAATTATGTGTTAAATTATCTCTGTAACTGTGTAATGATTAAATGTGCTAAATTATCTTTGTGACAGTGTGCTGCTAATCTGTGTGTTAATTTATCTCAAACAAGAGTTATATTGCCTGTCTTGGAATGTGGTTCTAAACAATGAGCTCTGTTACAGTGTTGTTCTTAACTGTGTGAAATTATACCTGTTAAGCAGTAGTGATTAATATTATATAATATAATATAATATAATATAATATAATATAATATAATATAATGGTGAGGTGCTATAATATTATAAGTAATACATTAAGTAATTATGTGTTAATTTATCTCTGTGTCAGTGTGGTACTAATTTATTTGTTACCTTATCTCAAACATGAATAAATCGTCTCTGTTACAGTGCCGTTCAAAACAATGAGTTCAATGCTCTGTGTTACAGTGTTGTGCTTAACTGTGTGAAATTATCCCTGTTTCAGAGTGGTGATTAATATAATATAATATACTATAATGTAATATAATATAATATTATATAATGTAATGTAATATAATATAATATAATATAATATAATATAATATAATATAATATAATATAATATAATATAATATAATATAATATACTAACATAGTGACATTCTAAACTGCCAGAACAATAAGCCTAATGGTTTTTTCTGTCTTCTCATTTGGTCAGCACCCACCCTGTTAACTGACCTTGCTGCCCCCTCTCCCTTTCTGGCTTCTGCCTTCCCAGTCCTGGATTTTCTCACTGCACTGGTTTTTGCTTCCAGAACCCCACTCTTTCTGGGACCCCTTCACCGTTTCTGTTTCCACGAGCCAGCGAGGCAGGGCATTCCATAACTCCACCACCCTCTCAGTGAAGTAGCACCTCCTCATTTGCTTCCACCCATGCCCTCTAAGTGCCCCACTTCCTTTCTTTGGAGTATCCTGACTGCTGCTCCCCTATTTGCTCCTTCATCTGCATGAGAACCTCTCTCACTTCTCCCCAGTCCCTTCTCTCTTTCAATGTGTACATATTTAGCTCTTCAAGCCTCTCCCCTTAGGTCCTTTCCCACAAACCCAAAATCATTTTGGTTGCCCTTTTCTGGACCCTTTCTCAAGGAGTTCAATGTCCCTCTTTGCCTCCAAAACTACCTGCAGTACTCGAGGTTTGTCCTCACCAAGCAGTTATACATTGGGATTATTACTTCTCTCCTCCTAGAGGTGAGCCCCTAGCGATGCATCCAAGCTTCATGTTAGCCTTTGCCACTGCCCTCCTACAACTCTCTGAGTTGTTCATCTTGACATCTACTACCACCCCAGGTCCCACTCAGCCATCAATACTTGTAGCATTCCCCTCCAGAGTGTCGACTTGGCCTGGGTTTCTGGCTCCCAGGTGCAGTACCCTGCAAGTTCCTGCTCTGAACCTCAGCTTCCACTTTCTAGACAACTTTTCCAGAGCCTCCAGTTCCCTCTGTAGGACCACCCTCCCTCCTCCCCATCCACCACTACTCCAAGTTTTGAGTCATCCACAAAGAGACTCAGTTCACTCCTGTTGCATCTCCTAATGTGCACTTTGCACTGCTAAGGTGCCTTGAAATTGCCCTACACTTCTATTAGCCTAGTGGCATCCTCTGTTCTCTGTGCCAAATGATGTACCCTATTGTGGACTATGTACAAACTATAAACTTATGTATGTTACTACCCATCTATGTACCCCTTGTGTCTAATTAAGCATTCAGCTAAAGCTGCTCTACTGTTGCTCCTGTGTATCACACTCCCTGGTATGCACTTTATCTAATTTCATCCTACACTATTCTACTATGTATGAACACACTGAATCTTCAATGTATTTTTTCTAAAATTACTGTGTAAAGTTGCCAAGTTATGTACTCTGTAACTAATCCCGGGTCAGCCCTGAAAAAGGGACCACTGGTCTCAGTGGGCTTACCCAGTTACCAAAATCTAAATAAATAAATGTCAGATACATAGGCATTGAACAGGAGGGGCCCAAGGACTCCAGTAATGACCATTCTTGGGGACGCGACTATCCCTCCAACCACGACCCTCTGGGTCCAGTTCTGGAGACAATTTCCTATCCACCTGATCATGTGCAGTGTCAATGGTTCAGTAGATAGCACACTCACCTCTGAGGCCGGGAGATCAGAGGGCTGTGGGTTCAGTTCCCACCTCTAGCACTTGGGTTAATATCCCAGTACTGACACTGTAGTGCAGCATGAGAGGGGTGTTGCACTTCTGGGATGCCGTCTTTCCAATGAGATGTTAAACAGAGGTCCCATCAGCCTGGATTGGTGGTAGCTCAGGTGGATGTTAAAGATCCCATGGCACTTATCGAAAAGAGTAGGGGTAATTTTTATTGAAAATAAACACATAGTATACATACTGAATAATAAAGAACAAGAAATTATTGTCAACAATCAAAAAAAAGGGGAAAGAAGAAAATTAACAATTCCAAAACTGGTTCAACAATATATACTGAAGTGGTACATATATTAAAATAAAAAACTTAGGAAAGAAAAACAAAACTCATCATGAAACCACATTCTAAACTCTTACAAATTCGAATAGAGGAGAAGGAAAGCGAGAAATATAAAAAGAGGGGAAGAGGGAAAAAAAGGAAACAAATATAAGGCTAACTATAACCCTTATTTAAATTTAATAATATAGAAAACCCTTTCCACCACATTCTGACTTTCATAACATTAAACTGTTGAACATCCGACTGAACAATATTCTTTAAAACATTTGTAACGTAAGCCCTAAAACTTGAACTGATGGTTTCTTTTGATATAGTACCCATTGGCATCTAGTTTGCCAGAGACAATATCTTAAACAAGCAAAAATATCTGCAAAGTACCTTTATGGAAAGACTGAAAAGAAACGGAAAAGACCCAATTACTAAAATATCATAAGTAAGGTAAGCCATCCAAGGAAAATTCCATGCAATAGCTAAATGATCCCATATTTACGTGTTATTGAACAATGGAGGAAAAATGTTCCATAGTTTCTTCTTGGTCTGTACAGTCTAAATATGGACATATTCTCTCGGTCTAGCTTTGTATTTAGCGTACCCTAACATTTAGTTTACCATGTAAGGTAAGCCATTGGGTTTCCCACATAAAAACAGGTAATCTTGTATTATTCAGTTGACTTAAAATATCTTCATTACGAGTTTGTGGACAATTCCTAAATTCTGGAGGATTTGGAAAAAGAGAAGCCAATAATTCTTGGTATAATGTTTTTGAGGAACATCGTAATATTTGCTGTTTTGTAACCTTCCATTTAAAAAGTTTCTGTGCTGCAGGGTGAAAAAAATTTGGTAGGGCTAGGTAAGGAGAAGGTTTAGGAGCACAGTGTAACCAAGCTGTAAGATATCTGCGCAATAGACTAGTAAGAAAAGGGAAGACCTGTCCATCTGGACCATCTAAACAACTTTTTAAGGAACTGGAGAAAAAATAGTAAAGCAAAAAGAACCGGGTCAATCGATCCTAAGCCTCCTTTTCTTTTCGAGGTATGTATAACATCTCTTAACGGATTCAATCTATTGCCCCAAAGTAACTGAAAACAGATGCTGTATAGCTTAGTTTCTAGGTTGCCTGGAATAGGAAATATGGCAGCTGTATGTTGTAAACAAGGTAAAATAAATTGTTTCAAAACCTGAATCCTTTTCTCCTTATTAAACCGAAATCGTTTCCATCTGAGAACTTTTGTTCAATTTTTCCAAGGACAAGCTTCCAGTTTTCTGCTGGGCAGTTTGTGGGCCAAATTGGATCCTAAAATAGTTATAGGCTCTGTTGTAAATGTGATTGAATTCAGAACAAATGGTGTTTGAGAGATCCCTCCTATAATTAAGCCTTCGTTTTGAGTAAGTTAATTTTAGTGTTAGCTACAACAGCATATTCCTTAAAACTGGTAAAAAGGATTCAAGCTGGTTGATGTGTGCAAAAAACAAACAGATATCATCCGCATAAGCCTGAATGGTAAGGGATGTATCGGTATCTGAGAATTTAAACCCTTGCCAGAAGGGGGATATGCTGAGCGACCTTAAAAGGGGTTCTAGGGAAAAATTATATAACAGGGGGCTTAAAGGGCAACCTTGTCTAACTCCACCGTTGACCGGGAATCCAGTCCCAAGTGTTCCATTAAGGAAGGGATACACTTTACCGGTACTATAAAGATTTTTAATTAAATTTCGGAGGCAAAAAGGGACTTGAAAGAAATCTAATGTTGAAAAAAGGAAAGTATGATTTACCCTATCAAATGCCTTTTCTAAATCTAGTGAAACAAGGAAACCGCTGGTTCCCAACTCATTAGATTTTTCAATTGAGTCTCTTATTGAGTATAACATAGCCTGAATGCTACGATTGGGAATGCCACAATGCTGGATTGGAGAAAAATTATATTTAGCCAACTCTCTAAGTCTATTATTGATTACTGACATCAAAATTTTATAGTCGGAGTTCAACAGAGTGATTGGTCTCCAGTTCCGAAATAACCCCTTATTCCCTGATTTATAAAGATAAGTTTGTATACTATCTGAAAAAGATGCTATACTAATTCCCTGATCCATGAAAAAATTATACACAATTACCAAAATAGAACTTAGGTCTTCAGAAAAGTTTTATAAAGGAATTAGAAAGACCATCTGGACCAGGAGCAACATAACGACTTTAGGATTTTAGAGCTGTCATAATTTCTTCTTTCAGAAGGGTTGTGTGAGAGAAGTAGCTAGATCTGGTGGTAAAGCTTTTGTGATGGGGCATCCTAATACTGTATCAATTTGGGTTTGAGATGGATTTTGAAGGGCTCAAGATCCCTGAAATGTTTGTGAATTAAATCTTCTAGCTTTGTAAGTGAAGTAATGGTCTTATCACCATCAAGTAAAGGAAGGGAACCATGCTCTTTGACCTTTTACATAGTTCAAAGGGTCACCAAAACTGATTTCCTTAAATGATTGGAAATAACCGCTTGCAATGTTCTTGCTCGGTTGTACTGAAAGAGTTTCATTTGTGATTTAATTTCCGCAATTTGTGAAAAAAATTCTCTTTGGTGGAAGTGGCTCTGGATAATAATGTCTGCAACTGAGTCAAGTTGGAGATAGCGAAAAAATTATTTTTTGACAGGATTTACCATGTTTCTTAAACCAATTAATACAATCATTTTTGTCTCTAACCACCACATCCCATATCTTGATATAAAAACAAACAGATAGTCTGGCTTGTAAAATTAATCTAATAAATTTAGAACCAAGGTTCTTGTAACATGAAGTGTTAAGTTTCCATCTTGGTTTCTGCTTCTGAATAGAGCTCGTAAGGCCTATGTGAGTCAGTAAAAGAGCGTGGTCTGAAAATTCCACTGGAATGATATGAGAATGGTGGAATGAGATATGTTTGGATACAAAAGATGATCAATAGTGTAACCGATTCCACGTTTGAAATAGGTATCTCATCGGACCCGAGGCCTGATTAGTCATGCAGGGAATTAAGTCAGCACTTTTAATAATATCAACAGACATACCGTATCACAATACACACTTTCTTTGAGGTGTCTGTTTTCCTTTCAATGTTATCCACAATTAAAATCTCCACCCCAAAAATAGGGACAGTAGTTACCAAGAAAGGTTGTATTTGCCTCATACAAGTCACCCTACCAGATTTTGTCTGGGGATTATAGATATTAACTAGACAAAGGGTATAGGAGCACCAAGTCCTTCCAGTATCAGTGTTCGCCGGGACATAAGTCAATTAATTTGTGTAAAATAAAGTTGAAAGAATTAAAAGAATACCCACACCATCTGCCTTGTCTTCCCAAAGGACCAATAAGATGGACCCCAAGACAATCCCTGGCAAAAGCAGAGCACTGCATCTTATTACACATCCATGTTTCTTGAAGAAATATAATTGAATAGCTAAGATTATGTAGCATATGAAAAGTGCATATCTTTTTTTGGTTTTAATAAGCTGTGTATATTTAGGGATGCCCAAGAAAATGTACACTCCATATTTTAAGATTGAAAAGGAGAATGAAACAGCATGAATTATTTTTCTCTTTTCTTTTTTTTCCTTTATAATCATCTCTCATGGGCCCCAAGCCATCTTGTACAGAAACTTGTGAGTCTGTGTCACCTAGTTCAACCTCTGAATCTCCCCAACTCAAAGCCTCATAGGAGTTTTGGTATCTATTCCTTCAGAATCAGGAAGCACTATAGTTTTGTGAGTTCTATTTGATCTTCTAAGAAGAAGTGGAGGTTTTGAGACTACTTAGTCTGTGTCCCCGAGACCTTCTTTAGTCTACATAACAGACTGGCGGTGAAAATCAGACACTTGTTTTCCGACTATTCCCCTTTGTCCTACTTGCTTGAGATACACTCTTGTTGAACCTGTTTGGATAAAGAGACCTCAGGGCCCTGAGGATTTGGGGTTAGGGGTATCAGAGGTTGTTTTAAACTTTGGTGACTCTCATGTCTTCCTGGGCTTTTGTATAAGAGAACTGATTTCCACTCAAATTGGTTTGTTTTGTGTTGCCCACGGACATTCCCTGAAGGCATGGTTGGATTCTTCACAAAGATCACATTTGATTGGGTTGTGACAAAACATAGTAACATGCCCTATTTCCCCACAATTATCACATTTGGGCTGGTCACAAGTGCTTGATAGGTGAGTCTTAGCCCCACACCTGTAGCATGCTCTCGGTTGACCACTATAAAACACTACCCCCCTGTCTCTGCCTAACAAAAAGGAGTTGGGAATGTGTTCAATACCTGAAGCCAGCTGACGTAATTTAACTTTAAATTTCCACCCCCCTGTCCAAAAGTGTTCAGCATCTAAAATAGGTTCTGGCTCGCTTTGGATGTCACATTTTTGTGCTAGCCAAAAGGTGATATCTTCAACATGCACACTTTCATTTCTAAACATCACTGTAACAAATTTAGTTAGAGGTTTAGACAGTGGGATAACCAGAAAAGGGACCAGAGGGAAAACTTAACCTGAGTATATCGAGCCCAGAAAAAGATCCAGTAGGGCTGAGGACGAAACTAACATCAAAGTTGTCTTCCCCGATATGTGGATAAGCATAAAAACATCTCTAGGTAGGAATTTCAAAGAATCCTTCAATAACAATTTACCCACATAATATCTATCGGGTTTGTCCGTTCTAACCCCCTTATACCTGATGCACCATTTTTCCTGGAGTGCTGCTTCCCTTTTACTTTGAGAGAACAGACTTGACATGGAGGTTTATTTGCCACAGAGTCACCTTTAGTCTCCTGACCCTTAGTATCTGAACACACAGTATGAACTGGATTGTCCCTTCTATACCCCCTTTCTGATTCACCATTAATTCTGAAACAGGTAGAGGTTTTGCCTTATGACCATCTGGATGCCATGTAGCAACATGTTTGTTAGATCAAAGAACTATCCCACACAGTATCAGGTGTCCAAATCACTGTTCCCAAAGGTTTCCACCCTACAAGCTATTAAGGCTGCTGCGATGTCTAATTGGCATCATGTTCGCCCATAGGAAGGAAGGCAAGTTAAAGACGCATTATCCTGGGTTACTGTCTCTATTTCAGGGTTTTTCCAGTGTCTGTAAATAAAAATCTGTTACCCCACGAGAGCCAGTCTTAGTCTGATAAATAATATCATCACCGTGTTCACAATGCACAGAGGCAGCAGCCTGCTGTTTAAATACAAATCCTGCCTCTTTATCCAAAGTAAATGTAGAAAAGCTTTGCTTGAAATGGTGAGAGAAACCTGTTTCAGAGTTCCCAAAACTATAGGAGGTTTGGCTTACCCCCTTGGGTGAGTATGAACACCAAGTTGCCTGTCCTCCGTCTCGGTGTCTATCTGGTCTCCTGTTAATATCGCAGCCACCAGATGTGAGCTGCTTACTCCTCAGACCACATTTCTGCTGCTTCCCACCGCTCTGACATGGAAGGAGCCAGTCTTTCATGCTTCCTGGTGCAGCGTCAAATCCTTCCTCTGAGCCGCCACAATGTGTTCCGATCGCGGAAGCGTAGGCATTGCTGTAGATTCTGTTGAAAAAGCTGCTACATCACCTTCTGCTGTCAAGCAGGAGTCATACAGGTCAGTAACTCAACAAACACCTCCTGCCAGTTGTAAAATGTGCAGGCTCCGTGGTACTTGCTTCTAAGACCGTCTGGACCTCCAACTGCTCCGTTTCAGAAAACGACCGTCTCTCTACAGAGACCGCTCTCAGCACTTCCTCCATCTGCCTTGCAGAGGCCATTACTGACCCTTGCACGCCCCTACTGGCCTCCCAGCACCAGCAGAGTAGGGGAATTTCCCCGGTGTCCTTGCCAAAAATACCACTAAAAATACCACCAACAGCTTAAGGTCAGTTAAAGGTCAGTTGGACAGTTGGGGTTAGTATCCCCCTTCCCCAGGTCATGCCTGAAAATAGGCAGGATTTGTCTAGTGCACTTACCCGGTCAACAAAAACTAAATAAATAAATAAAAATAAAATCTGGTTCCCCACCCCCATTTCTCCGACATTATTCACCAGGCCCATGTGAGGAACAGAGCCAAATGCCTTGCTGAAGTCATGAAAGAAGATGTCCACTGGTATTCCCGGGTCCATGGCACTCATCAGCCAGTCATAGAACTCAACAAAGGTTTGTCTGACATGATTTCCACATAATGAATCCATGCTTCTATCGTCCAGGCTCTCCAACTTTTCCAGGTCCCCCCTAATCTCTCCTTGACATTGTTCTCCATTACCTTGCCCACTATCAATGTCAGGGCTGATGGGCCTGTAGTTCCCTGCCATCTCCCTTGATCCCCACTTGTGGCTAGGCACTGTATTCACCACCTTCCAATTCTGGGGCATGCATGCTGTCCTCAGAGAGATGCTGAAGAGCTCCATCAGGGGTTTTGCCAGGACATCCGCCAGTTCCTTCAGCACTCTGGGATGTAATTTATCCAGCCCTGGTGCTTTCTCCATCTTATGAAACTCAAGGGCTTCCCTCACTCTCTCTGCCATGATTTCCACCTCTGCTACCTCATCTTCCTGCTTTGCCTTCCCCACATCTGCCAGTGAAGCACCCCTCCCCTGAGGTATAATATAATATAATATAATATAATATAATATAATATAATATAATATAATATAATATAATATCATATCATACAACACAAGACAATACAAAACAATACAATATATTATAATATAATATAATGTAATATAGTAGTGTGGTGTTATAATATTGTAACTATTAAATTAATTTAGTATGTGTTAATTTATCTCTCTCACAGTGAGATGCTAAGCTATGTGTTAAATCATCTCAATCATTGGTTAATTTGTCTCTGTTGTAGTGTGGTTCTAAATACTGAGTCCTGGATATTCAAACTGTGCCCAAAAAGTGTGCAACAGCAGGAGCAAGCGCAAGTCCACTGCGCCAATGCGCAAGAAGTGCAATATTCAAAAACTGCACAGGTCAAGATGCACCTGTGACACACGACTGAATATCATGCCACCTGCAACCAGGGATGTGCATTTGCGCATTTCAGGTGCACCATAGTGCAACCAGGGATGCTCAGTGGAGCAGTCCAGATGTACCATAGCCCAAACAGGGATGCCTCGTGTAGCAGGGCAGCAGTGCAACAGCACAACCAGGGATGCGCAGGGACAGGATGCAGGGGCCCACCACCCATGCCACAGATAGGCAGAGGAGCACACAGCAGAACAGAGATCACCCTCCACATGACAAGCACTGCACAACCAGTGGAGATATAGAATAACCACTGGCCCATGCATACCAGCAACTAACCCACAGCCGGGGCATGGTGCCCCAGCACACAATCTGGCAAGCTGCGACTGGCATACACAGAGGGCTGACCACCCCGTGCCATACCATCACACCAATGCAGAGCACACCCTGCACCATGATCACCAGGAGTACGCCCAACAGTACAGGACACCCTATGCATGCCAGATCATCCACTGTGACAATGCAACCCCATACACCATGGAGCCATGCAAGGCAGCCCCACCATGTGCACCCTGCAGCAGGTGGCAGCAGACAGCTGTGCAACAACTGCATACACAGCGCCACCCTGCATGCTCCCCCAAGGTACAACTGAGAGACCAGCCATGCATCGGCACATGAGGTACACCGCATGTGACAGGACATGCCCTGGACCCCACCACCAGTGGTACAGCACCCTGCACACCCTCCCAAGGACACATCCCATCTCCCAGCAGTGGCCACAACAGCCAGCACAGACACACACAGTGTTGCATGGAAGCATGCACCACTCAGCATGTAAAACAGTGCATGGACAAACAGCCACACATACCCAAAGGCACACTGACACAGGTACACAGTAGCAGGTCAACCAAGCCACTGGCATGTGGCCACAGCAGCTGTGTACACATGGCCAGCACCCCTATATGGCACAGGTGTGCTAGCCACCCTCTGCAGGCACCATGAAGCTGTATGGCACCAGCATGCGGCTGGAGCACAAGTGACAGACAGTGGAGTACATTCCCTGCAACAGACACAAACAACAGCATGGAGGGGGGACAACAACAGCAGAGGCCACAGTGCCACTGGAGGCAGCCATGCACTGTACTGGTGACGGAAGGCAACCTGGCATTGTGCCGGGTACAGCCACCACTGACATGAGAGCAGACCATGCATTTCACAGACATGCAAGGGTGTCGGCTGCACAGACCATGGATAGTCTGACAGGGGTGCCATGCACACAGTGCATGCACCATGGACCACTGCACACAGGCAACCAGTGCACAGAGAACAACACACAAACCACAGACAGTCCCCCCACCCACACCATAGGTGGTTCCCTTCCAGACACACACGCCCATGCTTGCACCACTCCTGACGCCATGCACACCACTGCAGCTGAGCACCTGTAGCCGCTGCCGTCAGAATACACCACAATTGTCATAACAAAATGTGTGTATTAAAAAATACAAACACTCAAACATATGTACAAATATATACAAGGGTGGGGGGAAGGGCCACAAACCAAGTGAGGTTGGGCATGGAGCAGGGGTGTACAAATGGAAGAGGGAAGAAGGGGTGTGAGGGTGGGTCCAGGGGAATTAGGTGTGTCAGGGGGTCATGGAGAGCCTATTCTCTTCCCCGGTCTCCACTCCTGTGGCACCTCTGGGTGCTTCTCCTCTGGACCCCGTGCCACTCCATCCACTCCAGCAGTGCCAGGGATACCCACACCAGCTGCAGCATCTCCTGTATGCCCTGTTCCAGGGCCACCCAGCATTGTCCACCTAGGACAATTGAGCAGAGATAATATGTGTGACTGTCCAGCCCCCTGCAGCCCACCCATTGTGCATGGCATACAGCCGTGTGTCATGACCCTGTGATGGTATGTGACCATCCACAGTGACCACATCCACAAGACCTGCCTACCCAGGCACCCACAGCCTTGTGCACTGCTGCACACACCCAATGCCCATGTCCCAAATAGCACCACCATGGCTGTAGAGTGACATGGCTATGCGGTGCGGAGGCAGTGCTTCGCCCATGTGCCAGTGCATGCATGGACCACCATTGATGCACTCCAAGACATGCAGTGCCACTGGACAGTGCTGACTGTAACAAGTTGTGTGCATGGCAGTGGTGTCAATGGATAGTGTCCATGCCCACTGCCCACCCTGTTACAAAGCATGCAATAGTAATCATGGATGTAGGGCACTCACCATCATCAGGCTGGTCCCTGCACCTCTGTGGTCCTGCATCCCTCCTGGCCTGCTGGTCCTCTTGGCAGTGCCTCCTCTCCCTTGCCCACCAGTGCTCCTCTGGGCCTAAGGTGCAAACATGGAGAGAGGAACATCAGTACAATCCTGTAGCAAAGTCCCCCCACCCTGTGTGTATGCAATCCCACACAGCCATGCCCATCCACCCCCCAAATTGATACCACCACCATGGACAACATTGGACCGTGATACCTGTATGGACGTTAACAGTGTATGGATGGGGCAACTACCTGGCCGTAGCACTGTGCCCCTCCTGGCACATGCCTGTAGGCAGGCTAGACTCTCCAGATCTCTCCACCAGAGGTCCCCATATCGGTGGTGACACTGCTCAGCCCTGCACCTGATTCCCATGGCCTCCTCCAGCACCACCACCACCTCCTCCCATACTGCGCTCCTGGCCCTGTCCAGGGATGCATCACTATAAAGTGCCCCAGCATGGGGCTCTACTATTGCCACCAAATTGGCCAGCTCCATCTGGCTCCACACAGCAGCCCTCCTCTGTGCCGCCTCTACAGCTGGTTGGAGTCAAAATGGCGCTCGGTAGTTCAGTCCACCACTTGCAGATGCTGCACGGTACATCACTGCCATTCCCTATCAAGCTGTCACTGAACAGCACGATAGTGGTGTGCCCATGTGGACCCTAGGGGGCAAAGGTCAGGCATAGGGTCTAGGGTCTCTCATGCATGGACCGCCACAGCCTCATTGGTACTCAATGCGTGTAGTACAACTGGGTGCCTGTGTGTCACCTCCTCTAGTGGCACCCCAGTGCCACAGAACCATATTTGTGAACAGTGCAGTAGCACCACTGCTTTGTCAGTAGCCGTGCCCTGCATGCCTCCCATGCTAGCATGTCAGCAGCGTGGCAGGCGTCTGTGTCATCACCCCAGGCACGCACAATTTGGTGTGTACTGCACATGTCACAGAAATGCGCACTTGCCTGAGCACGTTCAACACAATTGCACAAAATACAACAGCGCAATACTCAGCTGGCATATGCAAATCGGCTAATCAGCCATTCAATGGCACAGATACTGCATTTGCATCCACTTAAAATTGCGCCTCATCTCATTTGCATACATTGCGCTATAAACATGCGACCTTGGGCTGCACTGGCCATAGTCAGTTATTGCAGTCTTTCGTGGTGAGTTGCATGCTGTTTCGGAGTGTGGACTGTGGTGTGAGGGACATGCACAGGACTACACAGTCACAGGTAACACTGTCATTCTCTACAGGATGAATAATGAAGCAATTGAGAGTGGAGAGAGGAACAAAGACATGGGAGGAAGAGGAGACCTAACTTCACAAAGGCAGAAACAGATGCACTGTTTGAGGCCTACCTCGACCAGGAGCCGCTGCTCAGCAGATTGCGGGGAACACCACAGGCCCATGCTGCTGCATGGGTAGAGGTGCCGCATACCATCAACTTGCATGGCAGCCACCAGCAGTCCATGCAGGAGTGCAAAAAGAAGATTTGCATGGACAAGCAGAGGATTAAGGACATGGTGGCTGCCATCAGGGCAGCACGGTCTGCGACTGTTTGGGGACAGGTGGACGTGCAACACCTTACCCCACAAGAAGAATGGGTTGCTGGCAGCATGCAGTGTTGTGCCATCGAGGGTGTTTCAGGTGTTGGATTCCAGACAGGTGGTAGCCCATCACTGCATGGGAGGTCCGGTTCTGTCAATGGGGGGGACAGGGTAGGGCAGATACATTAAAGCCACTGTGTAGCAGCTACTGTGTTACAGCTCCTGAGCATCTACATGGGTCAGCGGTGGTGGGCTTGTCCACTGAGGGCAGTACCATGGACATAGAGGAGGGTCCATCTACCTCAACAGGCATTCAAGGTTCAGGGCGACAGTGGGCCCAGCTGGACATCTGGACTGATGTTGGTGGAGCAGTTGCGGAGGAGGCCCTGCCCGTGTCCCAGCATGCCAGCATTCATGGATGTTGGCATGCTGAGACTTGGGCTGTGCCAGATCTTTCACTGATGATGATGGAGCTCACTTCATGGACAGTGATACATGTAGGCCGCAGGATGGCCACACAGCAGGTGACAACATGGGCATGGCCATGGGTGGTGCCACTGTGGAGGCCTGCATGACATCACAGTCCCAGCCTGTGCCTGTCTGTACCAGTGGGGCAGCACTGTTGTGTGTCCAGGACAGTGGGGCTGTTGCGGCCACTGTGGTGGCACCGTTGAGCCATAGAGAGCTGCAGCCAGAGGGGCAGTGTCAGCAGTCAACCAATGGCCATAGGGGTACAGTGTCAGGGGGTGGCATCAGTGCACCACCTGTGGACATGCCCAGGCCTGGCCCTGGTGTGCAGCACCCACACTCAAGGGGTGCTGCCCATCTGGGCCATGAACACCGTGAGGGACAACATGCCAATCAGACTGATGACCTCCTGAAGGTACACCACATGCTCAAGTATCCAGTCAATCAGCAAATTACGGCTTGTGGCGGCAGTGGATGCATAGTGCAGCTCTGCACCAGGCAGGTAAGGCAGCGCAGCAGAGACACCGCTCTGCTCTTGGCAGGGATGGACCAGATGCAGGAGGATGTGACTGCTGCCATTGACAGGCAGACACTGGCAATCACAGCTGTCATGGCCACAGTGGGCACACAGTTATTGGACCATGCATTGCAGACACCAAGCAGTGCAAAATCCACCCCACCATTTCCAGTGCCATGTGACACCCTCCTTGTCGAAACTAGGTTCAGCTGTGGGCATCCCGAGCATGCCTGGCGCAGGCATGTTTGGTGTGCTGCAGGCCCCTGCGCGTGCACGGTCGCGTTCACATAGAGGAACCCCTGGGGGACTGTCGGTGCCACACTATGAGGCTAGAGGTCAGCCTGTCACTGCTGGTGGGTCTCAGGGGGGATGCCCACACATCCATGGCAGCCATGGCACTGTGGCGCGTCACTGACCTGTCTCCTGCCACGGCTACTGTGTGACACTGCCCTGTGTGCATTGTGTTGTTCAATGTGCAAGGCACAGGAGGGGTACCCGGCCTTGCATGCACACACACATTCCCTCTGCACACCCTCCTGGCTGGTGTCCACTGTGGAGGGTGCATGATGAAGCCTGCATTCCGCTGTCCACCATTGTGCAATGGTGCCCAGCGTCTGACACACGCATGATGACAGGCACTGGGCGTAGTGGTCTGTGGATGTGAGTGTGGCCAGGGGTGGTGGTTGGGGTCGGCGTGCCTCCTACCCTTTGTGCATATCTTGTGAGGTGTGTGTGAGTGTGACCACATGCCATGTTAGACCTTGCCCATCCCTGACGGCATGGGCGGTTCCATGCTCAGCTAATTCCCTTAAAGACATGCACCCCTAGGGTTTGTCCATGCATGTTTGTGTGTTGTGCCTTTGCCACTGGTGGTTCAACATGGCTCCATGACTTAACTGGGTTGGTTGAAGTGCTCCTCTGTGATGGTGTCCTGGTACAGGTATGCCATCTGGATCAGTCAGTGGTCCCTTAGACCAAGGGGAAGCTGCCCATCACCATCTTCACCAGCGTCCTCATTGTCCCCATCGCTGTCCCCCTCTTCGACCTGTACGGCTATCCCACAGTCATTGGCCATGTTGTGCAGGAAGCAACAGGCCAGGAATAGCTCTCATGCCTTTGAGGTGCCATACAGTAGGGCACCACCAGACATGTCCAGGCAATGAAAACATGCCTTCAGCATCCCGAACACCCGCTCGATGACATTGCATGTGGTGGCATGTGCCTCATTGTAGTGCTGCTACTATGGGGTCTCGGGCCACCGGTATGGCGTTAGCAGCCAGGGATGGAGTGGTTATCCACTGTCACCTGTGCATAGAGGGTGGATGTTAGTTTGGTGATTAACGTCACCCTGCCTTAGACCACCCATGTTACCTCTGACTATGCCCTTCCCATGCTCCATGTCATTCTGCATGCTTTGCATACTCACCCACTAGGTGGCCAGTGGGGATGGCCCCACTCTCAAACCTGTGGCACAATGCAGACTAGTGTCAGATGAAGGCATCATGTGCTCCTCCAGAGTGCGTGGCACAGACATCGATTATGTGCCCCCTGGCATTGCACACCACCTGGCAGTTGATGCTTGCATACCCCTTCTGATTCATGTATGTGGCCCCTTTGGGACCCACATGGCTTGTGGATGGCCACATGGGTGCAGTCTATTGCCCCAAACATGTCAGGCATATATGCTACCCTGTGGAAATCCTGTATGTTTGCTGTGCACTCCGCCGGTGTGCTGCGGAAAAGGATGTACTCTGAAGCACATGGCAGCAGTGCGCTGTGGAATTGGGTGAGGAGGTGTGATGCGGCTGACTGGGTTATGCCCATGATTTCCCCAGTAGATGTCTGGAAGGTACCTATGCTGACCAGGCACATACAAGCTGTCACTTTGGTCTCCACTGACAGAGCATGGCTCTGCTGTGTGGGTGCCTGCATCACATCACTGCACAGCTCACAGAGCCACCTCAGGATCGCCCGGTTCAGGCAGTACTGGCCCACGATCTCAGTATCAGTATAGAGCTCAAAGCTGATGCAGGCTCGGTACTGCCTGTTGGGGGCATACTGCCGATGGGCCGTTCCACGACCATGCCCCCCTGCCACCTGCCTTCTCATCCCCTCATAACTGCCTCCATCTGGATGGTGGCACTGGCCATGTCCCTGGCTAGTGGCCCCGGCAGCTGTTTCTGTGTTTCCCCCACTGTCCTTGCTGCTTCTCCCCCTGCACTGGGAACACCTCCCTGTAGTGGCCTCAGTGTTGTGTGGCACTTCCCCCTTTTGACCTGCACTGTGGCAGAGGCTCCCCACCCTTTCCCTGTGGCCATGGCAGCTGTGATTGCATGTGTCAGCCTGTCAATGGCAGCGGTCACATCCTCCCGCATCTGGTCCATTCCTGCAAGGAGCAGAGCAGTTTCTCTGCTGCGACGCTCCTCTGCCCCCTGCAGAACCACAGTCAGTGCATCCACCGCTGTCACAAGCTGCCTCTGGTGATTGACTGATGCTTGCAGTACTGTGCTCTTCCAAGAGGTCAACTGCCTGATCGGCATGCTGTCCCTCAGGGTGTGCATGACCCTGATGCTCATCACCCCTTGAAAGTGGGCGCTGCACACCATGGCCAGGCTTGGGCATGTACACAGGCAGTGCACTGACGCTGCCCCCTGACACTGTACCCCCAAGCCCATTGGCCGACTGCTGATGCTGCCCCTCCGGCTGCCGCTCCCCAAGGCTCAATCTTGCACCACATTGGCTGCAACAGTTCCACTGTCCTGTACACACACCAGTGCTGCCCCACCAGTGCAGACAGGCACTGGTTGGGACTATGATGACATACAGGCCTCCATGGTGGCAGCAGCCACAGCCATGGCTGCAATGTTACCTGCTGTGCGGCCATCCTGTGGCACACACGTGTCACTGCCCATGATGTTAATGACATCATTAGTGATGGACCTGCTTCCAGCCGAGTCCCAGCATGCAGGCATCCATGGATGCCCGGCATGCTAATTTATGGGCTGAGACACTCCTCTGTACCTGCTCCAATAACATCAGTCTGGACGTCCAGGTGGGCCTACTCACACCGAGCTGTGTATTCCTCAGGGGTGGATGGGCCTCCTCCATCTCCATCTGACTGGCCTCGGTGGAAGCCCACCACCATGACCCATGCAGATGCTCAAGGGCTGTAAGAGAAAACAAAGTCACATTACTGCATGTGACCTACCTATCCCCAATAGACAGACCATGACCTGCCATGCAGTGAAGGGCTACCACCTGTCTGGAATCCATCACCTGGAGACACCCTCAATGGCACAATACTGCATGCCAGCAACCTCTCCTCCTTTGGGGTCATTCGCAGCACCTCCGGCTGTCCCCACCTGCCTTGAACCATGCTGCCAAGATAGCAGCCAACTTCTCATATATCCTCCTCGCTCTGTACCCATCTTCTTCCATGCACTCCTTTGCAGGCGCTGGTGGCTGCCATGCAGGTTTACAGCATGTACCACCTCCTCCCATGCACAGCAGCAAGGTTGTGGTGTTCCCTGGCATCCGCCAGAGAAGTGGCTCATGGTCTAAGTGGGCCTTGAACAAGGCATCCATCTCCAGCCTTCATGAAATTTGGCCTCCTCTTCCTCCCACAACTCTGTTCCTCTTCCTCAACAACTCTCTTAGTCATGATTCAGCCTGTAGAATGACAGATGTTACCTATGACTGTACAGTCCATGCATGTCCCAAAATCCACAGTCCACATGCCCAAACAGCATACAACTCACCAATAGACTACAGTAACGAATACGTAGTGCAGCCCAATGTTACACTGTAAGCGCCTTCCCATGTAAATAGGCGGCGCATCTTCAAGTGGATGCAAATGCAGTGACTGTGCCATTGAATGGCTGATTAGCTGATTTGCAAATGACGGCTGAATATCACGCTAGTGCATGTTGCGCAATTGTGTTGAATGTGCTGAGCCAAGGGCACAGTTCTGTGACATGCTCAGTATGCACCTAAGTGCACATGCCCAGGTTCATGATGCAGGTGCCTGCCACACTGCTGATGTGCTGTGCATGGGAGGCAATGCAGGGCATGGCCACCATTGTGCCAGTGGCGCTACAGCGCTGTTCACCTATATGGCGTTGTGGCACTGTGGCGTCATAGGTGCACTGGGGCAACAGTGCGATGAAAGCCACACAGGAGGTAGCACCTGAGCACCAATCTCACTAGATGCATTGGGTTCCAATCGTGCTGTGGCAGTTCATGCACCAGAGACCCTTGACGCTGTGCCCGACCTTGGCCCCTTAGGTACCATGCGTCAGGCATGGGTGCACCACTGTCACACTGTTCAGTGACAGCATGATAGGGAATGGCAGCGCTGTACCACTCAACATCTGCACATGGCAGAACCACACTGCAGAGCGCTATTTTGACTTAACTGAGCAGTAGAGATGGCGTGGAGGAGAGCAGTACAGTGGAGCCAGGTGGAGATGGCAAACCTGGTTGCCATTGTGAAGCCACATGTTGGCTCACGATTTGGTGTGATACCTTTGGAAAAGGGCCAGGAGTTGGGTGTGGCAGGGTGGCTGATGCCCTGGAGAGGCCACTGGTGTGAATTGAGCCGGCGGGCGAATGCTGCTGTAGATATGAAGAACTGGTGAGAGGGACCTGAACCTGTGTCTGCCTGTGGGCACTGCCGGAGACGCGAGTGCCACTACCAGGTAGGTGCAACATCCATACACTTTCTCCCATATAGGTATCATGGTTGCATGTCTCAGCACATGGAGGCCATCACAGTGCTTAGGCCGTGGTAGTGTTTTCAAGCAGGGTGTGGGGTGGGTGGAATCTGGCTGGGTGAGTTCCACCCACATGGGGTGGGGGACTTTGCTACAGGATTGTACTGATGTTACTCTCTCCATGTTTGCACCTTAGGCCCAGACAAGTGCCGGCTGGCGAGGAGAGGAGACACCAGCAGGAGGGCCATCAGGCGGGAGGGCAAAGGTTACATGAAGTGTGAGGACCAGCCTGAAGATGGTGAGTGCCGCCCATCCATGAGTTACTATTATGCTGTGTAACAAGGCGGGCAGCGAGGGATAGACCATCCATTGACTACTGCCATGCACACAACTTGTTACAGTCAACACTGTCAGGTACACTACATGTCTGGAGTGCATCAATGGTGGCATACATCACTGGGTACATGGCTGTGCCTGCCTTCACCACATAGCCATGTCACTGAACAGCCACAGTGGTGCTGTGCGGGACTTAGCCGGTGGGCGTGTGCAGTGGTCCGCATGGCTGTGTGTGCCTGGGTGGGCAGTCTTGTGGATCACGATGACTGCAGGTGGTCACACCATCTCAGAGGCATATCCCATGGCCGTATGCCATACAGTGGGCGGGCTGCATGGGGCAAGCCATTCACCTATTGACTCTGCTCCCTTCTCCCTAGGTGGGCGGCAGCTGCAGGAATCAGAAGCGACACTGCAGGAGATCCGACATGTTGCCAGGGCCTCCTGTAGATACTTGAAAGGAACCCGGCTGGGAATACGATGGCCGCATAGCAGGAGGAGCAGCCAGAAGCGGGGGTGCCGGTCTCCTGGAAAGACATCACTAATGCCCCTGATTTTTCCCTACCCCCTGGACCCTCTCACACCCCTCCTTCCCCTACCATTGTTCACCCCGACTCTTACCCACCCCACCTTGTTTTGTGGCCCCACCCAACCTTTTGTAAATATATATATATAGTTATGTGATGTTTGATAATACATTTGTTTTGATATACCTAATGTGATGGTCTCTGTTTTGCAGTGGGCTATAGGTGCTCAACTGCAGTGGTGTACATGGCATCAGGGGTGGTGCAGTCATATGCATGTGTGTGTCTGTGGGAAGTGACTATCGTGTGGGAGTAGCTATCAGTCACTGTATGTGAGTGTGTGTATTTCCTGAGCACTGTGTATAGTGGTCCATGGTGCATGCTCTGTGTCCATAGCACCCCTGTCAACCGATCCATGGCCTGTGCAGCAGACACTGCCATGTCTGTGACCTGCGGTCTGCTGGCATGTCTTCAGTGGCTGTCCATGCAGGACAACCACTGTACCCAACACACTGCTGGGTTGCCTTCATCACTGGTGTGGTGCATTTCTGCCTCGGGTGACGCACTGTGGCCTCCGCTTTAATGGCTGTTCCTCCATCATGCTCAGCAGTGTGTGTTGCAGGATGTGCACCACTGTCTATGTTGTGTCTGGGCATATGCTGGTGGCATACAGCTCACAGTGCTAGCACAGGGTGGCTGGCACTCTTATTGCCCGCAGTGCTGGCCATGTGTACACTGTGTCCTTGTGTTGGTGTGCCTTAGGTGTTTGTCACGCAGGTGTTGCATCCTGTGTGGTGCATGCTTTCATGCACCACTGTGGGTGTCTGAGCTGGCTGTTGTGGCCAGTGCTGGGTAAGTGGTGTGTTTTGGGAGGTGTGCAGGTGCTGTACCACTGGTGGTGAGGTCCAGGGCATGCCCTGTCACATGTAAATTACCTTGTGCCTATGCATGGTTAGTCTCTCAGCTGTTCCATGGGAGGATGTGCATGAGTGGCACTGTGTATGCAGTCAGTGCATCTTTGTATTAACACCACCCACTGATGAGTGCTGGTGGTGAGGCTGCCACATGGTTCCGTGGTGCACAGGGTTGCGCTATCACGGGGTAGCACGCATGGGTATCCTGCACTGGTGGACTCTGCTCCTGGGCAGGATGTCTGGGAGTCACAGTGCAGAGTGCAGGGTGTGCTCTTCATTGGAAGGATGGTGATAGCACAGGGTGGTTGGCCTCCTTGTGTACCAGTCACAGCTTACACAGAGGTGTGATGGGGCACCATGGCCCGGTTGTGGATTGGTTGCTGGTCTCCATGGGCAGTGATTATTCAACCCTGCCTCAGTTGTGCATTGCATGGGGTGTGAGGGACGATGTCTGTTCTGTGTGTTCCTCTCTGCCCTTATCATGGCATGGATGGTGGGCCCCCACATCCCTGGTTTGCTGTTGAATTGCTGCCCTACTGGCGGGCATCCCTACTTACGCTGATGGTGCATCTGGACTGCTCAGCTGAACACCTTGTTGCGCTATGGCACATCAGATATGTTTAGCTTCTCCTCCTGGTTGTGCTGTGGCACAGGTGGGTGCCTATATTCGTCAGCTCGCGGGCATCTTGGCCTGCACAGTTTTGAATATCAAGCTTCTTGCGCGCCAAGGCAATGAACTTCTGTGCTCCTGCTTAGCACACTTTGTTGTGAGTTTGAATATCTGAGCCATTGTTTGGGAACAGCTACAAGAGACAATTATCTCACTTTTAAGAAAATTTAACACATTAATAAGCACCACATTGTCAACAGAAACAACACATAAATTATAAAGTTGCATTTATAATACATTATATTATTTTATATTGCATTAAATTGTAATGATATTATACCATATTATATTATATCACATATGTCATATTACATCATCACATCACATATCATATAAAATCAATCTACCATCATATCATATCTATCATATCATATCATTATCACGTCCGTCGTCAATCATCATGTCATGTCATATCATATCATATCATATCATATCATATCATATTATATTATATTTATTATAATATATTATAATATAATTATATTAATCACCACACTGTAACAAAATTTCCACACAGGCAAGCTGAACTCTGTATACAGCATTTATCTCACTGTTTGACTATGCTGAAAAGACAAGTTTATCCTTTTGAGAAAATGTAACACATTAATTAACCACAATGTCAATGACAATGTAACATATTCAAACACTACTCTTTTAATCAGATAATCGAATATAGTTCAGCACCACAGATGCCCAGATATTTTAACATAGTTTGCACCACCTTTCATGATAAATTAACAAATAGTTAATTAATTTAATAGGTTATAGTATTATAACAGCACATCATTATATTATATTTTATTATATAATATTAGAGTATAATATATTAATCACACACTTTTGAATAATTCCACGGTTTGCTTCAACCTCTAAGAGATAATCTAACACATTTAATCACACCTTTTGAATAATTTATCTCATAGTTAAACGTCATTTATGGTTATAATATTAACACTCACCATTATATTATATCTCATAGCATGTCATATCATATCATATGTCATATCATATCATTTAATTTCATATCATATCATATGATATCCTTAACTCATATTGATTATATTATGATAGTCTTCTCGTAACTGGATAATTTCACACAGTGGCTTCAACTGCATAATAGACAGTATTTATAACTGTTTGACCCTCTTACAAGACTTACAATTTAACAAATGTTCAGAATTGAAAATAGTTGTACCGCTTTCTCTTGAGATATTTGACTGATAGTTAGCACCCATGGTCAGAGAGAAATTAACACATAATTAATTAATTTAATAGTTATAATGCAACACCACATCATTATAATATATTATATTATATTATATTAAGTTATATAATAGTATATTATATTATTTTATACTATAGCTCTGGGTGGGGCATCATTAGCAGGTGTGGGAAGGCAAAGCAGGAGGATGAGGTAGCAGAATGGAAATCATGGCAGAGAGTGAAGCTCTCAGGTCCCATAGATGGAGAAGCACCAGGGCAGGATAAATTACATCCAAGAGTGCTGAAGGGCTGTAAATTCTACAAAAACCTAATGAGATAACAGCACTACTCTGGGGACATGGTTGGTGCCCAAGTTGGAAGGTGCACATGGTGCTGATCACAAGCAGGGATTAAGAGGTGCCAGAGAACTACAGGCCTATCAGCCTGACATGGGTGGTGGGCAAGGTAATGGAGGCATTGTCAAGAAGAAACTACAGGTGACCTGGAAAGATGAGACCTGGACAATAACAGCATAGATTCATCACCAAATCATGTCAGACAAACCTTTGGAGGTTTAATGACTTTATGATGAGTGCCTTGGACCTGGAAAGACAATGGACATCCTCTTCCTTGACTTCAACGTTTGACTCTATTACTCCAGGGCCTATTGAATAATCTGGGAGAAATGGGGGTGGGAACAGATAATCAGATGGATAGAAATTCCTAATAAGCCAGACAAGGATCCTGGTTGGAGGGAAGATCTCTTCCTCAAGGAGGTTAAGGGCCAGGAGTTGGGGTGGCTGGAGGTGGCTGATGCGCCTGGAGGAGGCCACTGGTGTGGGGTGGATCAGGCGGAGCAGTGCTGCTGTAGATATGGGGAACTGAGGTGGAGGACCTGAACCTGCTTGTTCGCCTGTGGCACATGCCAGTGGAGCACGGTGCCACTACCCAGGTAGGTGCAACATCCATACACTTTTATCTTCCATATGGGTATCATGGTTGCATGTACCAGCACACATGGGGGCTCATCCGGTGCAGGCCGGTGGTGTTTTCAGGGTGTGGGGTGGGTGGGTCTGGCTGGGTGGATTCCACACACATGGGGTGGGGACTTTGCTGGGGATTGTACTGATGTTACTCTCTCCATGTTTGCACCTTAGGCTCCAGACAAGTGCCGGCTGGCGAGGGAGAGGAGACACCAGCAGGAGGACCATCAGGCGGGAGGGCAAGGTTCGCAGAGGTGTAGGGACCAGCCTGAAGATGGTGAGTGCCTTACATCCATGATTACTATTGTATGCTGTGTAACAGGGCGGGCAGCCGGGGATGGCCACCATCCATTGACACCACTGCCATGCACACAACTTGTTACAGTCAACACTGTCCAGTGGCACTACATGTCTGGGAGTGCATCAATGGTGGTCCATACATGCACTGGGTACATGGCTGTGCCACTGCCTTCACACCACATAGCCATGTCACTGAACAACCACAGTGGTGCTGTGCAGGACTTGGCCAGTGGGCGTGTGCAGTGGTCCGCATGGCTGTGTGTGCCTGGGTGGGCAGGTCTTGTGGATGCGATGACTGCAGGTGGTCACACACCATCTCAGAGGCATGTCCCATGGCCGTATGCCATACACAGTGGGCGGGCTGCATGGGGCTGTGCATTCACACCTATTGACTCTGCTCCCTTCTCCTAGGTGGACGGCAGCTGCAGGAAATCAGAGCGACACTGCAGGAGATCCGACATGTTGCCAGGGCCTCCCTGTAGATACTTGAAAGGATAGACCGGCTGGGAGTACGATGGCCGCATGGCAGGAGGAGCAGCTGAGCGGGTGCCTGTCTCTACTGAGCATACTAATGCCCCCCAGATTTCCCTCACTCCCTGGACCCACTCACCTCCTCCTCACCATTTGTTCACCCTGCCTCTTACCCACCCCACCTTTGTTTGTGGCCCTCCACCCAACCTTTTGTAAATATATGTATATAGTTTGTGTGATGTTTTATAATACATTTGTTTTGATATACCTAATGTGATGGTCTCTGTTTTGCAGTGGGCTATAGGTGCTCAGCTGCAGTGGTGTGCATGGCATCAGGGGTGGTGCAGTCATATGCATGTGTGTGTGTCTGTGGGGAAGTGACTATGGTGTGGGAGTAGCTATCAGTCACTGTATGTGGTGTGTGTGTTTTTCCCTGAGCACTGTGTATAGTGGTCCATGGTGCATGCTCTGTGTCCATGGCACCCTGTCCGTCCGTCTATGGCCTGGTGCAGCAGACACCTCGTATGTCTGTGACCCACGGGCTGGGTTGGCATATGTCTTGGTGGCTGTCCATGCAGGACAGCCACCGTACTCAAGTACACTGTTGCTGTTTCTCATCACTGCAGTGTGGTGCATTTCTGCCTCGTGACACTGTGGCCTCCGCTGTGGCTGTTCCACCTCCA
Source organism: Neoceratodus forsteri (assembly GCA_016271365.2). Classification (NCBI taxonomy): domain Eukaryota; kingdom Metazoa; phylum Chordata; order Ceratodontiformes; family Ceratodontidae; genus Neoceratodus; species Neoceratodus forsteri. Next base: position 73,166,140 of record CM028133.1, read on the forward strand.
TGCTGTCGCTAGTGTGTGTTGCAGGGGATGTGCACCACTGTCTGTCATTTGTGCTCTGGGCATATGCTGGTGGCATACAGCTCCACAGTGCTAGCACAGGGTGGCTGGCACTCTTGTGCTACGGAGGAGTGCTGGCCATGTGTACTGTGTCCTTGTGTTGGTGTGCCCTTAGGTGTTTGTCCACGCAGTGCATTGCATCCTGTGTGGTGCATGCTTTCATGCACCACTGTGGGTGTCTGAGCTGGCTGTTGTGGCCAGTGCTGGGTCGTGGTGTGTTTTTGGAAGGGTGTGCAGGGTGCTGTACCACTGGTGGTGGGGTCCAGGGCATGCCCTGTCACATGTGGGGTACCTTGTGTGCCTATGCATGGTTGGTCTCTCAGCTGTTCCTTGGGAGGATGTGCATGGTGGCACTGTGTATGCAGTCAGTGCATCGCTGTGTGCTGCCACCCACTGATGGGTGCTGGTGGTGAGGCTGCCTTGCATGGTTCCGTGGTGCACAGGGTTGCATTGTCACGGGGGTGGCACGCATGGGGTATCCTGCACTGGTGGACTCTGCTCCTGGGCAGGATGTCTGGGAGTCACAGTGCAGGGTGCAGGGTGTGCTCTTCATTGGAGGGATGGTGTGGCACAGGGTGGTTGGCCCTCCTTGTGTACCAGTCACAGCTTACCAGAGGGTGTGATGGGGCACCATGGCCCAGTTGTGGATTGGTTGCTGGTCTCTGGAGTCCAGTGATTATTCCAGCCCTCTCAGTTGTGCATTCATGGGTGTGAGGGACGATGTCTGTTCTGCTGTGTGTTCCTCTGCCCATATGTGGCATGGATGGTGGGCCCCTACATCCCTGGTTTTGCTGTTGAATTGCTGCCCTGCTGCTGGCGGGCATCCCTGCTTGCGCTATGGTGCATCTGGACTGCTCAGCTGAACACCCCTTGTTGCGCTATGGCACATCAGATATGTTTAGCTTCTCCTCCCTGGTTGTGCTGTGGCACAGGTGGTGCTATATTCATTCGTCAGCTGTAGGTGCATCTTGGCCTGCACAGTTTTTGAATATCACGCTTCTTGCGCATAGGCTCAATGAACTTGCAATTGCTCCTGCTGTAGCACACTTTGTTGTGAAGTTTGAATATCTGAGCCATTGTTTAGAGCTTCGCTGCACCAGAGACAATTTATCTCACTTTTGAGAAAATTTAACACATTAATAAGCACCACATTGTCACAGAGAAACTAACACATAAATTATAAAGTTACTTTATAATACATTATATTATTTTATATTGCATTAAATTGTAATATGATATTATACCATATTATATTATATCATATCATGTCATATTACATCACATCACATCACATATCATATAAAATCAATCATAGCATGCTATATCATATCATATCCTATCATATCATATCATGTCACGTCACGTCACGTCACGTCATCATGTCATGTCATATCATATCATATCATATCATATCATATCATATTATATTATATTATATTATATTATATTATATTATATTAATTATGTTAATCACCACACTGTAACAAAGAAAATTTCACACAGGCAAGCTGGACTCTGTAACATACAGCATTTATCTCACTGTTTAGAGCTATGCTGCAAAAGAGACAATTTATCTCACTTTTGAGAAAATGTAACATATTAATTAGCACCACAATGTCACAATGATAATAGTAACATATTTAAGCACTACTTTTAGTCAGATAATCGAATACATAGTTCAGCACCACGAATTGCCAGATATTTTAACACATAGTTTAGCACACACTTTTCACATAGATAAATTAACAAATAGTTAATTAATTTAATAGGTTATAGTATTATAACAACACTATCATTATATTATATTTTATTATATATTATTAGATTATATTATATTAATCACCACACTTTTTACACGGATAATTTTACACGGTTTAGCATAACACTCTAAGAGAGATAATCTAACACATTTAATCACCACACTTTTACAGAGATAATTTATCTCATAGTTAATTAATTTAATAGTTATAATATTATAACACCTCACCATTATATTATATCATAGCATATCATTTCATATCATATCGTATATCATATCATATCATTTAATTTCATATCATATCATATGATATCATATCATATTATATTAAATTATATTACAGTAGTCACTTCTCCGTAACTGGGATAATTTCACACAGTGAAGCACAACTGTATAATAGACAGTATTTAACTAACTGTTTAGACCCTCTCTACAAGACTTACAATTTAACAAATGTTTCACAGAATTTAACAAATAGTTCAGCACCGCACTATCGCAGAGATATTTTGACTGATAGTTTAGCACCCCATGGTCAGAGAGATAAATTAACACATAGTTAATTAATTTAATAGTTATAATATTGTAACACCACATCATTATATTATATTATATTGTATTATATTAAGTTATGTAATAGTATATTATATTATTTTATACTATAGCTCTGGGGTGGGGCATCATTGGAAGGTGTGGGGAAGGCAAAGCAGGAGGATGAGGTAGCAGAGGTGGAAATCATGGCAGAGAGAGTGAGGGAAGCTCTCGGGTCCCATAAGATGGAGAAAGCACCAGGGCAGGATAAATTACATCCAAGAGTGCTGAAGGAGCTGTCAGAATTCCTACCAAAACCCCTGATGGAGCTCTTCAGCACTTCTCTGGGGACATGGTTGGTGCCCAGGATTGGAAGGTGGCACATATAGTGCTGATCCACAAGCGGGGATTAAGAGAGGTGGCAGGGAACTACAGGCCTATCAGCCTGACATGGGTGGTGGGCAAGGTAATGGAGGGCATTGTCAAGAAGAGACTACGGGGTGACCTGGAAAAGATGGGGAGCCTGGACAATAGACAGCATGGATTCATCCTGGGGAAATCATGTCAGACAAACCTTGTGGAGTTTAATGACTTTGTGATGAGTGCCTTGGACCTGGAAAGACCAGTGGACATCCTCTTCCTTGACTTCAGCAAGGCGTTTGACTCTGTTACTCACAGGGCCTATTGAATAATCTGGGAGAAATGGGGGTGGGGAACCAGATAATCAGATGGATAGGAAATTGTCTAATAAACCAGACCCAGAGGATCCTGGTTGGAGGGATAGTCTCTTCCTCAAGGAGGTTCATTAGTGGAGTCTCTCAGAGATCAGTCCTTGGGTCCCTCCTGTTCAATGCCTACATCTCTGACATAAGGAAGTGTATCAGGAGTTAGATGAGTCTCTTTGTGGATGACTCTAAACTGGGGGCAGTGGTGGATGGGGAGGAGGAAGGGAGGGTGGCCCTACAGGGGGACCTGGAGGTTCTGGAAAGGTTATCTAGAAAGTGGAATCTGAGGTTCAATGCAGGAAAATGCAAGGTACTGCACCTGGGAGCCAGAAACTCAGGCCAAGTGTACACTCTGGGGGGGGAATGCTACATGTCTCAGTGGCTGAGATTGACCTGGGGTGGTAGTGGATGTCAAGATGAACAACTCGGACAGTTGAAGGAGGGCATCTGCAAAGGCCAACATGATGCTTGGATGCATTGCTATTGGGCTCACCTCCAGAAGGAGGGAAGTGATAATTCCACTGTATAACTGCTTGGTGAGGGTGACCTAGTACTGGAGTGCAGTTTTGGAGGCCACATTTAAAGAGGGACATTGAACTCCTGGAGTGGGTCCAGAGGAGGGCAACCAAAATGATTTGGGTCTTGTGGGACAGGACCTCTAGGGAGAGACTTGAAGAGCTAAATATGTACACATTGAAAAGAGAGAAGGGACTGGGGGACATGATAGAGGTCTTCAGGTACATGAAGGGGTAAATAGGGGAGGAGCAGTCAGGGTGCTCTGAAGAAAGGAGGTGGGGCACCTAGAGGGCACTTCAGTGGAGAAAGGAGAAGGTGCTACTTAACTTAGAGGGTGGTGGAGGAATGGAATGCACTGCCTAGGTGGCTGGTGGAGGCAGCAACAGTGGAGGAGTTCAAGAGTGGGTGGGACAGCTACAGGGAAGGGTTCTGGAAGCAAAACAAGTCCAGCAAGAGTATCCAGGACTGGGAAGGCAGAAGCCAGAGAGGGAGAGGTGGCAGCAAGGTCAACTCCTAGGGTGGGGGCTGACCAAATGAGCAGGCACGAAAGACCATTAGGCCTATTCTTCTGGCATTTTAGTATGTTAGTATATTATATTATATTATATTATATTATATTATATTATATTACATTATATTATATTAGTCACCACTTTGTAACTGGTATTATTTCACACAATTAAGCACAACACTGTAACAGAGAGCATTAAACTCAGGCCCAGATATTCAAAGGATTATATGTGCAACAAGAGGATGTGCCAACACAAGTCCAAGAAAATACACCATGCTGCGATATTCAGCGGGAGGCAGATGCGCCCCAAATCACAATGTGCAAGAGCGCTAATGATAATGAATGCATGTGCAACTGAAGAGAGGAACCATGCATAAATGGCACGTGCGATATTCAACAACATCGCCATGTGCAATAGGGAAGCAAGCGGAGATCGCTCATACGGAAATGATCCAAATAAAAGGAACAGAGAGAGTTGCAAGAACGCCTGGAAACCATGTTGCTGAACTGCGGGCAGCCACACAGGCACACAGAACTGGGACCAGGACAGGAGAGAGAGACAGGCACCTGGAACCCCAAGACAAGGCAGGTGTGGGGAGCCTCTGTCACAGTGCAGGTCAAAAGGGAGAAGTGCCACACAGCACTGAGGCCACTACAGGGAGGTGTTCCCAGTGCAGGGGGAGAAGCAGCAAGGACAGGGGAAACACAGAAACAGCTGCCAGGGCCACAAGCCAGGGACATGGCGAGTGCCACCATCCAGATGGAGGCAGTTATGAGGAGGTGAGAGGCAGGTGGCAGGGGGGCACTGCCATGGTAGGACCCGTCGGTGGTATGCCCCCAACATCGTGGGCCGGTACTGCCTGAACTGGATGATCCTGAGGTGGCTCTGAAAGCTGTGCAGTGATGTGATGCAAGCACCCACACAACGGAGCCTTGCTCTGTCAGTGGAGACCAAAGTGACAGCTGGTATGTGCCTGCTCACCATGGGTAGTTTCCAGAGACCAACAGGGGAAATGACAGGCATAACCCAGGTGCTGCATCACGCCTCCTCACCCACTGCTGCCACATGCTGTGGAGTACATCCATTTCCCCAGCACACCGGTGGAGCGCACAGCAAACATACAGGATTTCCAGAGGGTAGCACACATGCCTGGTGTGCTCAGGGCAATAGACTGCACCAATGTGGCCATCTGCATGCCACCTGTCCCCAAAGGGGCCACATACATGAATCGGAAGGGTTATGCAAGCATCAACTGCCAGGTGGTGTGTGATGTCAAGGGGTGCATAATTAATGTCTGTGCCATGCACCCTGAAGCACATGATGCCTTCATCTGGCACCAGTCTGCACTAGGCCACAGGTTCAAGAGTGGGGACATCACCACTGACCACCTAGTGGGTGAGTATGCAAAGCATGTAGCAAGACATGGAGCTTGGGAAGGGCATAGTCAAAGGTAACATGGGTATTGGCCTAGATGGTCCAAGGCAGGGTGACGCTGATCACCAAACTAACATCCACCCTATACACACAGGTGACAGTGGATACCCACTCTGTCCCTGGCTGCTCACACCATACCGGCGGCCTGCAACCCCATAGCAGCAACACTACGATGAGGCACATGCCACCACACACAATGTCTTTGAGCGGGTGTTTGGGATGCTGAAGGCACGTTTCCATTGCCTGGACATGTCTGGCAGTGCCCTACAGTACAGCCACTCAAAGGCCCGCAGGCTATTCCTGGCCTGTTGCATCCTGCACAACATGGCCAATGACTGTGGGATAGTCGTACATGTTGAAGAGGGGGACAGTGATGGGAACGATGAGGACGCTGGTGAAGATGGTGATGGGAAGCCCCCCTTGGTTGGAGTGACCCCTGACTGATCCGGATGGCACAGCTGCACAGGGACACCATCACAGAGGAGCACTTCAACCAACCCAGGTAAGGCATGGGGCCATCTGGAACCAAAAGTGGCAAAGACACAACCCACAGCATGCATGGACAAACCTTTGGGGTGTATGTCGTTAAGGAAATTGGCTGAGCATGGAACCACACACACTGTCAGGGATGGTCAAGGTCTAACACGGCACATGGTCACACACACACACACACACACACACACACACACACACACACCTCACAGGACATGCACAAAGGGTAGAAGGCATGCCGACCCCAACCGACACCCCTAGCCACACACACATCCACAGACCACCAAGCCCAGTGCATGCCCAGTGCATGTGTTGGACACTGGGCACCATTGCACAGTGGCAGACAGCGCAATGCAGGCATCATCATGCACAGTCCACAGTGGACAGCAGCCAGGAGAGTGTGCACATGGAACATGTCTGTGCATGCAGGGCCGGGTACCCCACCCATTCATTGCATGTTGAATAATGCAATGCACACAGGGCAGCATCAAACAGTACCCGTGGTGATAGACAGGTCAGTCACGCACCACAGTGCCATGGCTGCTACAGATGCATGGGCAGCCCCACCGAGATCTGCCAGCAGTGACAGGTTGACCAATAGCCTCATGGGGTGGCACCGATGGTCCCCCAGGGATTCCACTGCATGAATGTTACCGTGCCTGCACAGGGGTCTGCAGCACACCGAACATGCCTGTGCCAGGTGTGTTCGGGATGCCCACTGCTGAACCCGGTGTTGACGAGGAAGGTGTCACACGATGCCCGGAATATGGGGGTGGACATTGCACTGCATGGTGTCTGCAACGCATGGGCAAATACCTGTGTGCCCATTGTGGCCATGACAGCTGTGATTGACTGTGTCTGCCTGTCAATGGCAGTGGTCACATCCTCTCACATCCAGTCCATCCCTGCCAGGAGCAGAGCGATGTCTCTGCTGTGCCACTCCTCTGCCTGGTGCAAAGCCACATTGAGTGCATCCACCGCCATCACAAGCCACACCTGCTGATCGACTGATTCTTGGAATTTGCGGGTGTGCTCTTCTAAGAAGTCATCTGCCTGATCAGTATTCTGTCCCTCCTGGTGTTCATGGCCCTGATGGGCAGCACCCCTTGAGGGTGGGCACTGCACACAAGTATCAGGCGTGGGCAAGTCCGCAGGTTTTATGCTGACGCCACCCCCTGACACTGCACCCCCATGACCATTGGTGGACTGCTGACACTACCCCCCGGCTGCCGCTCTCCAGGGCTCAACGGTACTGCCACAGTGGCCACAACAGCTCCCACTGTCTGGGACACATACCAGTGCTTCCCTACAGGTGCAGACATGCACAGGCTGGGGCTGTGATGTCACGCAGGCCTCCATGGTGGCACCACCCACAGCCATGCTCATGATGTCACCTGCTGTGAGGCCATCCTGCGGCCCACACTTATCTCTGTCCATGAAGTGAGCTCCATCATCATCAGTGATGGATCTAGCACCAGCCCAAGGTTCAGAATGCTGGCATCCATGGATGCTGGTGCACGGGGACATGGGCAGGGCTTCCTCCGCACCTGCTCCTCCAACATCAGTCCGGACATCCAGGGAGACCCACTGTCACCCTGACCCTCGTATGCCTGTGGAGGTGGATGGGCCCTCCTCTATGTTTATGATACCACCCTCAGTGGACAAGCCCACCACTGCTGACCCATGTAGATGCTCAGGAGCTGTAAGGGAACACAGTAGCATTAATGTATCTGCCCTACCCTGTCTCCCCCCAGTGACAGACCAGGACCTACAATGCTGTGATGGGCTTCCACCTGTCTGGAATCCACCACCTGAACACCCTCGATGGCACAATGCTGCATGCTGCTAGCAACCCACTCTTCTTGTGGGGTCAGGCACTGCATGTCCGCCTGTCCCCCACCGGTCGCAGACCATGCTGCCCTGATGGCAGCCACCTTGTCCTGAATCGTCCGCTTGTCCATGCCCATCTTCTTTTTGCATTTCTGCAATGACTGCTGGTAACTGCCATGCAAGTTGATGGCACACCCCACCTCTTCCCTTGCAGCTGCATGGGCCTGTGGTGTTCCCCGCCATCCCCTGAGCAGCGGATCCTGGTCAAGGTAGGCCTCAAACAGGAATCTGTTTCTGCCATTGTGAAGTAAGGCCTCCTATTCCTCCCACGTCTCTGCTCCTCTTCCTCCTCCTCATGATCACTCCTTATTCATCCTGTGAGAATGACAGGTGTTACCTGTGACTGTGCAGTCCCATGCATGTCCCACACACTACAGTCCTCACTCCCAAACAGCATGCAACTCTCCACAAAAAACTGCAATAACTGATTATGGCTATTGCAGTCCAATGTCACATTTTTATAGTGCAACGCATGCAAATGAGGTGAGGTGCAATGTTAAGTGGATGCAGATGCAGTATCTGCGCCATTGAATAGTTGATTAGCTGATTTGCATATGCCAGCTGAATATTGCGCTGTTGCACTTTACACAATTGTGTTGAACGTGCTCAGGCAAGTGCGCATTTCAGTGACATGTGCAGTACACACCAAACTGCGGATGCCCAGGGTGATGACACAGATGCCTGCCGCGCTGCTGACGTGCTGTGTGCGGGAGGCAGTGCAGGGCATGGCCACTATGATGCCAGTGGTGCTAATGCGCTGTTCACATATATGGCACTGTGGCACTTGGGTGCCTTAGGCACACTGGAGCAATAGTGAGGTACGCCACTACAGAAGGTGGCACACAGACACCGAATCACTCTACACGCTTTGAGTACCAGTCACACTGTGGTGGTCCATGCGTGAGAGCACCTTAACCCTGTGCCTGACTACCGCGCTGTTCTGTAGGGAATGGCAGTGCTGTACCATGCAACATCTGCACATGGTGGACCGTGCTACCGAGTGCCCTTTTGACTCCAACCAGCTGTTGCAATGGCTCAGAGGAGGGCTGTTGTGTGTATCCAAGTGGAGCTGGCCAATTTGGTGGCAATAGTAGAGCCCCATGCTGGGGCACTTTATAGTGATGCACCCCTGGACAGGGCCAGGAGTGCAGTATGGGAGGAGGTGGTGGTGGCACAGGAGTAGGCCACAGGAATCAGGCACACAGTTGAGCAGTGTCACCACTGATATAGGGACCTCTGGCCGAGAGACCCTGACAGGCTTGCCTGCCTGCGGGCATGTGCCAGGAGGGGCACGGTGCCAGGGCCAGGTAGGTGTCCCATCCATACACTGTTAACGACAATACAGGTATCACGGCTGCATGTGTCCAGCAAATGGGGGGGCCATCCAATGTTGGCCATGGTGGTGGTATCAGGGTGGGGAGTGGATGGCTATGGCTGTGTGGGATTGCACACACACACTGGGGTCAGGGGACTTTGCTCCTGGATTGTACTGATGTTCCTCTCTCCATGTTTGCACCTTAGGCCCAGAGGAGCACTGATTGGTGAGGGAGAGGAGGCACTGCCAGGAGGACCAGCAGGCTGGAAGGGATACAGGAACACAGAGGTGCAGGGACCAGCCTGATGATGGTGAGTGCCTTACATCTATGATTATTATTGCATGCTGGGTAACAGGGTGGGCAGCGGGGCATAGCCACCATCCATTGACACAACTGCCATGCACGCAACTTGTTACAGTCAGCACTGTCCAGTGGTACTGCATGTCTGGGAGTGCATCAATGGTGGACTATGCATGCACTGGGTACATGGCTGTGCCACTGCCTTCACACCGCATAAGCCATATCACTGTATGGCCATGGTGGTGCTGTGCGGGACATGGGTGGTGGGAGTGTGCAGTGGTCCACATTGCTGTGGGTGCCTGGGTAGGCAGGTCTTGTGGATGCCGTCACTGTGGGTGGTCGCACACCATCACAGGGGTGTGGCACATGACTGTATGCCATGCACAATGGGTGGGCTGCAGGGGGCTGGACAGTCATACGTATTGACTCTGCTCCCTTGTCCTAAGTGGACAATGCTGGATGGCCCTGGAACAGGGCATACAAGAACTGCTGCAGCTGGCACAGGTGTCTCTGGCACTGCTGGAGTGGATGGAGTGGCACGAGGTCTGGAGGAGAAGCACCCAGAGGTGCCACAGGAGTGGAGAGTGGGGAAGAGAATATGCCCTCCGTGACCCCTGACACACCTAACCCCCGGACCCCCCTCACACCCCTTCCTCCCTCACCCATTTGAACACCTCTGCCCCATGGCCACCCCCACCAGGTTTGTGGCCCTTCCCCCCTCCCTTGTACATATTTGTACATATGTTTGAGTTTTTATCTTTTTTAATACATACATTTTGTTATGACAACTGTGGTGGTCTCTGATTTGCAGCAGGCTACAGGTGCTCAGCTGCAGTGGTGTGCATGCAATCAGGGGTGGTGCAAGCCTGGGCATGTGTGTGTGTGAGAAAGGGTACCACCTATGGTGTGGGCAGGGGAATCAGTCACTGTCTGTCATTTGTGTGTTGTTCCCTGTGCACTGGATGCCTGTTTGAGTGGTCCACGGTGCATGCACTGTGTGCATGGCACCCCTGTCAGACCATCCATGGACTGTGCAGCTGACATCCTTACATGTCTGTGATATGCACGGTCTGCTGGCATGTCAGTGGTGGCTGTCCATGCTGGACAACCACTGTACCCGGTCCAATGCCAGGTAGCCTCCCGTCACCAATATGGTGCATGTCTGCCTCCGGTGGTACTGTTGCCTCCACTGTTGTTGTCCACCCTGCATGCTGTCACTTGTGTCTGTTGCAGGGGATATGCTCCACTGTTTGTCACTTGTGCTCTGGCTGCATGCTGGTGGCATACAGCTTCATGGTGCCTGCGCAGGGTAGCTGGCACACCTGTGCCATGTATGGGTGCTGGCCATGTGTACACAGCTGCCGTGGCCACATGCCAGTGGCTACTGTGTCCCTGTGTTGTTGTGCCCTGGAGTACGGGTGGCTGTTTGTCCAACACTGTGTGTCTCTGTGCTGGCTGTTGTGGCCAGTGCTGGGATCAGATGTGTCCTTGGGAGGGTGTGCAGGGTGCTGTACCACTGGTGGTGGGGTCCGGGGCATGTCCTGTCGCATGTGGGGAACCTCGACTGCCGACGCATGGTCCGTCTCTCAGCTGTACCTTAGGGGTCGGGCAGGGTGACATTGTGGATGCAGTTGTTGCATCGCTGTCTGCTGCCACCCACTGCAGGGGGCACATGGTGCTGCTGCCTTGCATGGCTCCTTGGTGCATAGGGTTGCATTGTGAGGGCCATGACATGCATGGGGTTTCCTGCACTGTTGGGCGCTACTCCTGGGCAGGGTGTATGGGGATCGTAGTGCAGGGTGTGCTCTGCATTGGTGGGATGGTGTGTCACAGGGTGGTTGACACTCCTTGTGTGCCAGTCACAGCTTGCCAGGGGGTGTGCTGGGGCACCATGCCCCGGCTGAGGGTTGGTTGCTGGTATCCATGGGCCAGTGATTATTCCAGCTCTCCACCAGTTGTGCAGTGCATGGAGTGTGTCAGACGATCTCTGATCTGCTGTGTGCTCCTCTACCCATTTGTGGCATGGGTGGTGGGCACCTGCATCCTGTCCCTGTGCATCCCTGGTTGTGCTGTTGCACTGCTGCCCTGCTCCACAGGGTGCTATGGCACATCAAGACTGCTCCACTGAGCATCCCTGGTTGTGCTATGGTGCAACTGAAATGTGCAACTGTACATCCCTGGTTGCGCTATGGCACAGGTGGCGTGATATTCACTCATGTGCCGCAGGCGCATCTTGAGCTCTGCAGCTTTTTAATATCGCGCTTCTTTCACATGGGCGCAGTGAACTTGTGCTTGCTCCTGCTGTTGCACACTTTTTGGGTGCAGTTTGAATATCTGGGCCTCAGTGTTTAGAACCACACTACAATAGAGACAAATTAACCAATGATTGAGATGATGTAACACATAGTTTAGCATCTCACTGTGAGAGAGATAAATTAACACATACTAAATTAATTTAATAGTTACACTAGTGTGACACCACACCACTATATTATGTTATATTATATTATATTATATTGTATTGTATTGTATTGTATTGTATTGTATTGTGTTGTCTTGTCTTGTCTTGTCTTGTATGATATTGTATTATATTATATTATATTATATTATATTATATTATATTATATTATACTAACATACTAAAATGCCAGCAGAATAGGCCTAACGGTCTTTCGAGTCTGCTTGATTGGTCAGCCCCCACCCTGGATGCTGACCTTGCTGCCCCCCTTGCCTTCTCTGGCTTCTCCCTTCCCAGTTCTGGATATTCTTGCTGCATTGGATTTTGCTTCCAGAACCCTTCTCCTGTACCTGTCCCAGCCCCTCTTGAATCCCTCCACTGTCTCTGCCTCCACCAGCACCCTAGGCAGTGCATTCCATGGCTCCACCACCCTCTCAGTGAAGTAGCACCTCCTCCTTTCTCCCCTGAATCTTCCCCCTCCAGCTTCCACCCATGCCCTCTAGTGGCCCCCTCCTTCTTCCTTCAAAGCACCCCTACTGTTCCTCCCCTATTTACCCTCTTCATGTACTTTAAGACCTCTATCATGTCCCCCCGGTCCCTTCTCTCTTCCAATGTGTATATATTTAGCTCTTCGAGCCTCTCCTCATAGGTCCTGTCCCCCAAGCCCCAAATCATTTTGGTTGCCCTCTTCTGGACTCTCTCCATAGGAGGAGTAGGAGTTAATGTCCCTCTTTAAGTGTGGCCTCCAAAACTGCATGCAGAACTCAAGGTGTGGCCTCACCAAGCAGTTATACAGAGGGAGCATTACTTCCCTCCTTCTGGAGGTGATCCCCCTAGAGATGCATCCCAGCATCCTGTTGGCCTTGGCTGCTGCCCTCCTACAAGTCTCTGAGTTGTTCATTTTGACATCCACCCCACCCCCATGTCCCTCTCAGCCATCAAGACTTGTAGCATTTCCCCCACCAGGGAGGGGTGCATCACTTACAGGTGTGGGGAATGCAAAGCAGGAAGATGAGGTAGCAGAGGTGGAAATCGTGGCAGAGAGAGTGAGGAAAGCTCTTGGGTCCCATAAGATGGAGAAAGTGCCAGGGCCAGACAAATTACATCCCAGAGTGCTGAAGGAACTGGCAGATGTCCTGGCAAAACCCATTATGGAGCTCTTCAGCATCTCACTGAGGACATGATGGGTGCCCCAGGGTGGTGCATACAGTGCCTAGCCACAGGTGGGGATCAGGGGAGGTGGCAGAGAACTACAGGCCCATCAGCCTGACATCGATAGTGGGCAAGGTAATGGAGGACATTGTCAACCAGAGACAAGGGTGGACCTGGAAAAATTGGGGAGCCTGGATGATAGACAGCATGGATTCATCCTGAGGAAATCATGTCAGACAAACCTTGTGGAGTTCTTTGACTGGCTGATGAGTGCCATGGACCTGGGAAGACCAGTGGACATCCTCTTTCTTGACTTCAGCAAGGCATTTGACTCTGTTCCTCACATGGGCCTGTTGAATAATATAGCATAAATGGGAATGGGGAACCAGATGATCAGAAGGATGGGAAATTGTCTCCCAAACTGGATCCAGAGGCTCATGGTTGGAGGGATAGTCACACCCCCAAGCAGGGTCATTACTGGCGTCCCTATGGGATGTGTTCTTGGGCCCCTCCTGTTCAATGCCTATGTACCTGACATTAGAAAATGCAGCAGGAGTGACCTGAGTCTCTTTGCGGATGACTCAAAACTAGGAGTGGTGGTGGATGGGGAGGAGGGAGGGTGGTCCTACAGGGGGACCTGAAGGCTCTGGAAAAGTTGTCTAGAAAGTGGAAGCTGAGGTTCAAAGCAGGAATATGCAGGGTACTGCACCTGGGAGCCAGAAACCCAGGCCAAGTTGACACCCTTGGGGGGTAGTGCTGCAAGTATTGATGGCTGAGAGGGACCTGGGATGGTCAAGATGAACAAATCAGAGAGTTGTAGGAGGGCAGTGGCAAAGGCCAACATGATGCTTGGATACATCGCTAGGGGCTCACCTCCAGAAGGAGGACACACCTCAAGGTACTGCATGCAATTTTGGGGGCCACATTTAAAGAGGGACATTGAACCCCTGGAGAGAGGGTCCAGAGAAGGGCAACCAAAATGATTTTGGGCTTGTGGGAAAGCTCCTAAGGGGAGAGGCTCGAAGAGCTAAATATGTACACATTGGAAGAGAGAAGGGACTGGGGAGAAATGATAGAGGTTTTCACGCACATGAAGGGGTAAATATGGGAGAAGCAGTCAGGGTACTCCGAAGAAAGGAGGGGGGCACTTAGAGGGCATGGGTGGAAGCTGGAGAAGGGAGAGTCAGTGGAGAAAGGAGGAGGTGCTACTTCACTGAGAGGGTGGTGGAGTCATGGAATGCACTGTCTCTATGGCTGATGGAAGCAGAAACAGGGGAGGGGGTTCCAGAAGGGGTGGAATTCTGGAAGCAAAAACCAGTGTAGTGAGAAAATCCAGGACTGGGAAGGCAGAAGCCAGAGAGGGAAAGGGGGTCAGCAAGGTCAGTTAACAGGTGCTGACCAAATGAGCAGACAGAAAAGACCTTAAGGCTTATTGTTCTGGCATTTTAGAATGTTATATTATATTATATTATATTATATTATATTATATTATATTATATTATATTATATTATATTATATTATATTATATTATATTACATGATATTAAATTGTATTATACTACATTATAGTATATTTCATTATATTATATTATAATATATTATATTATATTATGTTATATTATATTATATTATATAGTATTATATTATATTAATCACCATTCTGTAACAGAGATAATTTCACACAGATAAGTTCTACACTGTATCAGAGCATTTAACTCATTGTTTAGAACCACAATATGAGAGGCAATATATAGATAAATTGAGATAAATTTGAGATAAATTAACACACAGATTAGCTGCACACTGTTAGAAAGATAATTTAGCACGTTTAATCATTACACAGTTACAGAGATAATTTAACACATAATTCAACTCCACGCTATCACAGAGATATTTTAACACATAGTTTAACACCACTATGTCACATCGATAATTTAATGCAGTTATAATACCACAGCATCATATTGTATCATATCACATCATATTATATTGTATTATATTATCTTATATTAATCACCAATCTGTCGCACTGATAATTTCATGCAGTTTAGCACAACACTGAAAAAGAGCATAATTAAATCATTGTTTAGACTCTCAGCACAAGAGATACAATTTAACCCATTGTTGAGATAATGTTACACATATTAATATAAAATAATATATCATATCATGTCATATAATATAATATAATATGATGGTGTGCTGTTATAATATTATAGATATTAAAGCACTTAACTATGTGTTAATTTTTCTCATTGTAGAGAGTTTTTAAACAATGGGTTAGATGCTCTCTGTTGCAGTGTTGTGCTTCACTGCATGAAATTACACATGTTACAGAGTGGTGATTAATGTAATAGAAAATAATATATTATGATAGGATAAAGTATAATATAAGATAATACAATATCATATGATATGATATGATATAATAAAATATAATGTATTATAATATATAATGCGGTGTTACAATATTTTAACTATTATATTAACTCTGTGATAATTTATCTCTGTGACAGTGCGGTACTAAACTATGTGTTAAAAAATCTCTGTGAACTATGTGTAAATTATCTCAAACATGTTAAATTGTATCTCTTATAGTGAGAAGCTTAACAGTTAGTTAAATTCTCTCTGCTACAATCTTGTGCTTAACTGTGTATTATTATCCCTGGATATGATATGATATAATATAATTTATTACAATGTAATATGATATGATATATGATATGATACAATATAATGATGTGCTTTTATAATATAACTGCATTAATTTATCTCTTTGGCACAGTGGTGTTAAACTGTGTAAAAAAGTCTCTGCGATAGTGTGGTGCTTAACTATGTGTTAAATTATCTCTGTAACAATGTAGTGCCAACCTGTTGGTGAAATTACCTCCAACAAGAGTTTAATTGTCTCTTGAGTAGTGTGATTCTAAACAATGTGAAAAATGCTCTCTGTTACAATGTTGTGCTTAACTGTGTGAAATTATCAGATATTGAGCAGTGAGTAACATAATATAATATAATGTAATGTAATATAATATAATATAATATGATATGATATGATATGATATGATATGATATGATATGATATGATACGATACGATACGATACGATATGATACGATATGATATGATACGATATGGGTCCCAGTTTAATTTCCAACATATACCCTTCATTTTCCATCTGTTATGTGCTTCCCCACTTGGCCGCATGAAACTGATCAGTGGTGTCTCCAATTTATAACCCCAGGAGTACTACCATGAAACTACTACCTTCACACACAGAGCAGGTGAGAGCCCAGATCTGTTGATGGTGCCTCCACCCAGAGGTTAGGGGTCAATATTGTCGAGATTGCCTCGGTCACAGCCCTCTGGGTTACTGCAACCCATTAAATCCCACTGGTGGCTCACTGGGTACAAATAACATTTTTCACCAATACACTCACCCCCCCGGCTAATATCTCTCCACTCCCTCCGGAGACCCCCTGTAAAATAAGGCACAGTTATATTGCAGTCACCAGGCAGCAGTTCACCAGTAATGTACACAATAGCCAGGGTGTAGATGCACAAAGAACAATCTGATTTATTCAGGGGAGAAATAACAAGAACAGGGGGAATTAAGTTGATTAGCTTATCACTATACTTGTCTACCTGGGGCTCTGTGCACAGGCCTGAACCTAGTCTTTACCATCCCTGGGTACCCAAGCCCTAACGGCTAGTTCACACATGGCAGCTGGTTGGGGCCCTTGACACAGATAACAGCTACGATCCTGAGAAATCAGAATAAGCAGAAAGTTTGATTAGGCAGTCAGAGGTATAATCATACAACTGGGGACCACTGTTTGCAACATTTGCAGGGAGCTACCCTGATTCAGTACTCACAACTCCAGCACATGATGATTCATTAAACAGCACGGCTACTCCTGAATATTCACCAGCCTCCTTTCACATTTATATGGTAAACAACAGAGGGGTACCATACCAGGCAGCTACTTTCAGACTTTTACTAACTTGCAGAAAACTCAGGCAGCAAACTGCAGCTTCAACATCACGGATGGACCAAGCGCACTTCAGCAATCCTCTTCAGTCCTCTCAGGTCGAGCCTGGTAGGTAGCTGGGCTGGCACCAGCCTCCTCCGACCGCACACCAGCGGATTTAGTCTGAACTTTCACAAGGCAGGGAAAATGGCCTCCACAGGCCTTCATGCGCTTCCCGCATGAACACTACTCCAGCGCAGAAGCACAGCACTCCTCTCCTCTCCTAAGCCACAAAGCATCTGAACCCTAACAGTCAGGGGTTCTTCCTTCTGTCCGAGCACTCCCCACTCTTATTTGCTGGCCGAACACACCAGTCACTTCCTCCGGCTCTCATTGGTGCGAAAAAGTGCCAGAGCACATAATACTTCTTGCAAGGGCAAGCAGTTTTCCATTGGTCAGCTGACTCTGAGGGTCCCGAGGTACTGATTGGTCCAATTCACCAGTTCTGGACCAAAATGGCGGAGACAACCGAACAGTCCTCACTGCAAAAGAAAGCAGGTTAGAACAACCACATTATTATCATTATTCTACATTATTTCCACCAAACAATCGCATTTTCCAACAGTACTCCCTCTGCACCACTAGCGATGGCAGAAGGGAGTTATTTTTTCAGTGTCCCAGGCGGGACTTGGGCATACAACCACATAACCCCCTCCCATTCCAATTAATTATGACTGCAACAGGCAGTCCTTAAAGAGGCAGCATACAGAGGCTTTAGAAACGCACGCTGACTGCCCATTTAAACGGCTTTATGCCAATCACCAACCAGGCATGGGGCATAGAAACTAGCTCTGGGAAACTATTAGGAACTCCCACTTGCAAGGGGGTTACATTTGGATAGTTTACAGCTGTTCTCACTTGGGCGAGCAACTGCAGGATTCGAGAAAGTGTGGACAACAGCCTTTGGTGGGACGACACTTTCAGGAGCCAGTCGTCCAGGTAGAGAAAGATATACAGGCCTTCCCTATGGAGGGCTGCTGAGACTGTCGCTAGGCATTTTGTGAATACCCTCTGGGCTGAGGAAAGGCCAAATGGATGGGCCTTGGTGGAGGCTAATTCTAACTGAAAGGTGAAACAAGGAACTTAGAATTATCAGGAAAGACAGTCTTTCAAGCAACAGAGGGAGGTGGATCTAGCTTTACTTTTGTTCCAATTCTTAAGATTTTCAGTGCAGGAAGAGTTTAAAGCACAGATGACTTATTTTGGGGCTGACTGCTTTCAGAGCACAAACCACCAGCCTGTTTTGGGGATGGGGAGGTTTACCTGTGTCCTACTTGGATGTCTGGATTTTTCTGTTTGATTAGCAAGGTATTTTCTCTGTCAAATTGTTGTGTAGGGCATCTTGTTGACAGCAAGGCACTCATCGCAGCAGTGGGTCAGAGCTCTTAGCTGATTGTTTCGTGAGGGCACAGTTTAGGCCCAACCCCTGCCCACCCCTCACCCCACCCACCCCTGGAAATAGTTCCTTTATACCTGGGGTTCTGACATCATTTCCTCAAGCGTGCAAGGTGCACATCACTGTCATATCCTCTCTAGCACACTGCACTGACGATACAAGCATACACATTGTATAATATATATATATATTTCTATATAACAAACCAATCTCACACACACACACAAAAAGTAGATAAACATGTGGGGAGTAGTGCAATGTAATGGCTGTGGGGCAGCAGTCTTCCGGGAGTCTTTCTGGTGGCTGAGATGCTGCTCTATTTGCAGACAACTCTCTGCCCTGAGTGAGGAAGTTGCCCATCTTCAGGCCACACTGGACAGTAGGAAGGGAACCTTCCCCCAGGCCACACTGGACAGTAGGAAGGGAACCTTCCCCCAGGCCACACTGGACATTAGGAAGAGAACCTCCCCCATCCAGGGAGCACTAGAGCCACCACCACTACCTCAGAGGTTGTGAAGAAAGCACAGCAGTTGGACCACAGTGGGCTCAGGGAGGGTGAGGATGGTGGAACAGAGGCACACCCAGTCAGTTGTTCCACTCCACAATCCATGCACTATTCTGGGGGAGCATAGCTCCCCTATGGATGCACCTGCAGAGGAGACTAAGGAGGCTGAGGACAACTGTCACAAGGGAGGCCCACAGGAAGGAGGCAGAGGACACCAAAGGGAAAGGAAGCAGCTCCTGGTGGGGGACTCAATTATTAGGGGGATAGAACTGGGGGGAGCAGGGAAAACTGAAGTAAGGTGCCTGCCTGGTGCCATGGCTTGGAAGGACAGGAAGCGCATCCTCAGGATCACGAGAACAGCTGCACGGGAGTCTGAGCTGGTCATCATTGTCTACCTAGAGACAAATGACTTGGCTAATCATGAGATTAGAGCAGTGCAGGAGGACTTTGTAGAGTTGGGGAGGGGCCTAAGACAAGTAGCACACACAGTATCCTTCTCAGAGGTGCTGCCTGTCAGTGGCATGGGGGAGGCGAGGATACTTTGCACCATGCAGTTTAATGAATGGTTGAAAAAATGGTGTGGAGCACAGGGGTTTGGCTTCATTGGGGACCGGGGATCCACCTGGAGGAACACCAGCCTATACTGGTAGGATGGTCTGCATTATAATATAATATGTGATGTGATGTATTATGACATGATATGATATAATATAATATAATATAATATGGTATAATATAATATTACAACTTAATGCAGTATAAAATAATATAATATATTATAAAGTAACTTTATAATTTATGTGTTAATTTATCTGTGACAGTGTGGCGCTTATTAATGTGTTAAATTTTCTCAAAAGTGAGATAAATTGTCTCTGGTGCAGCAAAGCTCTAAACAATGGCCCAGATATTAAAACTTCACAAAAAAGTGCGCTACAGCAGGAGCAATTGCTAGTCCATTGCACCCATGTGCAAGAAGCGCAATATTCAAAAACTGCGCAGGTCAAGATGCGCCTACAGCCGACGAATGAATATCGCACCACCTGTGCCACAGTACAACTAGGGAGGTGAAGCTGAACATATCTGATGTGCCATAGCACAACAAGGGGTGTTCAGCTGAGCAGTCCAGTTGCACCATAGCGCAACCATGGATGCCCCCAGTAGCAGGGCAGCAATGCAACAGCAAAACCGGGGATGCAGGGGCCCACCACCCATGCCACAGATGGGCAGAGGAACACACAGCAGAACAGACATCGTTCCCCCACACCCCATGCACTGCACAACTGAGGGAGGGCTGGAATAACCACTGGCCCATGGAGACCAGCAACCAACCACAACTGGGCCATGGTGCCCCATCACACCCTCTGGCAAGCTGTGACGGTGCACAAGGAGGGCCGACCACCCCATGCCACACCATCCCAACAATGCAGAGCACACCCTGCACCCTGCACTATGACCCCCAGACACCCCGCCCAGGAGCAGAGTCCACCAGTGCAGGATACCCCATGCATGCCACCACCCCCACTGTGACAATGCAACCCTGTGCACCACAGCACCTTGCAAGGCAGCCCCACCACGAGCACCCATCAGTGGGTGGCAGCACACAGCGATGCAAAGACTGCATACACAGTGCCACCACGCACATCCCCCTGAGGTACAGCTGAGAGACCGACACACATGCACATGACTGCACCACCCCTGATGCGATGCACGCCACTGCAGCTGAGCACCTATAGCCCACTGCAAAACAGAGACCATCACATTAGGTATATCAAAACAAATGTATTGTAAAACATCACACAAAACTATATACATATATTTACAAAAGGTTGGGTTGAGGGCCACAAACAAGGTGGGGATGGGTAAGGGGCAGGGGTGAACAAATGGTAGAGGGAAGGAGGGGTGTGAGAGTGGGTCCGGGGGTAGGCAAAATCAGGGGCATTAGTATGCTCAGTAGGAGCCCAGCTCCCTGCTCTGGCTGCTCCTCCCGCCATGCCGCCGTCATACTCCCAGCCAGTCTTTCCTTTCAGGGATCTACGGAGAGGCCCTGGCAACATGTAGGATCTCCTGCAGTGTCACTCTGATTTCCTGCGGCTGCCATTCACCTAGGCCAAGGGAGCAGAGTCAATAGGTGTGAATGCACAGCCCCATGCAGCCCACCCACTGTGACATGCTGTGCATGGGAGGCAATGCAGGGCGTGGCCACCATTGTGCCAGTGGTGCTACTGCACTGTTCACATATATGGCGCTGTGGCACTGGGGCACCGTAGGCACACTGGGGCCACAGTGCAGTAGGCCACTAGAGGAGGTGACACACAGGTTCCCAGTCGTGCTGCATGCATTGAGTACCAATTGTGCTGTGGCGGTCCATGCATGAGAGACCCTTGACCCTGTGCCTGACCTTTGCCCCCCCTAAGTGCCATGCATCCACATGGGCACACCACTATCATGCTGTTCGGTGACAGCTTGATAGGGAATGGCAGTGCTGTACCGTGCAGCATCTGCATGTGGTGGACTGTGCTACTGAGCACTATTTTGACTCCAACCAGCTGTAGAGGTGGCACGGAGGAGGGCTGCAGTGTGGAGCCAGCTGGAGCTGGCCAATTTGCTGGCCATAGTAGAGCCCCATGCTGGGGCACTTTATTGTGATGCACCCCTGGACAGGGCCAGGAGCGCAGTATGGGAGGAGGTGGCGGTGGTGCTGGAGGAAGCCACGGGAATCAGGCACAGGGCTGAGCAGTGTCATCACTGATATGGGGACCTCTGGTGGAGAGACCTGGAGATGCTTGCCTGCCTGCGTGCACATGCCAGGAGGGGCACAGTGCCATGGCCAGGTAGGTGCCCCATCCATACACTGTTAACGTCCATACAGGTATCACGGTTGCATGTGTCCAGCACATGGGGGGCTGTCCAATGTTGGTCATGGTGGTGGTATCCATTTGGTGGTGGATGGGCATGGCTGTGTGGCATTGCACACACACGGGGTGGGGGGACTTTGCTCCCGGATTGTACTGATGTTCCTCTCTCCATGTTTGCACCTTAGGCCCAGAGGAGCGCTGGTGGGTGAGGGAGAGGAGGCACTGCCAAGAGGACCAGCAGGCCAGGAGGGATGCAGGACCACAGAGGTGCAGGGACCAGTCTGATGATGGTGGGTGCCTTATATGCATTATTACTATTGCATGCTTTGTAACAGGGTGGACAGTGGGGCATGGACACCATCCATTGACACCACTGCCATGCATGCAACTTGTTACAGTCAGCACTGTCCAGTGACACTGCAGGTCTGGGAGTGCATCAATGGTGGTCCATGCATGCACTGGGGACATGGCTGTACCACTGCCTTCGCACCGCATAACCATGTCACTGTACGGCCATGGTGGTGCTGTTGGGGACATGGGCGGTGGGTGTGTGCAGCAGTCCACATGGCTGTGGGTGCCTGGGTAGGCAGGTCTTGTGGATGCAGTCACTTTGGGTGGTCGCATACCATCGCAGGGTCATGGCACACAACTGTATGCCATGCACAATGGGTGGGCTGCAGGGGGCTGGATAGTCACACATATTAACTCTGCTCAATTGTCCTAGGTGGACAACGCTGGATGGCCCTGGTCCACAGTGCATGCACTGTGTGCATGGCACCCCTGTCAGACTATCCATGGTCTGTGCAGCTGACACCCTTGCATGTCTGTGATATGCATGGTCTGCTGGCATGTCAGTGGTGGCTGTCCATGCTGGACAACCACTGTCCCTGGCACAATGCCAGGTTGTCTTCCATCACCAAAATGGTGCATGGCTGCCTCCGGTGGCACTGTGGCCTCTGCTGTTGTTGTCCCCCCCTCCATGCTGTTGCTTGTGTCTGTTGCAGGGGATGTGCTCCACTGTCTGTCACTTGTGCTCTGGCTGCATGCTGGTGGCATACAGCTTCATGGTGTCTGCACAGGGTGGCTAGCACACCTGTGCCATATAGAGGTGCTGACCATGTGTACACAGCTGCTGTGGCCACACGCCAGTGGCTTGGTTGACCCACTACTGTGTCCCTGTGTCGGTGTGCCTTTTGATATGTGTGGCTGTTTGTCCATGTACTGTTTTGCATGCTGTGTGGCACATGCTTCCGTGCAACACTGTGTATGTGTCTGTGCTGGCTGTTGTGGCCACTGCTGGGATGGGATGTGTCCTTGGGTGGGTGTGCAGGGTGCTCTACCACTGGTGGTGGGGTCCAGGACATGTCCTGTCACATGCGGTGTACCTCGTGTGCCGATGCATGGTCAGTCTCTCAGCTGTACCTTGGGGGCATGCAGGGTGGCACTGTGTATTCAGTTGTACCGCTGTCTGCTGCCACCCACAGCAGGGTGCACATGGTGGGGCTGCCTTGCATGGCTCCATGATGTATAGGGTTGCATTGTCACAGTGGATGATCTGACATGTATAGGGTGTCCTGCACTGTTGGGTGCTACTCCTGGGAAGGGTGTATGGTGATCGTGGTGCAGGGTGTGCTCTGCATTGGTGCGATGGTGTGGCATGGGGTGGTCAGCCCTCTGTGTCTGTGAGTCACAGCTTGCCAGATTGTGTGCTTGGGCACCATGTCCCAGCTGTGGGTTGGTTGCTGGTATCCATGGGCCAGTGGTTATGCCTGACCTCCACCAGTTGTGCAGTGTATGTCGTCTGGGGGGCGATCTCTGTTCTGCTGTGTGCTCCTCTGCCCATCTGTGGCATGGGTGGTGGGCCCCTGCATCCTGTCCCTGCGCATCCCTGGTTGTGCTGTTGCACTGCTGCCCTGCTACACGGGGCATCCCTGGTTGCACTATGGCACATCTGGACTGCTCCATTGAGCATCCCTGGTTGCACTATGGTGCACCTGAAATGTGCAACTGCACATCCCTGGTTGCAGGTGGCATGATATTCAGTCATGTGTCACAGGCGCATCTTGACATGCGCAGTTTTTGAATACCGTGCTTCTTGCACATGGGTGCAGTTGACTTGTGCTTGCTCCTGCTGTTGCACACTTTTTGGGCACAGTTTGAATATCCGGGCCTCAGTATTTAGAACCACACTACAATAGAGACAAATTAACCAATGATTGAGATGATTTAACACATAGTTTAGCATCTCACTGTGAGAGAGATAAATTAACACATACTAAATTATTTTAATAGTTACAATATTATAACACCACACCACACCACTATATTATATTATATTATATTATATTATATTATATTATATTGTATTGTCTTGTGTTGTGTTGTATGATAATATATTATATTATATTATATTATATTATATTATATTATATTATATTATATTATATTATATTATACCTCAGGGTAGGGGTGCATCACTGGCAGGTGTGGGGAAGGCAAAGCAGGAAGATGAGGTAGCAGAGGTGGAAATCATGGCAGAGAGAGTGAGGGAAGCCCTTGGGTCTCATAAGATGGAGAAAGCACCAGGGCCGGATAAATTACATCCCAGAGTGCTGAAGGAACTGGAGGATGTCCTGTCAAAACCCCTGATGGAGCTCTTCAGCATCTCTCTGAGGACAGTGTGGATGCCCCAGAATTGGAAGGTGGTGAATACAGTGCCTAGCCACAAGTGGGGATCAAGGGAGGTGGCAGGGAACTACAGGCCCATCAGCCCTGACATTGATAGTGGGCAAGGTAATGGAGGACATTGTCAAGGAAGAGATTAGGGGGGACCTGGAAAAGTTGGGGAGCCTGGACAATAGACAGCATGGATTCATTATGTGGAAATCATGTCAGACAAACCTTTGTTGAGTTCTATGACTGGCTGATGAGTGCCATGGACCTGGGAATACCAGTGGACATCCTCTTTCTTGACTTCAGCAAGGCATTTGGCTCTGTTTCTCACTTGGGCCTGGTGAATAATTTCAGAGAAATGGGGGTGGGAACCAGAGTTTATTTTTATTTATTTATTTAGTTTTTGTTGACTGGGTAAGTGCACTAGACATATCCTGCCTATTTTCAGGCATGACCCAGGGGAGGGGGATACAGATGGATGCCAACTGACCTTGAACTGACCTTAAGCTGTTGGTGGTATTATTAGTGAATGAGGGAAATTTGGCAAGGACACTAGGGAAATTCCCCTACTCTTTTTTGATAAGTGCCATAGGATCTTTAACATCCTCCTGAACTACCACCAATCCAGGCAGATGGGACCTCGGTTTAATGTCTCATTGGAAAGACAGCACCCCAGAAGTGCAACACCCCTCTCATGCTGCACTACAGTGTCAGTACTGGGATATTAACCCAAGTGTCAGAGGTGCCACAGCCCTCTGATCTCCCGGCCTCAGAGGCGAGTGTGCTACCTACTGAACCACTGACACTGCACATTATCAGGTGGATAGGAAATTGTCTTCAGAATTGGACCCAGAGAGTCGTGGCTGGAGGGATAGTCGCATCCCCAAAAATGGTCATTTCTGGAGTCCTTGGGCCCCTCCTGTTCAATGCCTATGTATCTGACATTAGGAAATGCAATAGGAGTGAACTGAGTCTGTTTGTGGATGACTCAAAACTTGGAGAGGTGGTGGATGGGGAGGAGGGAGGGTGGTCCTACTGGGGGACCTGGAGGCTCTGAAAGGGTTGTCTAGAAAGTGGAAGCTGAGGTTCAAAGCAGGAATATGTAGGGTACTGCACCTGAGAGTCAGAAACCCAAGCCAAGTCGACACCCTGGGGGGGAATGCCATAAGTATTGATGGCTGAAAGGGACCTGGGGTGGTAGTAGATGTCAAGATGAACAACTCAGAGAGTTGTAGGAGGGCAGTGGCAAAGGCCAACATGATGGTTGGATGCATCGCTAGGGGCTCACCTCCAGGAGGAGTGAAGTAATAATCCCAATATATAACTGCTAGGTCAGGACAAACCTCGAGTACTGCATGCAGTTTTGGAGGCCACATTTAAAAAGGGACATTGAACTCTTGGAGAAAGGGTCAAGAGAAGGGCAACCAAAATGATTTTGGGCTTCTGGGAAAGGACCTAAGGGGAGAGGCTTGTAGAGCTAAATATGAACACATTGGAAGAGAGAAGAGACTGGGGAGAAGCGATAGAGGTTTTCACACAGATGAAGGGGCAAATAGGGGAGGAGCAGTCAGGAGACTCAGAAGATAGGAGTTGGGGCACTTAGAGGGCATGGATGGAAGCTGGAGGGGGGAGAGTCTGTGGAAAAAAGAGGAGGCGCTATTTCACTAAGAGGGTGGTGGAGTTATGCAATGCACTGCCTCGATGGCTGGTGGAAGCAGAAACAGTGGAGGGGTTCCAGAATGGGTGGGGTTCTGGAAGCAAAAACCAGTGCAGCGAGAAAATCCAGGACTGGGAAGGCAGAAGCCAGAGAGGGAGAGGGGGCAGCAAGGTCAGTTAACAGGGTGGGTGCTGACCAAATGAGAAGACAGAAAAGACCATTAGGCTTATTGTCCTGGCATTTTAGAATATTATATTATATTATATTATATCACAACTCTGTAACAGGGATAATTTCACACAGTTAAGCACAACACTGTAACAGAGAGCATTGAACTAATTGTTTAGAACCAAAATACAAGAGAGGCAATATAACTCTTGTTTGAGATAAATTAACACAGAGATTAGCAGCATACTGTCACAAAGATAATTTAGCACATTTAATCTTTACACAGTTACAGAGATAATTTAACACATAATTCAACTCCATACTATCACAGAAACATTGTAACCCATAGTTTAACACCACTATGTCACATCAATAATTTAACCTAGTTATAATACCACTCCCATTATATTGTATATTATATCATAATATATTATATTATATTATATTATATTATATTGTATTATATTATCTTATATTAATCACCACTGTCACACTGATAATTTCATGCAGTTAAGCACAACACTGAAAGAGAGAGTAATGAACGCATTGTTTAGCCTCTCAGCACAAGAGATACAATTTAACCTATGTTTGAGATAATGTTACACATAGTAAAATAATGTAAAATAATATATCATATCATGTCATATAATATAATATGATACTGTGCTGTTATAATATTATAAGTATTAAAGCAATTAACTATGTGTTAATTTTTCTCTGTGAAAGTGTGGTGCCTCTATTGACGGGAGTTTTTAAACAATGAGTTAGATGCTCTCTTTTACAGTCTTGTGCTTCATTGCATGAAATTACACCTGTTACAGAGTGGTGATTATTGTAATATAATATAATATATTATGATATGATATGATATAGTATAATATAGGATAACACAATGTGATATGATATAATATAATATAATATAATATAATATAATATAATATAATATAATATAATATAATATAATATAATATAATATAATATAATATAATATAATATAATATTTAATTATTATATTAATTAACTCTGTAAAATTTATTCTCCGTGAAAGTGTGGTACTAAACTATGTGTTAAAATATCTCTGCGACAGTGTGGTGCATAACTATGTGTTAAATTGCCTCTGTAACCATTTAATGATTTAATGTCTTACATTATCTCTGTGAGAGAGTCGTGGCAATCTGTTGTTGAAATTATCTCAAACAAGAGTTTAATTGTCTTTCAAGTACTGTGATTCTAAACAATGTGTAAAATGCTCTCTGTTACAATGTTGTGATTAACTGTGTGAAATTATCTGATATGGACCTGCCTGCCTGCCTGACCTCAGTGGTGGGCAAGGTGATGGAGGGCATTGTCAAGGAGAGGCTGGGGTGGACCTGGATAAGTCAGGGTGCCTGGACGATAGACAGCATGGATTCATCCCGGGGAAATCATGTCAGACAAACCTGGTGGAGTTCTATGACTGGGTGACAAGTGCCTTGGACCTGGGTAGACCAGTGGATGTCCTCTTTCTGGACTTCAGCAAGGCATTTGACTCCTGTTCCTCATGTGGGCCTGTTGGATAAGCTGGGAGAAATGGGGGTGGGAACCAGATGATCAGATGGATGAGCAATTATCTCAGGACCGGACCCAGAGGGTCGTAGTTGGTGGGATAGTCTCATCCCCAAGGAGGGTCATTAGTGGGGTCCCACAGGGATCAGTCCTTGGGCCCCTTCTGTTCAACACCTACATATCTGACATAAGGACAGGAATCAGGAGTGAGATGAGTCTCTTTGCAGATGACTCGAAACTGGGGGTGGTGGTGGATGGGAAGGAGGGAGGTGGCCCTACAGGGGACCTGGAGGCTCTGGAAAGATGGTCTAGAAGTGGAAGCTGAGGTTCAATGCAGGAAATGCAAGGTACTCCACCTGGGGGCCAGAAACCCAGGTCAAGTGTACACCTGGGGGAATGCTACAAGTCTCGATGGCTGAAAGGGACCTGGGGTGGTGGTGGATGTCAAGATGAACAACTCTGAGACTTGTAGGAGGGCAGCAGCCAAGGCCAACAGGATGCTGGGATGCATCGCTGGGGATCACCTCAGAGGGAGGGAAGTGATACTCCTCTGTATAACTGCTTGGTGAGGCCGCACCTTGAGTACTGCGTGCAGTTTTGAGGCCACACTTAAAGCGGGACATTAACCTCCTGGAGAGGGTCCAGAGGAGGACAACCAAAATGATTTGGGGCTTGGGGACAGGACCTATGAGGAGAGGCTCAAGAGCTAAATATGTACACATTGGAAGAGACAAGGGACCGGGGGACATGATAGAGGTCTTTAGGTACATGAAGAGGGTAAATAGGGAGGAACAGTCAGGGTGCTTTGAAGGAAGGAGGAAGGGGCCACTAGAGGGAATGGCTGGAAGCTGGAGGGGGGAAGATTCGGGGAGAAAGGAGGAGGTGCTACTTCACTGAAAGGGTGGTGGAGCCATGGAATGCACTGCCTAGGGGGCTGGTGGAGGCAGAGACAGTGGAGGGGTTCAAGAGGGGGTGGGACAGGTACAGGGGAAGAGTTCTGGAAGCAAAATCCAATGCAGCAAGAATATCCGGAACTGGGAAGGGAGAAGCCAGAGAAGGCAAGGGGGACAGCAAGGTCAGCACCCAGGTTGGGGACTGACCAAGCGAACGAACCACGAAGACCATTAGGCCTATTCTGCTGGCATTTAGTATGTTAGTATGTTAGCAGTGAGTAATATAATATAATATAATATAATATAATATAATATAATATAATATAATATAATATAATATATAATATATTCATATAATATAATACAATACAATATAATACTATGTAATGTAATACATTATAAAATAATATGATATTATATGAAATTATATATTGTATGATAAGAAATAATGTGATATAATGGAATGTCATATAATATAATATGATATAATATAATGTAACATAAAATAATATAATGTAATAGTGTGGTAATGTAATATGATATGATATGATATGACATTGGAAATGATACGAGATGCTGCAATATGATATGTTATAATATATAACAATATGATCAGAAATGTTGTAATATAATGTAATGTAATGTAATGTAATATAACATATAAAATAATAGAATATAATATATTATAATATAATATAACATATTATAATAAAATATAATCTAGAGGTGTGGTGTTATAATAGTATAACTATTAAATTAATTATATGTTAATTTATCCCTGTGTTAGAGTGATGATAAACTATGTGTAAAATCATCTCAAACATGGGCTAAATTGCTCTTTTGTTGTGTGTTTTTAAACAATGAAATAAATGCTCTGTTTTACAGTGTTCTGCTTAACTGTGTGATACTGTGTGATACCTGTTACATAGTGTTGATTATTATAACATAATGTTATATAATACGTTATAATAATATCATATAATATAATAATATATAAAATAATGAAATACATTATAATATTATATAATAGGATATGAGGGTAGTGTAATGTGCTGTCATGTTAGGTCATGTGATATGATATGATACGATATGATATGATATGATTTGATATGATATGGAAGGATACAATGTAAATTAAATTATCAACAATGTGTCATTTTATTTCTGTGATAATATGGTGTTAAACTTACTGCTAAACCATATCTCCAAATAATGTGTTGCTGAACTATGTTTTAAATTATTACTATAAAAGTGTGCTGCTTAAATGTGTTACATTATCTCTGTGACAGTGTGGCACTAATTAAGTAGTTAAATTTTCTCAAACATGGATTAAATTGTCTCTGTTGCAGTGTGTTTCCAAACAATGAATTAAATCATCTCTTTTACAGTGCTGTGCTTAACTCTTACGTAATGGTGTTTAATATAAAATAATATAATACTAATATAATATAATATCATACAATATAATACAGTGCAATATATTATGATATGACATGGTATGATTTAATATAATATAACATAATATAATATACTATAATAGTGTGGTGTTATAATATTATAACTATTTAATTAACTATGTGTTAATTTGTCTCATAATATAATATAACACAATATAACACAAATCAATACAATGAATTATGATACGAGGTATACTAGGATATGATATAATATAAGATTATGTTATACAATATAGAATAATATAATATAGTATAGTATAATATGATATGATGTGATTTGTTATAAGATGTGAAGTGATATGATATGAAATAAAATGACATGATATTGTATGATGTGATGTGATATGAAATATTATGATATAATATAATATAATATAATATAATATAATATAATATAATGGTGTGGTGTAATAATATTAGAAATATTAAATTAATTAACTATTTGTTAATTGATATATGTGACAGTGTGATGCTAATTTATGCGTAAAATTATATCAACCATGGGTTGAGTTCTCTTTGTTGCAGTGTGTTTCCGAAAATGAGTTCAATGCTCTCTGTGACAGCGTTGTGCATAACTGTTTAAAATTATCCTTGTCACGGAGTGGTGATTAATATAATATAATATAATATATTATAATATCATAAAATATAATATAATACAACATTATACAATGCAACATTATATATAAGATGTAATATAATATAATATGATATAATAACATAATATAACATACATTATTATGATATATTATGATAAGGTATGGTAAATGATATGATATTATATAATGTTGTGCTATTATAACTGCATTCATTTATCTCTTAGACAGAGTGATGTTAAACTCTGTTAAAATATCTCCGTGATAGTGTGGTGCTGAACTATGTGTTAAAACATCTTTGTAAGAATGTTCTGATTAAATTTGTTACATTATCTCTGTGACAGTGTGGTGCCAATCTGTTGGTAAAATTATCTCAAATAAGTGTTTATTTGTCTCTAGAGTAGTGTGGCTCTAAACTATGTGTAAAATGCTCTATGTTACAAAGAGGTGCTTAATTCCATGAAATTATCAGTTATGAAGTGGTGAGTAACTAATATAATATAATATAATATAATATAATATAATATAATATAATATAATATAATATAATATAATATATATAATATAATTTAATATACTATAATATAGTATAATACAATACATAATAATATTATGTAATGTGATATGATATGACATGATTGGATATGATACGATATCCTATAATATGACATAATATATTACGATATGATAAGAAATTATGTAATATAATAGAAAGTAATGTATTATAATGTAATATAACATATAAAATAATATAGTATAATATGATATATTATAATAAAATGTGACAATGCAGCACTAAAACTTTCTGTTAAAGTATAACTGTGAGAGTGCAATGATAAACTATCTTAAATTGTCTATTTTACAGTGTTTTGCAAAACTATGTGTTAAATTAACTGAGAGTGTGGTGCTCCACTATGTGTTTAATTATCTCTGAGACATCGCAGCACTAAAACTGTAATAAATTTTGTCTTTGACAGTGTAGTGCATTGTTACTTTATCTCTACCACAATGCAGTGCCAAACTTTGTGTTAAATTATCACTGTGAGAGTGCAATGCTAAACTGTTTTAAAATGTTTCTTTCACAGGGTGGTGCTAAACTGTGTGTTAAATTAACTCTGAGAGTGTGCTATTAAACAATGTTCATAACTATCTCTGTGACAGTGCAGTACTAAAACTGTGTAAATGTATTTATTTGACAGTGTAAAGCTGAAATATGGTTTAACTTATCTCTATCACAGTGTGATTCTAAAGTATTTGTTAAATTATCTCTGTAACAGTGTGGTGCTAAAATGTGTAACATTATCCATGTGACAATGTGTTGCTAATTTATGTGTTAAATTATCTCAAACATGGGTTAAATAGTTAAATAATCTCTGTTGCAGTGTGGTTCTCATCCATGAGTTATATGCTCTGTGTTTCTGTCTTTTACTTATCTGTGTGAAATTATCTTTGTGACATTATGGTGATAAATGTAATGTAACAGAGCATAACATTTAACATAACATAACATAACGTAACTTAACGTAACGTAATGTAAAGTAACATTGCAGTGCTATGTGATGCTTTCACTGAGAGAGTGCACTGCTAAACTGTTTTAAATTGTTTCTTTTACAGTGTGGTGCTAAACTGTATGTTAAAGTACCTCTGTGATGGTGTGGTACTGAATTAGCTCTAAAGCTTGTGGAAACTTATCTCTGGAACAGAGTGGGCTAATTAATGTGTTAAATAATCTCCCTGAAGTCAATGGGTATTTTAACATGCAAGACACTATGGTGATAAACTATGCAGTAAATTAGCACTTTGACAGGGTGGTGCTAATTTTTGTGTTACATTATCTCACACAAGGGTTAAATTGTTTCTTTTGCAGTGTGGTTCTAGGCAATGAGTTAAATGCTCTTTCATTGTTGTGCTTAACTGTGTGGTGATTAATATATTATAAAGTAATATACAGTATAACATAAGACAATAACATAACATCACATACCTAACATAAATTAATATAATGGTGTGGTGTTATAACTATTAAATTACTTAAATATGTGTTAATATATCTCGGTCAAACTGTGGTGCTAAACAATGTGTTACAAAATAATTTTTAGAGTGAGATGATATGCTATCTAAATTGTCTCTTTTACAGTGTGACCCTTAACTATGTGTTAAATTATCTCTGTCACACTGCAGTGCTAAACTGCTTGTTAAATTACCACTGTGAGAGTGCAATGATCAACTGTCTTAAATTGTCTCTTTTACAGTGTTTTGCTAAACTTTGTGTAGAAATATAACTGTAATATGGAGTTGCTAAACTGTGTGTTAAATGATCTCTCTGACATCTAGGGGTTACTTTATCTCGCAAGACAGTGTGCTGATAAACTATTCAATTTTCTCTGTGGCAGGATGATGATGAACGTTGTGTTAAAATACCTCTGATAGTTCAGCACCGAACTATGGTTTAAAGTATATCACAGTGTGGCTCAAAATGATGTGGAAAATTATCTTTTTAATAGTGTGATGATAATTTATGTGTAACATTATCTCTCTCTGACATCTGTGGGTTACTTTATCTCACAAGGCAGTGTGGTGATAAACTAGAGAGCTATCTCTGTTATAGTGTAGTGCTGAACTTTACTTTAAATTATCGCTACAACAGTGTGGTTTTAAAGTATATGTTACATTATCTCTGTGATAGTATGGTGCTAATTTATGTGTTAAATTATCTCAGACATGGGTTAAATAGTTTCTGCTGCAGCGTTGCTCTAAACAATGAATTAATTGGGCTCTGTTTCAGTGTTGTGCTTAACTCTGTGAAATATATTAGGTTAAAGTGTGGCGATTAGTATAATATAACATAACATAACATAACATAACATAATCCTGTGGTGTAATAATATAACTATTTAATTACTTAACTATGTGTTAATATCTCTCAGTCAAAGTGTGATGCTAAGAATATAAATACATATTTATATATAAATATAAATAGAATATTATTGTGAGAGTGTGATGATAAAAGTATGTGCTAAATTACCTTGGTAACAGTGTGGTGCTTAAAATTGTTACATAATCTATGTGAGAGTGTGGTCCAAATGTATGTGTTGCATTATCTCAAACATGGGTTAAATTGTCTCTGTTGCAGTGTTGTGGATCACTGTGTGAAATAATGTCTGTTATTAACATCACAGCACATGAAATAGCATAACATAACACCATAAAATAATATAATGGTGTGGTGTTATAACTATTAAATTATTTAACTAAGTGTTAATTTATGTCAGACAAAGTATGGTACTAAACTATGTGTGAAATTCACTCTGACAGTGTGGTACTAAACTAGATGTAAATTATCTCTGTGACAATGTAGTGCTAAAGGATGTGTTAAATTTTCACTGTGAGAGTGCGATACTAAACTTAATTGTTTCTTTTAATTTGCTGCTAAACTGCAATTCTAAACAATGCAGAGTGCATCTTTTGAAGTGTGGTGCTAAACTGTGTGTTAAATTAACACACAGTTTAGCACCACTGTTTGACTGAGAAATATTAACACATAGTTAAGTAATTTATTAGTTATAACACCACACCACTATATTGTTTTATGTTAGGTATGTGATGTTATGTTATGTTCTGATATCACCACACATTTAAGCACACCACTGAAAGAGAGAAAAGTTAACTCATTGTTTAGAACCACACTGCAACAGAAACAATTTAACCCTTATATGAGATAGTTTAACACAAAAATTAGCACCACACTGTCAAAGAGCTAATTTACTGCATAGTTTATCACCATACTGTCTTGCATCTTAAAAAACCCATAGACGTCAGGGAGATTATTTAACACATAAATTAGCCCAACTCTGTTACAGAGATAATTTTCCACATAATTTAGAGCCACACTGTGATATTTTAAAGATAGCACCACACTGTTTCAGAGGTATTTTAACATACAGTTTAGCACCACACTGTAAAAGAAACAATTTAAAACAGTTTAGCAGTGCACTCTCTCAGTGAAAGCATCACATAGTTTAGCACTGTAATGTTATGTTATGTTATAATATGTTATTCTCTGTTACATTACATTTGTCACCATACTGTAACAAAGATAATTTCACACAGATAAGTAAAGACTCAAGCAAACAGCATGTAACTCATTGATGAGAACCACACTGCAACAGAGAGTATTTAACTATTTAACCCATGTTTGAGATAATTTAACCCATAAATTTGCAACACACTGTCACAGGGATAATGTAAC
Organism: Neoceratodus forsteri; assembly: GCA_016271365.2. Taxonomy (NCBI): domain Eukaryota; kingdom Metazoa; phylum Chordata; order Ceratodontiformes; family Ceratodontidae; genus Neoceratodus; species Neoceratodus forsteri. The sequence goes on from CM028133.1 coordinate 73,201,306, forward strand.
ACATTTAAGCACCACACTGTTACAGAGGTAATTTAACATGTACTTTAGAACCACACTGTGATAGAGATAAGTTAAACAATAATTCAGCTTTACAGTGTTGATGTATACAGTTTTAGTACTGCACTGTCACAGAGATAATTAAAAACATTGTTTAACAGCACACTCTCAGAGTTAATTTAACACACAGCTTAGCACGATCCTGTGAAATAAACTTATTAAAAGAGTTTAGCATTGCACTCTCACAGTGATAATTTAACACAAAGGTTGGCACTGCATTGTGGTAGAGATAAAATAATAATGTTGAGCACTACATGTCTAGGATATAATTTATCACATAGTTTTAAGTGCTGCGATGTCACAGAGATAATTAAACACTAGTTTAGCACCACACTCTCAAAGTTAATTTAACAGTTTTGCCACACTGTAAAAGAGACAATTAAGGTAGTTTACCATCGCATCTCTCACAGTTATACTTTAACACAAAGTTTTAATGCTGCATTTCTGAAGAAAAACACACGGTTGGCATCACACTGTCAACAGATAAATTAACACTAGATAATTATTTATTACTTATAATATTATAACACAACACTATTATATTATATATATTAAATTATATATATTATTTATTTTACTATTACATTATTGTATTATATTATATTAATCACCACTACGTAACAGGCATGATATCACACAGTTAAGCACAACACTGTAATAAGAAAACATTTATTTTATTGTTTAAAACTACACAATAAAAGAGCAAGTTAACCCATGTTTTAGATGATTTTACACAGTTTAGCATCACTCTGATGCAAAGATAAATTAACAAATAATTAATTTAATAGTTATAATATCATAACACCTCTCCACTATATGGTATTGTATTATACTATGTTATATTTTATTATAATATATCATATTATACTATATTATTTTATATGTTATACTACATTACATTATAATATATTACATCATTTATCATATCGTAATATATCTTATCATATTGTAGCATATCATATCATATCCAATCATGTCATATCATATCACATTATATTATATTATATTATATTATATTATATTATATTATATTATATTATATTATATTATATTATATTATATTACTCACTGCTCAGTATCAGATCATTTCACACAGTTAAGCACAACATTGTAACAGAGAGCATTTTTCACATTGTTTAGAATCACACAACTCAAGAGACAATTAAACTCTTGTTTGAGATAATTTCACAACAGGTTAGCTTTTCACTGTTACAGAATAATTTAACACATAGTTAAGCACCACACTATCACAGAGATATTTTTTACACATTTAACACCTCTGCCAAAGAGATAAATAATGCAGTTATATTATAAGGCACATCATTATATTGTATCATATCATATATCATATCATATTACATTGTAATAAATTATATTATATCATATCATATCCAGGGATAATAATACACAGTTAAGCACAAGATTGTAGCAGAGAGAATTTAACTAACTGTTTAGCTTCTCACTAAACAATTTTAAAGAGATACAATTTAACACATGTTTGAGATAATTCACGCATAGTTTACAGAGATATTTTAACACATAGTTTAGTACCATACTGTCACGGAGATAAATTATCACAGAGTTAATATAATAGTTAAAATATTATAACACCGCATTATATATTATATTACATTATATTTTATTATATCATATGGTATGATATTGTATTATCTTATATTATTCTATATCCTATCACAATATATTATATTTTATTACAATAATCACCACTCTGTAACAGGTGTAATTTCATGCAGTGAAGCACAACACTACAACAGAGAGCATCTAACTCATTGTTTAAAAACTCTCTACAATGAGAAAAATTAACAGATAATTAAGTGCTTTAATATCTATAATATTATAACAGCACACCATCATATTTTATTATATTATATGACATGATGTGATATATTATTTTATATTATTTTACTATGTGTAACATTATCTCAACAATGGGTTAAATTGTATCTCTTGTGCTGAGAGTCTAAACAATGATTTAATTATGCTGTTTTTCAGTGTTGTCCTTGACTGCATGAAATTATCAGTGTGACAGATTGGTGATTAAGGTACAATATAATGCTGAGGTATTATAACTGCATTAAATTATTGATGTGACATAGTGGTGTTAAACTATGTGTTAAAATATCTCTGTGATAGTGTGGAGTTGAATTATGTGTTAAATTATCTCTGTAACTGTGTAATCATTAAATGTGCTAAATTATCTTTGTTACAGTGCGCAGCTGATCTGCGTGTTAATTTATCTCAAACAAGAGATATATCGCCTCTCATATTGTGGTTCTAAACAATGAGTTAAATGCTTTGATACAGTGTAGTGCTTATCTGTGTGAAATTATCTCTGTTACAGAATGGTGATTAATATAATATAATATAATATAATATAATATAATATAATATAATATAATATAATATAATATAATATAATATAATATAATATAATATAACATAGTACAATACATTTTGATATCATGTAATGTAATATAATATAATATAATATAATATAATATAATATAATATAATATAATATAATATAATATAATTTATAACATTATAAAATATAAACAATAGACTAACATCTTGCCAGACTGCTCATTTGGTCGGCACCTAACTAACTGACCTTGCACCCCTCCCCCTCTGGCCTGCCTTCCCAGTCCTGGATTTTCTCACTACACTGGTTTTCCTTCCAGAAACCCACACCTTCTGAACCCTCACAGTTTCTGCTTCCACCAGCCACAGGGCAGTACATTCATGACTCACCACCCTCTCAGTGAAGTAGCACCTCCTTTCTCCACTGTCTCCCCTCCAGCACCCTAAATACCTCTAAGTACCCACCTCCTTTCTTCAATATCTGACTGCTCCTCCCCTATTACCCCTTCATATGTGAAAACCTCTATCATTCTCCCCAGTCCTTCTCTCTTCAATGTGCATGGCTCTGGGCTCTCCCCCTTGGTGCTTTCCCACAGTCCAAAAATCATTTTAGTTGCCTTCTCTGGACCCTACTCCAGGGTTCAATGTCCCTCTTCATCTGGCCCCAAAATGCATGCAGTGCAAGGTGTATCCTCCTTCTGGGGTGAGCCCTAGTGATGCCCAAACACCATGTTGGCCCTGCCTCCTACAACTCTCTGATTGTTCATCTGAACATCTAGGTCCCTCTCAGCCATCAATACTTGCAGCATACCCCAAGGGTGTCAACAGCCTGGGTTTCTGGCTCCCAGGTGCAGTACCCTCATATTCCTGCTGAACCTCAGCCACTTTCTGACAACTTTCCAGAGCCTCCAGATCATTGTAGACCACTCACCCTCTCCCATCCACCACCACTCCTAGTTTGGGTTATCCAGAGACTCAGCCCCTCCTGCTGCATTTCCTAATGTCAGATACATAGGCATTAACAGAAGGGGCCAGGACTGATCTCGGGACTCAATGACCCTCATTGAAGTGCGACCATCAACCACGAACCTCTAGATCCAGTTGGAAGAATTTCCCATCCATCTGATCATCAGTTCCCCACCCCCATTTCTGCCACATTCAACAGGCCCATGAGGAACAGAGTCAAATGCCTTGCCGAAGTCAAAAGAGGATGTCCACTGATGTTGGCCCTTGGCACTCATCAGCCAGTCAAAGAACTCCACAAGGTTTGTCGACATGATTACCCAGGATGATCATGCTGTCTATCGTCCAGGCTCCCCAATTTTCAGGTTCCCCAGCAACTCTGGACGACAATTCATCCATTACCTTGCCCACTATCAATGTCAGGCTGATGGCCTGTAGTTCCCTGCCACCTCCCCCTAACCTGTGTAGACACTGTATGCAACACCCTGGGGCACCAGCCTCCTCAGTGAATGCTAAGGCTCCATCGGGGTTTGCCAGGACATCACCAGTTCTTTCAGCACTCTGGATGTAATTTATCCAGCCTGGTGCTATCTCCATGGGACCAGGCTTCCTCACTCTCTTCCATGATTTCCACCTCTGCTACCTCATACTCCTGCATTCCCACACCTGCCAGTGATGCCCCCCCCATTGGAAATGCTCAAGTCTCAATGAGAGGGACCTGGGAGTGGTGGTGATTCAAGATGAACAACTCAGAGACTTTGGCAGGGCAGCAGCCAATAGGATTCTGGATGCATCTCTGAGGATCACCCAGAAGGAGGAAGTGATGCTCCCTGTATAACTGCTTGGTGACCACTTGAGTACTACATGCAGTTGGAGCCACACTTAAAAGGACATCAACTCCTCCTCCTCCTCCTCCTCTAGAGAGTCCAGAGGCAACCAAATGATTTGGAACTGAGGGGACAGGACCTGGGAGAGCAAGAGCTAAATATACATTGGAAGAGAAGGGACGGGGGACATGATGAGATCTGAATACATGAAGAGGTAAATAGGGAGGAACAGTAGGGGTGCTTAGAAGGAGAAGAAGGAGGCCACAGATGGCATGGGAGAAGCTGGAGGAAGATTCAGGAAGAGAAAGGAGGAGCTGCTACCTCACTGGGGGTGGTAGAGCCATGGAAAGCACTGAGAGGCTGGTGGGCAGGACAGTGGAGGTTAGGAGGGGCTGGGACAGGTACAGGGAAGGTTCTGGAGCAAAATCCAATGCAGCAGAATATCAGAACAAGGAGAAGCCAGAGAGCAAAGGGGGCACAAGTCAGCACCCAGGGTGAGATGACCAATCGAGCAGACTCAGAAGACCATTAGACATTCTGCTGGCATTTATTATGTTAGTATGTTAGTATAATATAATATAAAATTATATAATATTATACAATACAATATAATATAATATAGTGGTGTGGTGTTACATGTAACTAAATTAATTTAGTATGTGTTAATTTATCTCCCTCACAGTGAGATGTAAACTATATTTACATCATCTCAATCATTGGTTAATTGTCTCTATTATGGTGTGGTTCTAAACACTGAGGCCCAAAATTCAAACCACACCCAGTGCGCAACAGCAGGAACAGCACAAGTCCTGCGCCCATGAAAGAAGCGCGACATTAAAAATACGCGCTCAAGATGTGCCACCGCACACAAGTGAATATCATGCCACCTGTACCTAAGCGCAACCAGGGATGTGCAGTTGCACATTTCAGTTGCCCATAGCACAACCAAGGACTCAGTGGGCAATCTTGATGCACTAACACACGTGAGCAGGACAGCAGTGCAACAGCACACCAGGAACCACAGGACAGGATGCAGGGGCCATCACTCATGCACAAATGGGCAGAGGAGCACACAGCAGACAGAGATGCCCGACACACCCATGCACTGCACAGCGGTGGATAGCTGGAATAATCACAGCCCATGGATACAACCAACCCACTGCAGGGCTGGTGCCCCATCACACACCCTGGCAGCTGACTGGCACAAGGAGTCAACCACCCTGTGACACACCATCCACTAATGCAGGCACACCCTGCCCAGGGTGGTGCCCAACAATGGGACACCCCATGCATGCCATGACCCTCCAGTGACAATACAACCCTATGCCAGGGGCCATGCAAAGCAGCCCCACCAACCCTGCGTTGGGTGGCAGCAGACAGCGATGCAACAACTGCATCCCCAATACACCCTGCCTGTCCCCCAAGGCAAGGCTGAGAGACTTGACCATGTCGGCACTCGAGGTTCCCCACATGTCACAGGACATGCCCCAGACCCCACCACCATGAAAAGCCCCTGCACACCCTACAAGGACATCGTTCAGCACCCACAACAGCAAGAACAGAGACACAGTGTTGGACAAACAGCCACCCATATCCCAGGGCACAACTGTAAGACACAGTAGCCACTGGCATGTAGCCCGCAGCTGTACACATGGCCAGCACCCTGCATGGCACAGGTGTGCCAGCCACCCCGCGAGCACCATGAAGCTGTATGTAACCAGCATGCAGCCGGAGCCAAGTGACAGACAGTGAGCATCCTGCAACAGACACAAGGACAGCATGCAGGGTGGACAGCAACAGTGGAGCAACATACCACCAGAGGCAGACGTACCATATTGGTGACGGAGGCTATCACACTGAACGGTACGGTACCGCTACCCAGCATGGACAGCCACCACAACATGCCAGCAGACGCGCATATCACAGCATGTAAGTGCTGCACAGTCCTGGATAGTCTCACAGGGTGCCATGCACACGATGCGCACCATGGACCACAACAAACAGGCATCCAGTGCACAGAACAACACACAAATGACGAACGTAACAGATTCCCCGCCCACCACAGGTGGTACCCTTTCAGACACACACATACAGGCTTGCACCTGATTGCATACAAACCCTGCAGCTGACTGCAGCCCTGCAAATCAGGAACACCACAGTTGTCATAACAAAATGCATATATAAAAGATAAACCTCAAACATATGTACAAATATGTACAAGGGAGAAGGGCCACACACCCAGTGAGGCAGCCATGGGGCAGAGGTGTTCAAATGGGTGAGGAAGAAGGTGTGAGGTGTCCAGAAGTCCAGAGGGCATATTCTCTTCCCAACTCTCAGTCACAGAGGCACCTCTGGGTGCTTCTCCTCCAGACCTTGTGCCCTCCATCCACTCCAGCAGTGCAAGGGACACCTGTGCAGCTGCAGCAATTCTTATGCCTGTTCCAGGGCCATCAAGTGTTGTCCACTTAGGACAAGGAGCAGGTTCAACATGTTTGACTGTCAGCCCTACAGACCATTGGCCATGGCAGTCATGTGCCACCCTTGTGATGGTGTGTGACCACCCACAGTGCAGCATCCACAGACCTGCCTACACAAACCACAGCCATCGGAACACTGCACCTCCCCGCCCATATCCCACACAGCACCACCATGGCCATACAGTGATATGGCTTCATGCAGTCTTGGCGACAACATGTGTACCCAGTGCACATAGTCCACCATTGATGCTCCCAGACATCAGTACCACTGGACAGTGCTGACTGTAACAAGTTGTGCATGGCAGTGGTATCAATGGATGATGGCTATCTTCGCTGCCCACCCTGTTACGTGCAATAATAATCATAGATGTAAAACTCACCATCATCAGGCGGTCCCTGCCTCTGTGGTCCTGTATCCCTTCAGCCTGCTGGTCCTCTTGACAGTGCCTCCTCTCCTCACCCGTCAGTGCTCCTCTGGGCTAAGGTGCAAACATGGAGAAGACATCAGTACAATCCAGAACAAGTCCCCGACCCCGTGTGTGCAATCACAGCCATACCCATCCACCCCACCCGATACCACCACCATGGCCAACATTGGGCGGCTCACAATACTGGACACATGCAACCATGATACCTGTGGTCATTAACAGTGTGGATGGGGCACCTATAGCCCTGGCACATTCCCTTCTGGCACATGTCTGAGCAAACAAACTGTCGGGTCTCTCTGGGGGTCCCTGTATCAGTGGTGACTGCTCAGCTGTCACCAGTTCCTGTGCCTACTCTGTGCCACCACCTCCTCCCATACTGCACTCCAGGTCCTGTCAGGGTGCATCACTATAAAGTGCCCCCAGCATGGGCTCTACTATGCCACCAAATTAGCCAGCTCACACCTGGATGCACCAGCCCTCCTCTGTGCCATCGCAACGCTGGTCGAGTCAAAGGACTTTCGATAGCACTGTCACCATATACAGATGCTGCGGTACAGCACCATTCCCTACCGAAAAGTCACGAAGTCAGGCCAGGGTTGGTTCTCACGCATGGACCACCACAAGCGTGATGGTACTCAATGTGTGTGGCGTGATTGGTGTCTGTGTACACCTTCTGTAGTGGCGTACAAAATTGCTCCAGTGTGCCTCGGCACCCAGTGCCACATGCCATATATGTGAATAGTGCAGGAGCACCACTGAACAATGGTGGCTGTGCCTGCATGACTCCGCACACAGCATGTCAGTGCGCGGCGGGCCTCTGTCATCACCCTCTGGCATACGCGGTTGGGTGCACTGCACATGTCACGAAATGCGCACGCGGGCACATTCAACACACCGCGTAGTGCAACAGCCCGATATAGCCGGCATATACAATCACACAACCATTCAATCGCAGATACTGCATCTGCATCCATATCATTGAGCCTCCACCATTTGTACATTGCACATAAAAATCGACATTGGGCTGCACTAGCATAGTCAGTTATTGCAGTTTTGTGGTGAGTTGCATGCTGTTCCAGTAAGGACATGGTGTATGGGACATGCATAGGACTACCAAGTCATGTAACACCTGTCATTCACACAGGATGAATAGGAGGCGTCGTGGGAGGAGGAAGAGGGCAGAGATGTGAGAGGAATAGAGGCTAACTACAAAGGCGAAAAACACCTTCCTGTTTGAGCCTACCCGGCCACGATCTGCCAGTGGATGGCGAACACCAGGCCCTGCTGCTAAGGGAAGAGGTGGGAAGTGCCATCAACTTACATAGCAGTTCACAGTTCGTGAAGAATGAAAAAGAAGATGACACGGACAAGGACGATCAGGACAAGGTGGCTGCCATCAGGGCAAGAAGAGTCCACGACAGTGGGGACAGAAGTGCAACGCCTGACCCAACAAGGCGGGTTGCTGGCAGCATGCAGCGTTGTGCCATCGAGGTGTTCAGGTGGTGGATTCCAGGAACAAGCTGACACAGCAGTATGAGTCTTGGTCTGTCACTGGGGGACGGGTAGGGCAAAACAGTAATGCTACTGTGTTCCCCCACATCCTGAGCATCTCATGGGTCAGCAGTGGTGGAAACTTGTCACAGAGGCAGTACCATAACAAAGGAGGCCCATCACCTCCACAGGCATACAGGCCAGGGCTACAGTAGGCCCCTGGATGTCAGACTGATACTGGAGGCAGGTGTGGAAGAGGCACCCCGTGTCCCAGCGTGCCAGCGTCCCAGGATGCAGCATTTCCAGAGACTTGGGCTGGTGCAGTTCCATCACTGATGATGATAGACTCACTTCATGGACATGATAAGTGTGGGCTGCGGATGGCCACAGCAAGGTGACATCATGAGCATGGCTGTGGGTGGGCACCATGGAGTCTGCGTGACATCACAGTCCCAGCATGTGCCTGTCTGCAGCTGTGGGGCAGCACTGGTGTGTGTCCTGGACAGTGGAGCTGTTGTGGCCACTGTGGCTGCACTGTTGAGCCCTGGAGAGCGGCAGCCGGGGTGTAGTGTCAGCAGTCGGTCAATGGTCATGGGGTGCAGTGTCAGAGACGTGTCAGCATAAAACTGTAGACTTGCCATACTGGTTCTTGTGCAGTGCCCACCCTCAAGGGTGCTGCCCATCAGAACTACGAACACCAGGAGGGACAGAATGCGAGCAGGCAGATGATGTCTTGAAGAAACACCGAAACTCCAAATCAATCGATCAACAAGTACGACTTTTGATGGCGGTGGATGCACTCAGTGTGGCTACCAGGCAGAGGTGGCACAGCAGAGACATCACTCTGCTCCTGGCAGGATGGACTGGATATGAGAGGATGTGACCACTGCAAGTGACAGGCAGGCAGTGAATCACAGCTGTCATGGTCATAATGCGCACAGATATTTGCCCATGCGTTGCAGACGCCAAGCAATGTCACCATATTCCAGCATCGTGTGACACCTTCTTGATGACTGGGTTCAGCAGTGGGCATCCGAGCCACCTGGCACAGGCATCGATTGTGCTGTAGATCCCACCTAAAACCGCGGTCGGTTCACACAGTGGAATCCTGAGACCATCAGTACCACCCATGAGGCCATTGGTCAGCCTGTCACTGCTGGCAGGCCTAAACAGGGCTGCACATACATCTGTAACAGCCGTGCACTGTGAACGTGACTGACCTGTCTATCACCATGGGTATGACTGATGCTGCCTGTGTGCGTGCGTTGTTCAACATACAATACCACGGGTGAAAGACCCGACACTGCATACACATTTCCATCTGCACACTCTCCCAGCTGCATCACCATGGACTGGCATGATGGTGCCTGCATTCGCCGTCTGCCACATGCAATAGTTCCCAATTTCACAACTGCGCATTAGGCATGCCTGGGCTTGGTGGTCCGAGGATGTGTGTATGGCTAGGGGTGTCGGTTGGGGTAGCATACCTCCACCCTTTGCATGTCCTGTGAGGTGTGTGTGTGTGTGTGTGTGTGTGTGTGTGTGTGTGTGTGTGACCGCGTGCCATGTTAGACCTTGTACCCATCCCACAGTATGTGTGGTTCCATGCTCAATATTTCCTTAATGACACCCCAAGGTTTGTCCGCCATACTGTGGGTTATGTCTTTCCTCTTGGTTAGATGGCCCTGACTTACCTGGGTTGGTTGAAGAGCTCCTCTGTGATGGTCTCCCTGTGCAGCTGTGCCATCTGGATCAGTCGGGGGTCCCTCTGACCAAGAGGGGCTTCCCAACACCATCTTCACCAGAGTCCTCATCATCCCCATCACTGTCCCCCTCTTCAACATGTACGACTATCCTACAGTCGTTGTCCATATTATACAAGATCTAACAGGCCGGAATAGCCTGTGGGCCTTTGAGTAGCTGTACTGTAGGACACCACCAGACATGTCCGGGCAATGGAAACGTGCCTTCAGCATCCCAAACACCCACTCAAAGACATTACGTGTGGTGGCATGTGCCTCTTCGTAGTGTTGCTGCTATGGGGTCACAGGCCGTGACCTATGGTCACGACGTATGGTGTGAGCAGCCAGGGAGAGAGTGGGTATCCACTGTCACCTGTGTGTAGAGGGTGGATGTTAGTTTGGTAATCAGCGTCGCCCTGCCTTGGACTATCTAGTCCAATACCCATATCATCTCGACTATCCCTCCATCCATGTCTTGCCATGCAATACTCACCCACTAGGTGGTCAGTGGTGATGTCCCCTCTTGAACCTGTGGACAGTGCAGACTGGTGCCAGATGAAGGCATCATGTGCTTCAGGGTGCATGGCACAGACATTGATTATCGCCCCTTGGCATTGCATCACTGGCGGTTGATGTACACGCCATACCCCTTCCGATTCATGTATATGGCTTGCAGGGGACAGGTGGCAAGTGGATGGCCACATCAATTGTAGTCCATGCCTAGTACAGGAATACGTGCCCTGTGGAAATCCTGTATGTTGCTATGCTCACGATGTGCTGAAGAAATGGATGCACTCCACAGCACGTAGACAGTGTGCTGAGGAATTGGGTGAGGGCAGCGTGGCACCTGGGTTATACCTGTCACTTACTCTATTGGTCTCTGAACTCCCATGGTGAGCAGGCACATACAAGCTGTCACTGAGGTCTCCACTGACAGAGCAAGGCTCTGTTGTGAATACCTGCAGTATCACTGCAGCTTTCAGAACCACCTCAGGATCGTCAGTTCAGCCAGTACCAGCCCACGATGTTGAGGCATACCACCCGATGGGTCCTACAGCCACCCCCATGCCACCTGCCTTCTCCTCCTCATACTCCTCCATGTAGTTGTGGCACTGGCAACTGTTTCTATTCCCCACTGTACTGCTTCTCCCCTGCACTGGGAACACCTCCCCATAGTGGCCTCAGTACAGGTGGCACTTTCACTTTGACCTGCACTGTAGCAGAAACCCCACACCTGCCATGTTCTGGGGTTCAGGTGCTCTGTCTCTCCTGCCTGTCCTGCTCCCAGTTCTTGTGTGCCTGTGTGGCTGCCTCAAGTTCAGCAACATGGCCCATAAGCGTTCTTACCTCTCCTTGTTCCTTTTTATTTTGGATCATTCCGGTATCCTTTAACCGTTTGCTTCCCTATTACATAAGTGCATGTTGTTGACTTTTGCACTGTACCATTTATGTAGTTCCTCCTTCAGTTGCACATACATTCATTATCATTACGCTCTTGCACATTGTGATTTGAGAGTATCTACCTCCCGCAAAATATCCAGCATGGTATTCCGGACTTGTGTAGCATCCTGTTACATCGGCAACTCTTTTGAATATCTGGGCTGGGTTTAATGCTCTCTGTTACGTGTTGTGCTTAGTTGAAAGTATACAGTTAAAGTGGTGATTAATATAATATAATATAATATAATATAATATAATATATATAATATAATATAATATAATAATATAATAAATAACAAAAGTGCAGAAAATAGGCTAATGGTCTTTCGTGTCTGCTCATTGGTCAGCCCCACCCTAGGAGTTGACATGCTGCCCCTCTCCTCTCTGGCTCCTGCCCTCCCAGTCCTGGATACTCTTGCTGGAATGGTTTTGCTTCAGAATCCTTCCTGTACCTGTCCACCACTCTTGACTCCTCCACTGTGCTGCCTCCACCAGCCACTGGCAGTGCATTCATTCCTCCACCATCCTCTAAATGATAGCACCTTCTCCTTTCTCCCACAAGTGCCTCTAGGTGCCCCCCTTTCTTCAGGCACCATGCTCCTCCCCTATTTACCCTTCATCTGAAGACCTCTATCATGTCCCCAGTCTCTTCTCTCTTTCCAATGTGTACATATTTAGCTCTTCAAGTCTCTCCCCAGAGGTCCTGTCACAAGACCCAAATCATTTGGTTCCCTCCTCTGGACCCACTCCAGGTTCAATGTCCTCTTCGTGACCTCCAAAACTGCATGCAGTACTAAGTTCAACCCCACTAAACGGTTATACCGTGGGTTATCACTTCCCTCCTTCTGGAGTGAGCTCCCATAACAACCATCAAGCATCATATTGACTTGCAGTGCCCTCCTTCCAACTGTCTAGTTTCATCTTGACATCCACTACACCCAGGTCAATCTCAGCCATCGAGATGTATAGCATTCCCAGGGTATACAATTGGCCTGAGTTCTGACCCAGGTGCAGTATTGTATTTTGCATTGAACTTCAGTTCCTTTCTGAAACCTTTCCAGAACCTCAAATCCCCCTGTGAACACCCTCCTTCCTCCCCCATCACACCACCCCAGCCAGGTCATCACAAAGAGACTCATCTAACTCCTGATACACTTCTTTATGTCAGAAAGTAGGTGTTGAACAGAGGGACCCAAGAAACTGATCTCTGGGGACTCCAGTAATGAACCTCCTTCAGGATGAGACTATCCCTCAACCTGGATCTTCTGGGTCTGGTTATTAAACAATTCCTATCCATCCCATCATCTAGTTACCCAGCTCTCCCAGATTATTCAACAGGCCACGTAGTAACAGAGTCAACGCCTTATGAGTCAAAGAGGATGTCCACTGGTCTTTCCAGGTCCAAGGCACTCATCACAAAGTCATTGAACTCCACAAGTTTGTCTGACACCAAGTTCCTCGGATGAATCCATACTGTCTATTGTCAGGCTCCCCATCTTTTGGTCACCCCTAGTCACTTCTTGACAATGCCCTCCATGACATGCCCATACCAATGTCAGGCTGATGGGCTGTAATTCCGCCACCTCACTTAATCCCAGCTTGTGGATCGGCACTATATGTGCCACTTCCAATCTAGGCACCAACCTGTCCTCAGAGAAATGCTGAAACTCCATCAGAGTATTGCAGATTCAGCAGTTCCTGGCACTCTGGGATCAATTTATCCCCTAGTGCTTTCTTCATCTTATAGGACTAAGGCATCCCTCCTCTCTCTGCCATAGTTCCACCTCTGCTACCTCATCCTCTCCTGCTTTTCCTTCCCCACCTGCCAATGATGCCACCAGCTATAGTATAAGTAATATAATATACTATAACATAACCCAATATAATACAACACAATATAATATAATATAACAATGTGGTGTTACAATATAACTATAAATGGAAAAATATATTAATTATCTCTGACAGTGGAATGTAAACTATGAGTTAAATAACTCTGAGATACTGAAGTGAGGTGCTCTGAGGTGCTCAACTATTGTTAAATTCTGTCAAACATTTATTAAATTGTAAGTCTTGTAGTGAGGTCTAAACAGTTAGTTAAATACATCAACCATAGGTTGTACTTAACTGTGATACCCATTGCAGATGACTACTGTAATATAATTTAATATAATGTGATATAATATCATAATGTGATATGAAATTAATGATATGATATGATATACGATATGATATGAAATAGTGTGATACGATATAATTGGTGTTATAATATTATAACTAATAAATTAATTAACTATGATAAATTATCTCTGTAAAAGTGTGGTGGTTAAATGTACTAGATTATCTCTCTTAAGTGTTGTGCTAAACCATGTGAAATTATCAGTATAAAGTGTGGTGATTAATATATATATATAATATTATAATATAATAAATATAATATGATGTGCTGGTATAATACTATAACAAATTAATTATATTTGTTAATTTATCTACGTGAAAGTGTGGTGCTAAACTATGTGTTAAAATATCTGGGCAATTCTGTGATTTGCGAACTGTGTTCGGTATCTGAGTGAAGAGTAGTGCTTAAATGTTACATTATCATTGCGACTTTGGTGCTAATTAATGTCATAAATTTCTCAAAAGTGAGATAAATTGTCTCTTTTGCAGTGGAGCTAAACAGTGAGATAAATGCTGTATAAAAAAGGTCAGCACCTCGTGAAATTTTCTTTGTTACAGTGTGGTAATTAGCACAATATAATATAATATAATATAATATAATATAATATAATATAATATAATATATATCATATAATATCATATAATATCATAATATAATATGATATGATGATGATATCATATCATGATATGACATGATATGATATATATAACATACTATGATTGATTTGATATGATATGATATGTGATGTGATGTAATATGACATGATGATATGATATAATATAATATGATATAATATAATACCACAATTGATAAATATAATAATATAATATATCATAAAATAACAATAATTTATGTATTAATTTCTCTGTACAGTGTGGCACTTATTAATGTAAATTTTCTCAAAGTGAGATAAATTGTCTCTAGTGCAGCGAGCTCTAAACAATAGCCCAATTACCAAACTACAAAAATTACACTCTGGCAGAACAATTGCAAATTCATTGCGCCCAAGTACAAGCATGATATTCAAAACTGTGCAGGCCAGATGCGCCTACAGCCGGCGAATGAATATCGCACCACCTGTGCCACAGCACAACTAGGGAGGTGAAGCTGAACATATCTGATGTGCCATAAGCGCGGCAAAGGTGTTCAACTGAGCAATCAGATACACCATAGTACAACAGAGATGCCCCAGCAGCAGGGCAGCAATTCAACAGCAAAACCAGGGATGCGGGCCCATACATACCACATATGGGCAGAGGAACACACAGCAGACAGACATCGTCCCCCACACCCCATGCACTGCACAACTGAAAGGGCAGGGCAATAACCACTGGCCATGGAACCCAGCCAACCACAACTGGGCCATAATGTATCACACCTTCTAGTAGCTGTGACCGGTACCGGAGGCCAACACCTGTGCCACCATCCCTCAACATAGAACACACCTGCACCCTGCACTGACCTCAGACACCTGCCCGGGCAACGTCAACCAGTGCAGGATACCCCATCATACAACCACCCCTCTGCGACAATGCACCCTGTGCACCACAGAACCATGCAAGGCAGCCCCACGAGCACCCATCAGTGGAGACAGCACACAGTGATACAACGACTGCATACACAGTACCATGCATCCTCTGAGAACAGCGAAGACCAACCATGCGCCCGGCACACAGGGCCCACTGTGACAGGGCATGTCCTGAACCCATCACCAGTGGTACAGCACCCTGCACCTCAAAGGACACACCCGACCAGTGGCCAAACAGCCAGTGCAGACACCACGTGGTGCATAAGCATGCACCACAGGATACAATACCATGGACAAACACCCAGGGCACACCAACACGGACACAGTAAGCGGAGCAACCAGCGCACAGTGTATGGATATGGATACCGTGTCACATGCAGCACTCTCCTCGCACACAAGTCCCAGCCACCCTGTACTGTGGAGCTGTATGCCACCAGCATTGCCCAGGCTGATGACAGACAGTGGTGCACATCCTGCAACACACACAAGTGACGGCATGGGTGGAACAGCAACAGCCCGGAGGTCACAGTGTCACCCGAGGCAGACATGCGCCCTGCTGCCAGTGACGAGAGAGCAGCCCAGCATTGTGCCGGTACAGTGGCTGTCCTGCATGGACAGCCACCCAACTGTCTCCAGCAGACTGTGCAGGTCACAGACTTGCAAGGGTGTTGCTGCAAAACCATGGACAGGCTGACAGAGTGCCATGGACACGAGCAGGCACCGGACCACTATACACAGTGCTCAGGGAACAACACACACACCACAGAAAGTGTCTGATAGCTACTCACAACATATCACTTCCAGACACACACACACACACAAACACACATGACTGCAAACCCTGATGCCATGCACCACTGCAGCTGAGCACCTATAGCCACTGAAAACAGAACATTAGGTATATCAAAACAAATGTATTACAAAACACACAAAACTATATACATATATTTACAAAGGTTGGGTGGAGGCCACAAACAAAGTGGGGTGGGTAAGGGCGAGGTGAACAAATGGTAGAGGGAAGGAGGGAACATGAGGAAGGTCAGGGGTAGAGAAAATCAGAATTAGTATGCTCCAATAGGAGCCTGGCTCCTCACTCTGGCTACTCCTCCGCCTGCAATCGTACTCCAGCTGGTCTATCCTTTCAGGATCTACAGGAGGCCTGGCAACATAAGATACACAGCAACACTCTGATTTCTGCAGCTGCCATCCACCTAGGACAAGGGCAAGAGTCAATAAGTGTGAATGCAGCCCCATGCAGCCCACCTACCCATGGCATACAGCCATGGGACATGCCTCTGTGATGGTGTGACCACCCGTGATCGCGTCCAGACCTGCCACCTGGCACACAGCCAGGCACACACAGCGCTACACACACCCACAGGCCAAGTCTGCAGCACCACTGTGGTTGTTCGAGCATGGCAATGTGGTGTGTTTCAGTGTACAACCATGTGCCAGTTACATGCATGGACCACCATTAGCCCGCACTCCCAGACATGCAGGCACCACTGGACAGTGTTGACTGTAACAAGTTGCGTGCATAGCAGTGGTGTCATGGATGGTGGCCATCACCACTACCCACCTCATACACAACATACAATAGTAATCATCTTCTCCACTGACTCTCCCCCCCAACTACACCATGCCCCGAGTGCCCACCTCCTTCTTGGGAATCTGACTACTCCTCCTAATACCCTTCATGCATGAAACCTCTATTTCTCCTAGTACCTTCTCCAGTCCAATGTGTACATATTACTCTTAGAGCCCTAGGTCCCTTTCCAACAAGCCAAGCATTTTGTTGTCCTTCCTGACCCTCTCTCCAGGAGTTCAATGTCCCTTTTAAATGTGGCCTAAACCGCAGCAAGTACTCAAGGTTTGTCTCACCACCTTATACAGTGGGATTTGGAGGTGAGCTCAAGAGCATCAAGCATCATGTTGGCCTTTGCCACCGCCCTCTACAACTCTCAAGTTATTCACTAACATCTACTACCACCCCAGTCCCCTCAGCCATCAATACCTGTAGCATTCCCCAAGTGTCAATTTGGCCTTTCTGACCCCAGGTGCAGTACCTGAAAATCCTGCTTTGAACCTCAGCTTCCACTTTCAGACAACTTTCCCACATTTCATCTCCCAGGACCACCTTCCTCTCCCCATCCACCACTCCTGTTTGACCACAAAGACACCACCACCTGCATTTCCTAACGTCAGATTCAGGCATTGAACAGGAGGGCCCAGGACTGATCCCTGAGGGATCCCAGGACTGACTATCCTCAACCATCTCTGGGTCAGTTCTGAGACAATTTCCTATCCATCTGATCATCTGTTCCCACCCCCATTTCCCTACATTATTCAACAGGCCATGTGAGAACAGGGTCAAATGCCCTACAGAAGAGCATGTCCACTGGTCTTCCAAGGTCCATGGCACCATCAGCCATCAAGAACTCCAAGTTTGTCTGACACATTTCCCCAGAATGAATCCATGCTGTCCATTGTCAGACCCAATCCTCCAGGTCCTCAGTCTCCATGACAATGTCCTCCATTACCCAATATCAATGTCAGGCTGATGGGCCTGTAATTATCACACCCCAGACCTCACTTGTGGCTAGCACTGTATCACCCGCTGCAATCCTGAGCACCTATCCTGTCCTCAGAGAGATACTGAAAGAGCTCCATCGGGTTTTGACAGGACATCCGCTAGTTCCTTCAGCACTCTGGGATGTAATTTATCTGGCCCTGCAGCTTTCCATCTTATGAGACCCAAGGCCTCACTCCTCTCTCACATGATTTCACCATACCATCTTCCTGCTTTGCCTCACCAACTGCCAGTAGTGCACCTCAACAAGAGAAATAATATAATATAATATAATATAATATATATAATAATATAATATAATATAATATAACATCATACCATACCATATCATATCATACAAGACAATACAATACAATACAAAACAATACAATAAAATGCAATATAATATAATATAGTGCAGTGGTGTTATAAAAGTGTAATAGTTAATTTAGTATATGTTAATTATCTATCTCACAGTGAGATGCTAAACAATGGGAAATCATCTCAATAATTAATTTGTCTCTATTGTACTGCTAAACACCAGAGCCTCGATATTCAAACTGCTCCAAAAAAGTGCGCACAGCAGAGCAAGCATTAAGTCCTAAGCCCATGCGCAGAAGGCAATATTCAAAACTAACAGTCAAGACAGCCCGCACACAATCAACATTGCCACCAGAAGAACCAGGATGTGTAGCATCAGATGCCATAGTGCAACCAAGGACTCAGGAGCAGTTAGATGTGCCATATGCAACCAGGACACAGGTGGCAGGGCAGTGCAACAGCACGCAGATGAGGGACAGGATGGGGCCCACCACCATGCCACAAATGGGCAGAGGAACACACAGCAGAACAGACTTTGCCCCACACTCCATGAACTGCAAAACCAGTGGAGGCTGGAATAACCACCGCCCATGGACCCAGCAACAACCACAGCTGGAGCATGGTGCCCAGCACATCCCTTGGCAAGCTGTGACCAGCACAAGGAGTACCAACCAACCTGCGCCACACCATCCCTACCAATGCAGAGCTCACCCTGCGCAATCCCCATACAGCCTGCCCAGGAGTAGTGCCTGACAGTGCAGGTTACCCCATGCATGCCACCACCTTCACTGTGACAATGCAACAATATTCTACCAGGAGCCATGCACTTGCTTTGGCCCTACCATGTGCCCTGCATGGGTGGCAACCGAGAGCAATGCAACAGCTGCATCCACAGTGCCACCCGCACATCCCCCCAAGTACATCTGAGACCAGAGCCATGTGTGCGGGCAAGCGAAATTTACAACTGCCAGAGGACATGCCCGAACCCCGCCAGCAAGTACCAGCACCTCCAATGACACATCCATCCCACAACTGCCCACAACAGCCAGCACAGAGACACACACGTGTTGGATGGAAGCATGTGCCACACAGGACAAACAGCCACCAATACCCCAGGCACACCAACACAGGGACACAGTAGCAGGTCAGCCAAGCCACTGGCATGGCCACAGCAGCTGTGTACACATGGCCAGCACCCCTACATGGCACAGGTGTGCCAGCCACCCTTGCAGGCACCATAAGCTGTATGCGCATGCGGCTGGAGCACAAGTGACAGACAGTGGAGCACTCCCCTGCAACAGACACAAGGCGACAGCATGGAGGACGGACAACAACAGTGGAGGCCACTGTGCCACTGGAGCAGACGTGCACTACTGTTAGTGATGGGAAGCAACCTGGCATTGTGCCGATACAGTGGTTGTCCAGCATGGACAACCACTGACTGTCTGTGAATTCGTGCATATCACAGCCATGCAAAGTCAGCTGCACAGGCCATGGATGGTCACAACAGGGTGCCATCGCACATAGTGCATGCACATGGACCACTGCATACAGGTATCCAGTACAGAGAACAACACACAAATGACAGACGGTGACTGATCCCTCCACCCACACCATGGTGGTTCCTTCACATCACTCACACACATGCCCATGCATCACCACCCTGACGCCATGCACACCACTGCAGCTGAGCACATGTAGCCCGTTGCAAATCAGAGACCACCACAGTTGTCATAACAAAATGTGTGTATTAAAAAAGATAAACACTCAAACATATGTAAAAATATATACCAGGTGTGGAAGGCCACAAACCGGTGGGAGGTAAAACATGGGGCAGGAGTACACAGAAGAGGGAACAAGGGGTGTGAGGTGGGTCCAGGGTGGTGAGTGTGTCAGGGGGTCATGGAAGCCTATTCTCTTCCCACTCTCCTCCTGTGGCACCTCTGGGTGCTTCTCCTCTGACCCCGTGCCACTCCATCCACTCCAGCAGTGCCAGGGACACCTGCACCAGGCAGCAGTTCCTGTATGCCCTATTCCAGAGCCATCCAGCATTGTCCACCTAGGACTAGGGAGCAGAGTCAATACATATGACTGTCCAGCTCCCTGAAGCCCACCCATTGTGCATGGCATACAGTCATGTGCCACACCCCTGTGATGGTGTGCGACCACCCACAGTGACTGCATCCACAAGACCTGCCTACCCAGGCACCCACAGTCATGTGGACTGCTGCACACTCCCACGGCCCATGTCTTGCACAGCACCACCATGGCCATACAGTGATATGCGAAGACAGTGGCACAGCCATGTACCCGGTGCACACATGGACCACCATTGATGAACTCCCACACATGCAGTGCCACTGGACAGTGCTGACTGTAACAAGTTGCGCGCATGGCAGTGGTGTCAATGGATGGTGGCCATGCCCCGCTGCCCACCCTGTTACCCAGCATGCAATAATATTCATGCATGTAAGGCACTCACCATCATCAGGCTGGTCCCTGCACCTCTGTGGTCCTGTATCCCTTGATGCCTGCTGGTCCTGTAGGCTGCACCTCCTTCTCCTTGCCCGCCGGTGCTCCTCTGGGCCTAAGGTGCAAACATGGAGAGAGGAACATCAGTACAAGCTGGGAGAAAAGTCCCCCCAACCCTGTGTTTGTGCAATCCCACACAGTCATACCCATCCACCCCCACCCAGCACCACCATGGTCAACATTGGATGGCCCCCCAATGTGCTGGACACATGCAACCGTGATACCCGTATGGATGTTTACAGTGTATGGATGGGGCACCTACCTGGCTGTGGCACCGTTCCCTCCCTGGCACGTGCCCGCAGGCAGGCAAGCCTGTCCGGGTCTGTCTGCTGGAGGTCCCTGTATTGGTGGTGACACTGCTCAGCCTTGTGCCCGATTCCTGTGGCCTCCTCCAATGCCACCACCACCTCCTCCCATACTGCACTCCTGGCTCTGTCCTGGGGTGCATCACTATAAAAAGCCCCAGCATGAGGCTCTACTATGGCCACCAAATTGGACAGCCCCACCTGGCTCCACATAGCAGCTCTCCTCTGTGCCATCTGTACATCTGGTTGGAGTCAAAATGGCGCTTGGTAGCATGGTCAACCACATGCAGATGCTGCACGGTACAGCATTGCCATTCCCTATCGTGCTGTCACTGAACAGCGTGATAGTCAGGCATAGGGTCAAGAGGCTCTCACTCAAGAACTGCCACAGCGCTAATGGTATTCAATGCATGTAGCATGATTGGGTGCCTGTATGCCACCTCCTGTAGTGGCCTACCACACTATGGCCCCTGTGCACCTACGGCACCCCAGTGCCACAGTGCCATATATGTGAATAGCGCAGTAGCACCACTGGCACAATGGTGGCCATGCCCTGCATTGCCTCCCGTGCACAGCACATCAGCAGCACGGCAGGCATCTGTGTCATCACCCCGAGTATGCACAGTTTGGTGTGTAGTGCACAAGTCACAGAAATGCGTACTTGTCTGAGCACATTCAACACAATTGCGCAAAGCGCAACAGTGCGATATTCAGCCGGTATATGCAGATAAGCCAATCAACCTTTCAATGGCACAGATACTGCATCTGCATCCACTTAAGATTGCATCTCACCTGATTTGCATGCGTTGCACTATAAAAATGTGACATTGGGCAGCACTAGCAATCGTCGGTTATTGCAGTCTATTGTGGTGAGTTGCATGCTATTTGGGAGTGTGGACTGTGGTGTGTGGGACTTGCATGGGACTGCACAGTCACAGGTAACACCTGTCATTCTCACAGGATGAGTAAGAAGCGATCGTGAGGTGGAGGAAGAGGAACAGAGACGTGGGAGGAAAAGGAGGCCAAACTTCACAAAGGCTGAAACAGATGCCCTGTTTGAGGCCTACCTCGACCAGGAGCTGCTGCTCAGTGGATGGCGGGGAACACCACAGACCCTTGCTGCTGCATGGGAAGAGGTGGCACGTGCCATCAACTTACATGACAGCCACCCGTGGTCCATGCAGGAGTGCAAAAAGAAGATGGGCACAGACAAGCGGAGGATTAAGGACAAGGTGGCTGCCATCAGGGCAGCATGGTCTGCGACTGGTGGGGGACAGGCTGACGTGCAACACCTGACCCCACAAGAACAGTGGGGTACTGGCAGCATGCAGCATTGTGCCATCAAGGGTGTTCCAGGTGGTGGATTCCAGACAGGTGGAAGCCCATCACTGTATAGTATGTCCTGGTCTGTCAATGGGGTGACAGGGTAGAGCAGATACATTAATTCTACTGTGTTCCCTTACAGCTCCTGAGCATCTACATGGGTCAGTGGTGATGGGCTTGTCCACTGAGGGTGGTACCATGGACATAGAGGAGGGTCATCCACCTCCACAGCCATACAAGGGTCAGGGTGACAGTGGGCCCACCTGGACATCTGGACTGATGTTGGTGGAGCAGGTATGGAGGAGGCCCAGCCCGTGTCCCAGCATGCTAGCATCCATGGATGCCAGCATGTTGAGACTTGGGCTGGTACCGGATCTATCACTGATGATGATTTAGCACACTTCATGGACAGTGATACGAGTGCGCCACAGGATGTCCACACAGCAGGTGACATCATTGGCATGGCTGTGGGTGGTGCCACCATGGAGACCTGTGTGACATCACAGTCCCAGCCTGTGCCTGTCTGCACCAGTGGGGCAGCACTGGTGTGTGTCCTGGACAGTGGGGCTGTTGTAGCCACTATGGCAGCACTGAAGAGCCCTGGAGCGCGGCAGCCTTGGGGCACTGTCAGCAGTCAGCCAATGGCCATGGGAGTACAGTGTCAAGGGACAGCATCAGAGCACCACCTGTGGACATGCCCATGCCTGGGGGCCCCCCAAATCACAATGCGCAGGAGCACAATGATAATGAATGCATGCACAACTGAAGGGGGAGGAACAATGCATAAATGGTGCAGTGCAATATTCAACAACATGCGCCATGCGCAATAAGGGAGCTAACGGAAGTTGCGCAACAGCAGAAGTGATCCAAAATAAAAAGGAACAAGAGAGAGGTGCAAGAATGCTACAGGAAGCCACATTTTGCTGAACTGCAGGCAGCCACACAGGACACAAAAACTGGGAGCAGGAAAGGGCAGGAGAGAGACAGGCACCTGGAACCCCAGGAACAGAGGAAGGTGGGGGAGCCTCTGCCACAGTGCAGGTCAAAAAGGGGAAGTGCCACACAGCGCTGAGGCCACTACAGGGAGGTGTTCAAGGTGCAGGGGAGTAGCAGCAAGGACAGTGGGGGGAACACAGAAACAGCTGCCAGGAGGATAACACAAGCCAGGAACATTGCCAGTGCCACCATCCATATGGAGGCAGTTATGAGGGGGTGAGAAGGCATGCAGCAGGGGGTCACGGCCATGGATGGGCCCGTCGGTGTTATGCCCCAACAGGTAGTACCAAGCCCACACCAGCTTCAAGCTTTACACTGATATTGATATCGTAGGCCGGTACTGCCTGAACCAGGTGATGCTGAGGCAGGTTTATGAGTTGTGCAGTGATGTGATGCAGACACCCACACGACGGAGCCATGCTCTGTCAGTGGAGACCAAAGTGACAGCTTGTATGTGCCTGCTCGCTATGGGTACCTTCCATAGACCAACATGGGAAATGACTGGCATAACCCAGTTGGCCGCATCATGCCTCCTAACCCAATTCCTCAGCACACTGCTGCCACATGCTGTGGAGTACAGCCATTTCCCCAGCACACAGGTGCAGCACACAGCAAACATACAGGTTTCCACAGGGTAGCACATAGGCCTGGCATGCTCAGGGCAATAGTCTGCACCCATGTGGCCATCTGCATGCCACCTGGCCCCGAAGGGGCCACATACATGAATTGGAAGGGGTATGCAAGCATCAACAGCCAAGTGGTGTGCGATGCCAGAGGGTGCATAATCAATCTCTGTGCCACGCACCGTGAAGCACATGATGTCTTCTTCTGGCACCAGTCTGCTCTGTGCCACAGGTTCAAGAGTGGGAACATCCCCACTGGCCACCTAGTGGGTGAGTATGCAAAGCACACAGAAAGACATGGAGCTTGGGAGGGGCATAGTCAGAGGTGACATCAGTATTGTCCTAGATGGTCCAAGGCAGGGCGGCGCTGATCACCAAACTAACATCCACGCTCTACACACAGGTGACAGTGGATACCCACTCCATCCCTAGCTGCTCACACCATACCGGCAGCCCGCGACCCCATAGCAGCAATGCTACAATGAGGCACATGCCACCACACACAATGTCATTGAGTGGATGTTTGGGATGCTGAAGGCACATTTCCGTTGCCTGGACATCTCTGATGGTGCCCTACAGTACAGCCCCTCAAAGGCATGCGGGCTATTCCTGGTCTGTTGCATCCTGCACAACATGGCCAACGAGTGTGGGATAGTCGTAGAGGTCAAAGAGGGGGACAGTGATGGGGACGATGAGGACGCTGGTGAAGATGGTGATGGGCAGCCTTCCCTTGGTCGGTGGGACCCCCGACTGATCCAGATGGCACAGCTGCACAGGGACACCATCACAGAGGAGCACTTCAACCAACCCAGGTAAGTCATGGGGCCATGTGGAACCACCAGTGGCAAAGACACAACCCACAAACATGCATGGACAAACCCTTGGGGTGCATGTCATTAAAGAAATTGACTGAGCATGGAGCCACACATGCCATCAGGGATGGGCAAGGTCTAACACAGCACGTGGTCACATGCACACACACACCTCACAAGACATGAACAAAGGGTAGGAAGCTCGACGACCCCAACCACCACCCGTAGCCACACACACGTCCTCAGACCACCATGCCCAGTGCATGCCCAGTGCGTGTGTCAGACATTGGGCACCATTGCACAGAGGCAGACAGTGCAACGCAAGCATCATCATGCACATCATCATGTGCAGATGGAACGAGTGTGTGCATGCAGGGCCGGGTTCCCCACCCATGCATTGCATGATGAACAGAGCAATGCACACAGGGCAGCATCAGACAGTAGCCGTGGTGAGAGACAGGTCAGTCATACGCCACAGTGAAATGGCTGCCACGGATGCTTGGTCAGCCCCGCTGAGACCTGCCAGCAGTGACAGGCTGACTAATGGCCTCATGGGGTGGCACCAATGGTGCCCCAGGGATTCCACTGCGTGAACATGACTGTGATCATGCAGGGGTCTGCAGCACACTGAACATACCTGTGCCAGGTGTGCTTGGGATGTCCACTGATGAACCCGTTGTTGACAAGGAAGGTGTCACATGATGGCGGGAATGGGGGTGTGGACTTTACACTGCGTGGTGTCTGCAACGTATGGGCAAATACTTGTGTGAGCATTGTGGTCATGACAGCTGTGATTGCCTGTGTCTGCCTGTCAAAGACAGCGGTCACATCCTCCCACATCCAGTCCATCCCTACCAGGAGCAGAGCGGTGTCTGTGCTGTGCCACTCCTCTGCCTGGTGAAGAGCCACACTGAGTGCATCTACCACTGTCACAAGTCGCACCTGCTGATCGACTGATTCTTGTAGTTAGCGGGTGTGCTCTTCTAAGAAGTCATCTGCCTGATCGGCATGCTGTCCCTCATGGTGTTCGCAGACCTGATCGGCAGCACCCCTTGAGGGTGGGCACTGCATACCAAGGCCAGGACAGGGCATGTCCACAGGTGGTGCACTGATGCCGTCCCCTGACACTGTACTCCCATGGCCATTGGCCGACTGCTGACAGTGCCCCAAGGCTGCCGCACTCCAGGGCTCTACAGTGCTGCCACAGTGGCTGCAACAGCCCCACTGTCCAGGACACTCACCAATGCTGCCCCACTGCTGCAGACAGGCACAGGTTGGGACTGTGATGTTAAGCAGGCCTCCATGGTGGCACCACCCACAGCCATGCCAATGATGTCACCTGCTGTGTGGACATCCTGTGGCGCACTCGTGTCACTGTCCATGAAGTGAGCTAAATCATCATCAGTGATAGATCCAGCACCAGCCCAAGTCTCAGCATGCTGGCATCCATGGACGCTGGCATGCTGGGACACAGGCAGGGCCGCCTCCACACCTGCTCCACCAACATCAGTCTGGACGTCCAGGTGGGCCCACTGTCACCCTGACCCTTGTATGCCCATGCAGGTGGACAGGCCCTCCTTTATGTCAATGGTACCACCCTCAGTGGACAAGTCCAGCACCGCTAACCCATGTAGAGGCTCAGGAGCTGTAAGGGAACACAGTAGCATTAATGTATCTGCACTACCCTGTCCCCCCAATTGACAGACCAGGATGTACCATGCAGTGATGGGCTTCCACCTGTCTGGAATCCACTACCTGGAACACCCTTGATGGCACAATGCTGCATGCTGTCAGTACCCCACTGTTCTTGTGGGGTCAGGTGTTGCATGTCAGGCTGCCCCCCCCGGTTGCAGACCGTGATGCCCTGATGGCTGCCACCTTGTCCTTAATTCTCTGCTTGTCCGTGCCCATCTTCTTTTTGCACTCCTGCATGGACCGCGGGTGGCTGTCATGCAAGTTGATGGCACGTGCCACCTCTTTCCATGCAGCAGCATGGGCCTGTGGTGTTTTCCACCGTCCACTGAGCAGTGGCTCCTGGTCGAGGTAGGCCTCAAACAGGACATCTGTTTCAACCTTTGTGAAGTTTGGCCTCCTCTTCCTCCCACATCTCTGTTCCTCTTCCTCCACCTCACAATCACTCCTTATTCATCCTGTGAGAATGACAGGTGTTACCTGTGACTGTGCAGTCCAATACAAGTCTCACATACCACAGTCCTCACGCCCAAATAGCATGCAACTCACCACAATAGACTGCAATAACCGGCGATGGCGAGTGCTGCCCAATGTAGCTTTTTTATAGTGCAACGCATGCAAATCAGGTGAGGTGCAATCTTAAGTGGATGCAGATGCAGTATCTGTGCCACTGAATGGTTGATTGGCTGATTTGCATATACCAGCTGAATATCGCACTGTTGCGCTTTGCGCAGTTGTGTTGAATGTGCTCAGGCAAGTGCGCATTTCTGTGACTTGTGCACTACACACCGAACTGCGCATGCCCAGGGTGATGACACAGATGCCTGCCGTGCTGCTGACGTGCTGTGCACAGGAGGCAATGCAGGGCATGGCCACCATTGTGCCAGTGGTGCTACTGCACTGTTCACATATATGCACTGTGGCACTGGGATGCCGTAGGTGCACAGGGGCCATAGCACGGTAGGCCACTACAGGAGGTGGCATACAGGCACCCAATCATGCTACATGCATTGAATACCAATAGCACTGTGGCGGTCCATGCGTGAGAGCCCCTTGACCCTGAGACCGACTATCACGCTGTTCAGTGACAGCACGATAGGGAATGGCAGTGCTGTACTCTGCAGCATCTGCACATGGTGGACCATGCTACCGAGCGCCATTTTGACTGCAACCAGCTGTACAGATGGCACAGAGGAGGGCTGCTGTGTGGAGCCAGGTGGGGCTGTCCAATTTGGTGTCCATAGTAGAGCCCCATGCTGGGGCATTTTATAGTGATGCACCCCAGGACAGGGCCAGGAGTGCAGTATGGGAGGAGGTGGTGGTGGCATTGGAGGAGGCCACAGGAATCGGGCGCATGGCCGAGCAGTGTCACCGCCGATGCAGGGACCTCCAGCGGACAGACCCGGACAGGCTTGCCTGAATGCGGGCACGTGCCAGGAATGGAACGGTGCCACAGCCAGGTAGGTGCCCCATCCATACACTGTAAACATCCATACGGGTATCACGGTTGCATGTGTCCAGCACATGGGGGGGCATCCAATGTTGGCATTGGTGGTGGTGGGTGGGGGGTGGATGGGTATGGCTGTGCGGGATTGCACACACACACAGGGGTGGGGGGACTTTGCTTCTGGATTGTGCTGATGTTCCTCTCTGCATGTTTGCACCTTAGGCAGAGGAGCACCGGTGGGCAAGGAGGAGGAGGCACAGCCTACAGGACCAGCAGGCAGGAAGGGATACAGGACCACAGAGGCACAGGGACCAGCCTGATGATGGTGAGTGCCTTGCATCCATGAATATTATTGCATGCTGGGTAACAGGGTGGGCAGCGGGGCATGGCCACCATCCATTGACATTACTGCCATACACGCAACTTGTTACAGTCCGCACTGTCCAGTGGCACTGCATGTGTGGGAGTGCGTCAATGGTAGTCCATGTGTGCACCGCGTACATGGCTGTGCCACTGTCTTCGCACTCCATAAGCCATATCACTGTATGGCCATGGTGGTGCTGTGCAGGACATGGGCCGTGGGAGTGTGCAGTGGTCCACATGGCTGTGGATGCCTGGGTAGGCAGGTCTTGTGGATACAGTCACTGTGGGTGGTCGCACACCATCACAGGGGTGTGGCACATGACTGTATGCCATGCACAATGGGTGGGCTTCAGGGAGCTGGACAGTCATACGTATTGACTCTGCTCTCTTGTCCTAGGTGGACAATGCTGGATGGCTCTGGAACAGGGCATACAGGAACTGCTTCTGCTGGTGCAGGTGTCCCTGGCACTGCTGGAGTGGATGGAGTGGCACGGGGTCCGGAGGAGAAGCACCCAGAGGTGTCACAGGAGTGGAGAGCGGGAAGAGAATAGGCCTTCCATGACCCCCTGACACACCTAACCACCCTGGACCCACCCTCACACCTTCTTCCCTCTTTTGTACTCCTCTGCCCCATACCCCCACCAGGTTTGTGGCCTTCCCCCACCTTGTATATATTTGTACATATGTTTGAGTGTTTATCTTTTTAATACATCATTTGTTATGACAACTGTGGTGGTCTCTGATTTGCAGCGGGCTACAGGTGCTCAGCTGCAGTGGTGTGCATGGCGTCAAGGGTTGTGCAAGCATGGGCATGTGTGTGAGTCCAGAAGGGAACTGCCTATGGCGTGGGTGGGGGGATCAGTCACTGTCTGTCATTTGTGTGTTGTTCTCTGTGCACTGGATACCTGTATGCAGTGGTCCACGGTGCATGCACTATGTGCATGGCACCCCTGTCAGATCCTCCATGGCCTGTGCAGCTGACTCCCTTGCATGTCTGTGATATGCACGGTCTGCTGGCATGTCAGTGGTGGCTGTTCATGCTGGACAACCACTGTTCCCGGCACAATGCCAGGTTGCCTCCCATCACCAATATAGTGCATGTCTGCCTCTGGTGGCACAGTGGCCTCCACTGTTGTTGTCTGTCCTACATGCTGTCGCTTATGTCTGTTGCAGGGGATGTGCTCCACTGTCTGTCACTTGTTCTCCAGCCGCATGCTGGTGGCATACAGCTTCATGGTGCCTGCACAGGGTGGCTGGCGCACCTGTGCCATGTAGGAGTGCTGGCCGTGTGTACACGGCTGCTGTGGCCACATGCCAGTGGCTTGGCTGACCTGCTACTTTGTCCCTGTGTTGGTGTGCCCTGGGGTATTGGTGGATGTTTGTCCTGTGTGGCACATGCTTCTATCCAATGCTGTGTGTCTCTGTGCTGGCTGTTTTGGCCAGTGGTGGGATGGGATGTGTCATTGGGAGGGTGCTGTACTGCTGGCAGTGGAGTCTGGGGCATGTCCTGTGGCATGTGGGGTACCCCATTTGCCGACACATGGTCGGTCTCTCAGATGTACTTCGGGGGGACATGCAGGGTGGCACTGTGGATGCAGCTTTTGCATCACTCTCTGCTGCCACCCACTGCAGGGAGCACCAGGTGGGGCTGTCATGCATGGCTCCTTGGTGCATAGGGTTGCATTGTCACAGTGAAGGTGGTGGCATGCATGGGCTATCGGGCGCTACTCCTGGGCAGGCTGTATGGGGATTGTAGGGCAGGGTGTGCTCTGCATTGGTGGGATGTTGTGGCACAGGGTGTTTGGTGCTCCATGTGTGCTGGTCACAGCTTGCCAGGGAATGTGCTGGGGCACCATGCCCCAGCTGTGGGTTGGTTGCTGGTGTCCATGGGCCGGTGGTTATTCCAGCTCTCCACCAGTTTTGCAGTTCATGGAGTATGGGGGGCAATGTCTGTTCTGCTGTGTGTTCCTCTGCCCATTTTTTTCATGGGTGGTGGGCCCCTGCATCCTGTCCCTGTGCATCCCTGGTTGTGCTGTTGCACTGCTTCCCTGCTCCACACTGCATCCCTGGTTGCACTATGGCACATCTAGACTGCTCCACTGAGCATCCTTGGTTGCACTATGGCACATCTGAAATGTGAAACTGCACATCCCTGGTTGCACTATAGAGCAGGTGGCATGATATTCAGTCATGTTCTGCAGGCGCATCTTGAGCTGTGTAGCTTTTGAATATTGCACTTCTTGCGCATGGGCGCAGGGGACTTGTGCTTGCTCCTGCTGTCGCATACTTTTTGGGCACAGTTTGAATATCCGGGCCTCAGTGTTTAGAACCACACTACAATAGAGACAAATGAACCAATGATTGAGATGATTTAACACATTGTTTAACATCTCACTGTGAGAGAGATAAATTAACACATACTAAACTAACTTAATAGTTACACTATTATAACACCACACCACTATATTATATTATTTTGCATTTTATTGTATTGTATTGTATTGTTTTGTATTGCATTGTATTGTATTGTCTTGTATGATATTATATTATATTATATTATATTATATTATTATATTATATTATATTATTTTATATTATATTATTCCTCTGTGTAGGGGTATATCACTGGCAGGTGTGGTGAAGACAAAGCAGGAAGATGAAGTAGTGGAGGTGGAAATCATGGCAGAGAGTGTGAGGGAAGCCCTTGGGTACCCTAAGATGGAGAAAGCAGCAGGGCCAGGTAAATTACATCCCAGAGTGCTGAAGGAACTGGTGGATGTCCTGTCAAAACCCTTGCTGGAGCTCTTCAGCATCTCTCTGAGGACAGGATGGGTGCCCCAGGATTGGAATTTAGCACATACAGTGAATAGCCACAAGTGGGGATCTGGGGAGTGGCAAGGAACTACAGGCCCATCAGCCTGACATTGATAGTGGGCAAGGTAATGGAGGACATTGTCAAGGAGAGACTTGGGGGGACCTGGAAAAGTTGGGGAGTCTGGACGATAGACAGCATGGATTCATCCTGGGGAAATCATGTCAGACAAACCTTGTGGAGTTCTATGACTGACTGATGAGTGCCATGGACCTGGGAAGACCAGTGGACATCCTCTTTCTTGACTTCAGCAAGGCATTTGACTCTGCTCCTCACATGGGCCTGTTGAATAATGTAGGGGAAATGGGGGGTAGGGACCTAGATGATCAGATGGATAGGAAATTGTCTCCAGAACTGGACCCATGGTTGGAGGGATAGTCACATCCCCAAGGAAGGTCATTATTGGAGTCCCTCATGGATCAGTCCTCGGGCCTCTCCTGTTCAATGCCTATGAATCTGACATTAGGAAATGCAGCAGGAGTGAGATGAGTCTCTTTGTGGGTGACTCAAAACTAGGAGTGGTGGTGGATGGGGAGGAGGGAGGGTGGTCCTACAGAGGGAACTGGAGGCTGTGGAAAAGTTGTCTAGAAAGTGGAAGCTGAGGTTCAAAGCAGGAATTTGCAGGGTACTTCACCTGGGAGCCAGAAACCCAGGCCAAGTCGACACCCTGGAGGGAATGCTGCAAGTATTGATGGCTGAGTGGGACCTGGGGTGGTAGTAGATGTCAAGATGAACAACTCAGAGAGTTGTAGGAGGGCAGTGGTAAAGGTCAACATGATGCTTGGATGCATCGCTAGGGGCTCACCTCCAGGAGGAGTGAAGTAATAATCCCACTGTATAACTGCTTGGTGAGGACAAACCTCGAGTACTTCATGCAGTTTTGGAGGCCACATTTAAAGAGGGACATTGAACTCCCGAAGAGAGGGTCCAGAGAAGGGCAACCAAAATGCTTTTGGGCTTGTGGTAAAGGACCTAAGGGGAGAGGCTCGAAGAGCTAAATATGTACACATTGGACAAGAGAAGGGACTGGGGAGAAATGATAGAGGTTTTCACGCACATGAAGAGTAAATAGGGAGGAGTAGTCAGGATACTCTGAAGAAAGGAGGTGGGGCACTTAGAGGGCATGGGTGGAAGTTGGAGGGGGAGAGTCAGTGGAGAAAGAAGGAGGTGTTACTTCACTGAAAGGGTGGTGGAGTCATGGAATGCACTGCCTTAGTTTCTGGTTAAAGCAGAAACGGTGGAGAGGTTCCAGAAGTGGTTGAGTTCTGGAAGCAAAAACCAGTGCAGTGAGAAAATCCAGGACTGGGAAGGCAGAAGCCAGAGAGGGAGAAGGGAGCAGCAAGGTCAGTTAACAGGGTGCGGATGACTAAATGAGCAGACAGAAAAGACTGTTAGGCTTATTGTTCTGGCATTTTAGAATGTTAGTATATTATATTATATTAATTATATTATATTGTATTGTATTGTATTGTATTATATTATATTATATTATATTATATTATATTACATTACATTACAATACATTACATTATTTTATATTATATTATATTATATTATATTATATTATATTATATTATATTATATTATATTATATTAATCACCATTCTGTAACAGGGATAATTTCACACAGTTAAGCACAACACTGCATCAGAGCATATCTCATTGTTTAGAACCACAATACGAGAGGCAATATATCTCTTGTTTGAGATAAATTAACACACAGATTAGCCGCACACTGTTACAAAGATAATTTAGCACATTTAATCATTACACAGTTATAGTGACAATTTAACACATAATTCAACTCCACACGATCACAGAGATATTTTAACACATAGTTTAACACCACTATGTCACTTTGATAATTTACCACAGTTATAATACCACAGCATTATATTGTATCATATCATATCATATCATATCATATCATATTATATTGTATTATATTATCTTATATTAATCACCACTCTGTCACACTAATCATTTCATGCAGTTAAGCACAACACTGAAAGAGAGTGTAATTAACTCATTGTTTAGATTTTCAGCACAAGAGATACAATTTAACTCATTGTTGTGATAATGTTACACATAGTAAAATAATATAAAATAATATAATATATCATATGTCATATAATATAATATAATATAATATGATGGTGTGCTGTTATAATATTATAGATATTGAAGCAATTAACTATGTGTTAATTTTTCTCTGTGAAAGTGTGGTGTCTCTATTGTAGAGAGTTTTTAAACAATGAGTAAGATGCTCTCTGTTACAGTGTTGTGCTTCAATGCATGAAATTACACCTGTTACAGAGTGGTGATTAATGTAATAGAATATAATATATTATGATATAGGGTGAGATACTAACAACAACAAAAATGGAAAGGGACCTGGGGGTGGTCATATCAGATGACCTAAAGGTGGGCAAGCAATGTGAAGAGGGCAGCAAGGAGGGCTGGGGAGATACTGGGATGCACAGGGAGAGGCATCACCAGTAGAAAACAGTAAGTTATTATCTCTCTGTACAGACAGTTGGTCAGACCCATCTGGAGTACTGTGTGCAGTTCTGGAGACCCAGTCTTCGCAAAGACATACGTAGGATGGAAGCTGTCCAGAGGAGGGCAACTAAAATGATGCAGGGTCTGCATCGGAAGACATATGAAGAGAGACTTAAGGAACTTAATATGTATAGCCTCAAGGAAAGAGGGGGGGACATGATAGAAACTTTCAAGTACCTCAAGGGAATTAACAAAGTCCAAGAGGGTAGCATCTTTCAAAAAAAGAGGTGTGCAAGAATAAGGGGGAACAATTTGAAGATGGGGGAGGCTCAGAGGTAATTTAAGGAAGTATTTTTTCACAGAGTTGTTTGTGGATGCATGGAACGGCCTTCTGGAGGAGGTCATAGAGTCAAAAACAGTGTTGGAATTCAAGCATGCATGGGACAGTCATAAGGCAATTCTAGGGGGTGGGGTAGGAAGAAGTAGGCTGCTGGTTAACTAGGATCTGCAGCTTATCCAGTAGGCAGGGGAATGGGCAGACTGGGTGGGCCAAGCGGTCCTTATCTGCCATCAAATTCTATGTTTCTATGTTTCTATGTTTCTATGATATGATACAGTATAATATAAGATAATACAATATCATATGAAATGATATAATATAATATAATGTAATATAATATAATGTGGTGTTTTAATATTTTAACTATTATATTAATTAACTCTGTGATAATTTATCTCCGTGATAGTGTGGTGCTGAACTATGTGTAAATTATCTCAAACATGTGTTAAATTGTATCTCTTATAGTGGGAAGCTAAATATTTAAATTCTCTCTGCTACAATCTTGTGCTTAACTGTGTATTATTATCCCCGGATATGATATGATATAATATAATGTATTACAATGTAATATGATGTATGATATGATACAATATAATGGTGTACTCTTATAATATAACTGCATTAATTTATGTCTTTGGCAGAGTGGTGTTGAACTGTGTAAAAAATATCTATTCGATAGTGTGGTGCTTAACCATGTGATAAATTTTCTTTGTAACAATGTAGAGATTAATTGTGTTGCATTATCTCTGTGAAACTGTCGTGCCAATCTGTTGGTGAAATTATCTCAAAAAGAGTTTAATTGTCTCTTGAGTAGTGTGATTATAAACAGTGTGTAAAATGCTCTCTGTTATAGTCTTATGATTAACTGTGTGAAATTATCTCTGTGACATCACAGCACTAAAACTATGTGATAAATTATATCTGTGACAGTGTAGTGCTAAACATTGTTACTTTATCTCTACCACAATGCAGTGACAAACTTTGTGTTAAATTATCATTGTGTGAGTGCAATGCTAAACTCTATTAAAAAGTTTCTTTCACAGGGTAGTGCTAAGCTGTGTGTTAAATTAACTCTGAGAGTGTGCTATTAAACAATGTTTTTAATTGACAGTGCAATATTAATAGTGTGTAAATCTATTTACTTGACAGTGTAAAGCTGAATTATGGTTTTACTTATCTCTATCACAGTGTGGTTCTAAAGTATGTTTTAAATTATCTCTGTAACTGTGTGGTGCTTAAATGTGTTACATTATCCCATGTGACTGTGTGTTGCTAATTTATGTGTTAAATTATCTCAAACATGGGTTAAATAGTTAAATAATCTCTGTTGCAGTGTGGTTCTCATCAATTAGTTATATGCTCCCTGTTTCTGTCATTTACTTATCTGTGTGAAATTATCTTTGTGACATTATGGTGATAAATGTAATGTAACAGCATTACATAACAAGACATAACATAACATAACATTGCAGTGCTAAACTATGTGATGTTATCACTGTGAGTGTGCACTGCTAAACTGTTTTAAATTGCTTGTTTTACAGTGTGGTGTTAAACTGTATGTTAAAATACCTCTGTGATGGTGTGGTGCTGAACTATGGTTTAAACTATCTATATATCACGGTGTGGCTCTAAAGTATGTGGAAAATTATCTCTGTAACAGAGTGGGGCTAATTTATGTATTAAATAATCTTCCTGATGTCAATGGGTATTTTAACATGCAAGACACTATGGTTTTAAACTATGCAGTAAATTAACTCCTTGACAGTGTGATTCTAATTTTTGTGTTAAATTATCTCACACAAGGGTTAAATTGTTTCTGTTGCAGTGTGGTTTTAAACAATGAGTTAAATGCTTTCTCTTTCAGTGTTGTTCTTAACTGTGTGGTGAATAATATATTATAAAGTAATATATAACATAAGAACATAACATAACATCACATACCTAACTGAAATTAATATAATGGTGTGGCGTTATAAGTATTAAATTACTTTACTATGTGTTATTATATCTCAGTCAAACTGTGGTGCTATACTATGAGTTACAATATAATTTTTAGAGTGTGATGATAAGCTATCTAAATTGTCTCTTTTACAATGTGGTCCTTAACTATGTGTTAAATTATCTCTGTCACACTGCAGTGCTAAACTGCATGTTAAATTACCACTGTGAGAGTGTAATGAACAACTGTCTTAAATTGTCTCTTTTTACAGTGTGGTGCTAAACTTTGTGTAGAAATATAACGGTAATATGGAGTTGCTAAATTGTGTGTTAAATTATCTCTTTGACATCTATGGGTTTCTTTATCTCACAAGACAGTGTGCTGATAAACTATTCATTTTTCTCTGTGATAGGATGATGCTGAATGTTGTGTTAAAATACCTCTGAAAGTGTGGAGCTGAACTATGGTTTAAAGTATATGTGTGTGACTCAAAATGATGTGGAAAATGTTCTCTTTAATAGTGTGGTGATAAGTTATGTGTAACATTATCTCTCAGGCATCTGTGGGTTACTTTATCTCACAAAACAGTGTGGTTTTGTGAGATAAGGTGAGAGGTATTGTGAGAGTGTGATGATAAAAGTATGTGCTAAATGACCTTGGTAACAGTGTGGTGCTTAAAATTGTTACATACTCTCTGTGAGGGTGTGGTCCACATTTATGTGTTGCATTATCTCAAACATGGGTTAAATAGTCTCTGTTGCAGTGTTGTGGATAACTATGTGAAATTATGTCTGTTATGGTGTGGTGATTAACATCACATCACATAAAATGGCATAACATAACACCATAAAATAATATAATGGCGTGGTGTTATAACTATTAAATTATTTAACTAAGTGTTAATTTATGTCAGACAAAGTATGGTGCTAAACTATGTGTGAAATTCACTCTGACAGTGTTGTACTAAACTAGATGTAAATTATCTCAGTGACTGTATAGTGCTAAAGGATGTGTTATATTATCACTGTGAGACTGTGATGCTAAACTGTCAATTGTTTCTTTTAATGTGGTGCTAAACTATGGTTCTAAACAATGCAGTGTGCATCTTTTGCAGTGCAGTGCTAAACTGTGGGTTAAATTAAC
The DNA here is from genome assembly GCA_016271365.2 of Neoceratodus forsteri. Taxonomy (NCBI): domain Eukaryota; kingdom Metazoa; phylum Chordata; order Ceratodontiformes; family Ceratodontidae; genus Neoceratodus; species Neoceratodus forsteri. The sequence goes on from CM028133.1 coordinate 73,238,599, forward strand.
ACATAGTTTAGCACCACTGTTTGACTGAGATATATTAACACATAGTTAAGTAATTTAATAGTTAAAACACCACACCATTATATTATTTTATGTTAGGTATGTGATATTATGTTATGTTCTGATATGATATATTACTTCATATTATATTAATCACCACACAGTTAAGCACAACACTGAAAGAGAGAGCAGTTAACTCAATGTTTAGAACCACACTGCAACAGAAACAATTTAACCCTTGTGTGAGATAATTTAACACACAAAAATTAGCACCACACTGTCAAAGACCTTATTTACTGCATAGTTTATCACCATACTGTCTTGCATGTTAAAAAAACGATAGCCATCAGGGTGAGTATTTAACACATAAATTAGCCCCACACAGTTAAGCACAACACTGTAATACAGAGCAATGAACTCATTCTTTTGAACCACCCTGAAACAGAGACAGTTTTTCCCCATCCTTTCAGATAAGGTTATACATAAATTAGCACCACACTGTCACAGAGACAAATTAACACATAGTTAATTAATTCAATAGTTATAATATCATAAGATGACACCATTATATTACATTATTTTATGTTATGTTATGTTATATCATATTATGTCATATTATATTGTATTACATTATATTTTATAATATTATATTATATTAATCACCTCTCTGTGACAAGGATAATTTTAAACAGTTATGCACAGCGCTGTAACAGAGTTCATTGAACTCATTTTTTGAAACACACTTCAACAAAGAGAACTCAACCCATGGTTGAGAAAATTTTACGCATAAATTAGCATCACACTGTCACATAGATAAATTAACAAATAGTTAATTAATTTAATATTTATAATATTATTACAAAACACCATTATATTATATTGCATTTTATTATATTATATTATATTATATGTAATTAAATTACACTACATTATATTATAGTACATCATTTCTTATCATATCATAATATATTATAACATTGTAGCATCTCTTATCATATCCAGTGTCATATCATATCATATCAATCATGTCATATTACATTACCACACCATTACTTTATATTATTTTATGTTATATTATATTATATGACATTGTATTATATCACATTATTTCTTATCATATCATATATCATTTCATATCATGTCACATTATTTTTTGTTATATTACATTACCTAATATTATATTGTACTGTATTATATTAATATTATACTATATTATGTTACTCACTGCTCCATATCAGATCATTTCACACAGTTAAGCACAACATTGTAACAGAGAGTATTTTACACATTGTTTAGAATCACAGTATTAGAGAGACAATTAAACTCTTGTTTGAGATAATTTCACCAACAGATTGCCATCACTCTCTCACAGAGATAATGTAACACATTAAATCACTACAGTTACAGAGATAATTTAACATATAATTAAGCACCACACTACCGCAGAGATATTTTTTTAAACAGTTTAACACCACTCTGCCAAAGACATAAATTAATACGGTTATATTATGAGTACTCTTTTATATTGTATTATATCATATATCATATCATATTTCATTGCAATAAATTATTTTATATATCATATCATATCCAGGGATAATAATACACAGTTAAGCAAAAGATTGTAGCAGACGGAATTTAACTAACTGTTTAGCTTCTCAATATAAGAGATACAATTTAACCCATATTTGAGATAATTTACACATAGTTCAGCACCACACTATCGCAGAGTTATTTTAACACATAGTTTAGTACCACGCTGTCACGGAGATAAATTTTCACAGAGTTAATTAATATAATTGATAAATAAATATTATAACACCACATTATATTATATTATATTATATTATATTATATTATATTATATTATATTATATTATATTATATTATATTATATCATATCATATCATAATATATTATATTATATTACAATAATCACCACTCTGTAACAGGTGTAATTTCATGCAGTGAAGCACAAGACTGTAAAAGAGAGCATCTAACTCATTGTTTAAAAACTCTCTGCAATTGAGACACCACACATAGTTAATTGCTTTAATATTTATAATATTATAACAGCACATCATATTATATTATGCAACATGATATTATATTATTTTATATTATTTTACTATGAGTAACATTATCTCAAACATAGGTTAAATTGTATCTCTTATGCTGAGAGTCTAAACAATGCATTAATTAGTCTCTCTTTCAGTGTTGTGCTTAACTGCATGAAATTATCAGTGTGACAGTGGTGATTAATATAAGATAATATAGTACAATATAATATGATATGATATAATAAGATACAATATAATGGGTGTGGTATTATAACTGGGTTGAATTATTGATGTGACATAGCGGTGCTAAACTATGTGTTAAAATATCTCTGATAGAGTGAAGTTGAATTATGTGTTAAATTATCTCTGTAACTGTGTAATGATTAAATGTGCTAAATTATCTTTGTGACAGTGTGCTACTAATCTGTGTGTTAATTTATCTCAAACAAGAGTTATATTGCCTCTCTTGGATTGTGGTTCTAAACAATGTGCTTTGTTACAGTGTTGTGCTTAACTGTGTGAAATTATACCTGTTAAGAAGTAGTGATTAATATAATATAATATAATATAATATAATATAATATAATATCAAATAATATAATATAATATAATATAATATAATATAATATAATATAATATAATATAATATAATATAATATAATATAATATAATATAATATAATATATATATATAACATAATGGTGAGGTGCTATAATATTATAAGTAATATATTAAGTAATTATATGTTAATTTATCTCTGTGACAGTGTGGTGCTAATTTATTTACCTTATCTCAAACATGATTAAAATTGTCTCTGTTGCAGTGCCGTGCAAAACAATGAGTTCAATGCTCTCTGTTACAGTGTTGTGCTTAACTGTGTGAAATTATCCCTGTTACAGAGTGGTGATTAATATAATATAATATAATATAATATAATATAATAATAATATAATATAATACAATTTAATACAAAGTAATATAATATAATATAATATAATATAATATAATATAATATAATATAATATAATATAATATAATATAATATAATATAATATAATATAATATAATATAATATATACTAACATAGTGACATTCTAAAAAGCCAGAACAATAAGCCTAACATTTTTTTCTGTCTACTCATTTGGTCAGCATCCACCCTGTTAACTAACCTTGCTGCCCCCTCTCCCTTTCTGGCTTCTGCCTTCCCAGTCCTGGATTTTCTCACTGCACTGGTTTTTGCTTCCAGAACCCCACCCCTTCTGGAACCCCTCCACCATTTCTGCTTCCATCATCAGGCAGGGCATTCCATAACTCCACCACCCTCTCAGTGAAGTAGCACCTCCTCCTTTGCTTCCACCCATGCCTTCTAAGTGCCCCACCTCCTTTCTTTGGAGTATCCTGACTGCTCCTCCCCTATTTGCCCCTTCATATGCATGAAAACCTCTCTCACGTCTCCCCAGTCCCTTCTCTCTTCCAATGTGTACATATTTAGCTCTTCGAGCCTCTCCCCTTAGGTCCTTTATCACAAACCCAAAATCATTTTGGTTGCCCTTTTCTGGACCCTTTCTCAAGGAGTCCAATGTCCCTCTTTAAATGTGGCCTCCAAAACTACCTGCAGTACTCGAGGTTTGTCCTCACCAAGCAGTTATACATTGGGATTATTACTTCACTCCTCCTGGAGGTGAGCCCCTAGTAATGCATCTAAGCATTATGTTGGCCTTTGCCACCGCCCTCCTACAACTCTCTGAGTTGTTCATCTTGACATCTACTACCACCCAGGTCCCTCTCAGCCATCAATACTTGTAGCATTTCCCCAGGGTGTCAAATTGGCTTGGGTTTCTGGCTCCCAGGTGCAGTACCTGCATATTCCTGCTTTGAACCTCAGCTTCCACTTTCTAGACAACCTTTCCAGAGCCTCCAGGTCCCCCGTAGGACCACCCTCCCTCCTCCCCATCCACCACCGCTCCAAGTTTTGAGTCATCCACAAAGAGACTCATCTCACTCCTGTTGCATCTCCTAATGTCAGATACATAACCATTGAACAGGAGGGGCCCAAGGACTCCAGTAATGACCATTCTTTGGGATGTGACTATCCCTCCAACCATGACCCTCTGGGTCCAGTTCTGGAGATGATTTCCTATCCACCTGATCATGTGCATTGTCAGTGGTTCAGTAGGTAGCACACTCTCCTCTGAGGCCGGGAGATCAGAGGGCTGTGGGTTCAGTTCCCACCTCTGGCATTTGGGTTAATATCCCAGTACTGACACTGTAGTGCAGCATGAGAAGGGTGTTGCACTTCTGGGATGTCATCTTTCCAATGAGATGTTAAACCGAGGTCCCATCTGCTTGGACTGGTGGTACTTCAGGTGGATGTTAAAGATCCCCATGGCACTTATCGAAAAGAGTTGGGGAATTCCCCCAGTTTCCTGGCCAAATTTCCCCCATTCACTAAAAATACCACCAACAGCTTAAGATCAGTTCAAGGTCAGTTTGCATCCATCTTTATCCCCCTTCCCCGGGTCATGCCTGAAAATAGGCAGGATTTGTCTAGTGCACTTACCCGGTCAACAAAAACTAAATAAATAAATAAAGATAAATTCTGGTTCCCCACCCCCATTTCTCCTACATTATTCAACAGGCCCATGTGAGGAACAGAGTAAAATGCCTTGCTGAAGTCAAGAAAGAGGATGTCAACTGGTCTTCCCAGGTCCATGGCACTCATCAGCCAGTCATAGAACTCAACAAAGGTTTGTCTGACATGATTTCCACATGATGAATCCATGCTGTCTATCATCCAGGCTCTCCAACTTTTCCAGGTCCCCCCAGTCTCTCCTTGACAATGTCCTCCATTACCTTGCCCACTGTCAATGTCAGGGCTGATGGGCCTGTAGTTCCCTGCCACCTCTCTTGATCCCCACTTGTGGCTAGGCACTGTATACACCACCTTACAATTCTGGGGCACCCACCCTGTCCTCAGAAAGATGCTGAAGAGCTCCATCAGGGTTTTTGCCAGGACAGCCACCAGTTCCTTCAGCACTCAGGAATGTAATTTATCCGGCCCTGGTGCTTTCTCCATCTTATGAGGCCCAAGGGCTTCCCTCACTCTCTCTGCCATGATTTCTGCCTCTGCTACCTCATCTTCCTGCTTTGCCTTCCCCACACCTGCCAGTGATGCACCCCTCCCCAGAGATATAATATAATATGATATAATATAATATAATGTATTATAATATAAAATAATATAATATAATTTATGTATAATATAATATAATATAATATAATATAATATAATATAATATAATATAATACAACACAGGACAATACAATACAATACAATACAATACAATACAATATAATATAATATAATATAATATAATATAGTAGTGTGGTGTTATAATATTGTAACTATTAAATTAATTTAGTGTGTGTTAATTTATCTCTCTCACAGTAAGATGCTAAACTATATGTTAAATGATCTCAATCATTGGTTAATTTGTCTCTGTTGTAGTGTGGTTCTAAACACTGTGGCCCAGATATTCAAACTGCACCCAAAAAGTGCGCAACGGCAGGAACGAGTGCAAGTCTACTGCACCCATGTGCAAGAAGTGTGGTATTCAAAAACTGCGCAGGTCAAGATGCGCCTGTGATACACGACTGAATATCATGCCACCTGCACCATAGTACAACCAGGAATGTGCAGTTGTGCATTTCAGGTGCACCATAGTGCAACCAGGGATGCTCAGTGGAGCAGTCCAGATGTGCCATAGCACAACCAGGGATGCCCCATGGAGCAGGGCAGCAGTGCAACAGCACAACCAGGGATGCACAGGGACAGGATGCAAGGGCCCACCACCCATGCCACAGATGGGCAGAGGAGCACACAGCAGAACAGACATCACCCCCCACACCACGTGCACTGCACAACCGGTGGAGAGCTGGAATAACCACTGGCCCAGCAACCAACCCACAGCCGGAGCATGGTGCCCCAGCACACCCTCTGGCAAGCTGTGACTGGCACACAAGGAGGGCTGACCATCTCATGCCACAACATTGCACCAATGCAGAACACACCCTGCACCATGATCACCATACACCCTTCCCAGGAGTAGTGCCCAACAGTGCAGGACACCCTATGCATTCCAGATCCCTCACTGTGACAATGCAACCTTATGCACCAAGGAGCCATGCAAGGCAGCCCCACCATGTGCACCCAGCAGTGGGTGGCAGCAGACAGCGGTGCAACAACTGCATACACAGTGCCACCCTGCATGCCCCCAAGGCACAGCTGAGAGACCGACCATGCATCAGCACACAAGGTACCTCACATGTGATAGGACAAACCTCGGACCCCTCCACCAGCGGTACAGCACCCTGCACACCCTCCCAAGGACATATCCCATCCCAGTACTGGCCACAACAGCTAGCACAGACACACACAGTGTTGCACAGAAGCATGCACCACACAGCATGCAACACAGTGCATGGACAAACAGCCACCCATACCCAAGGGCACAAAAACACAGGGACAAAGTAGTGGGTCAACCAAACCACTGGCATGTGGCCACAGCAGCTGTGTTCATACAGCCAGCACCCCTATATGGCACAGGTGTACCAGCCACCCTGCACAGGCTCCATGAAGCTGTATGCCACTAGTATGCGGCCGGAGCACAAGTGACAGACAGTGAAGCACATCCCTTGCAACAGACACAGGCAACAACATGGAGGGGTGACAACAACAGCGAAGGCCACAGTGCCACCGGAGGCAGCCGAGCACCATATTGGTGATGGGAGGCAACCTGGCATTGTGCCAGGTACAGTGGCTGTAAAGCATGGACAGCCACCACTGACATGCCAGCAGACTGTGCATATCACAGACATGCAAGGGTGTCAGCTGCACAGGCCATGGATAGTCTGACAGGGGTGCTATGCACACAGTGCATGCACTGTGGACCACTGCACACAGGCATCCAGTGCACAGAGAACAACACACAAACCACAGACAGTGACTGATCCCCCCACCCACACCATAGGTGATTCCCTTCCAGACACACACATGCCCATGCTTGCACCACCCTTGACGCCATGCACACCACTGCAGCTGAGCACCTGTAGCACACTGCAAATCAGAGACCACCACAATTGTCATAACAAAATGTATGTATTAAAAAATATAAACACTCAAACATATGTACAAATATATACAAGTGTGGGGGGAAAGGCCACAAACCAGGTGGGGGCAGGCATGGGGCAGGGGTGTACAAATGGGAGAGGGAAGAAGGGGTGTGAGGGTGGGTCCAGAGGGATTTGTTGTGTCAGGGGGTCATGGAGGGCCTATTTTCTTCCCCGCTCTCCACTGCTGTGGCACCTCTGGGTGCTTATCCTCCGGACCCCGTGCCACTCCATCCGCTCAAGCAGTGCCAGGGATTCCCATGCTAGCTGCAGCTTCTCCTGTATGCCCTGTTCCAGGGCCATCCAGCATTGTCCACCTAGGACAAGGGAGCAGAGTCAATATGTGTGACTGTGCAGCTCCCTGCAGCCCACCCATTGTGCATGGCATACAGCCATGTGCCATGCCCCTGTGATGGTGTGTGACCACCCACAGTGACCGCATCCACAAGACCTGCCTACCCAGGCACCCACAGCCATGTGGACTGCTGCACACACCCACTGCCCATGTCCTGCACAGCACCAACATGGCCGTACAGTGACATGGTTATGCGATGCGAAAGCAGTGGCACAGCCATGTACCCGGTGCACACATGGACCATCATTGACGCACTCCCACACATGCAGTGCCACTGGACAGTGCTGACTGTAACAAGCTGTGTGCATGGCAGTGGTGTCAATGGATGGTGGCCAAGCCCTGCTGCCCACCCTGTTACAAAGCATGCAATAGTAATCATGGATATAAAGCAATCACCACCGTCAGGCTGGTCCCTGCACCTCTGTGGTCCTGCATCCCTCCTGGCCTGCTGGTTCTCTTGGCAGTGCCTCCTCTCTCTCACCCACCAGTGCTCCTCTGGGCCTAAGGTGCAAACATGGAGAGAGAGGAACATCAGTACAATCCGGTAGCAAAGTCCTCCCACCCCCTTGTGTGTCCAATCCAACACAGCCATTCCCATCCACCCCCCAAACAGATACCACCACTATGGCCAACATTGGACAGCCCCCCATGTGCCGGACACATGCAACCGTGATACCCATATAGACATTAACAGTGTATGGATGGGGCACCTACTTGGCTGTGGCACCGTGCCCCTCCTGGCATGTGCCCACAGGCAGGCAAGCCTGTCCAGGTCTCTACACCAGAGGTCCCATATCGGTGGTGAGACTGCTTGGCCATGTGCCTGATTCCCTTGGCTTCCTCCAGCACCACCGCCACCTCCTCCCATACTGTGCTGCTGGCCCTGTCCAGGGGTGCATCACTATAAAGTGCCCCAGCATGGGTCTCTACTATGGCCACCAAATTGGCCAGCTCCACCTGGCTCCACACAGCAGCCCTCCTCCGTGCCATCTCCACAGCTGGTTGGAGTCAAAATGGCTCTCGGTAGCGCAGTCTGCCACGTGCAGATGCTTCATGGTACAGTGCTGCCATTCCCTATCACTGCTGTCACCGAACAGCACAATAGTGGTGCACCCAAGTGGATGCATGGCACCTAGGGGCAAAGGTCAGGCACAGGGTCAAGGGTCTCTCATGAACAGACCGCCACAGCATGATTGGTACTCAATGCGTGTAGTGCGACTGGGTGCCTGTCTGTCACCTCCTGTAGTGGCCTACCATGCTATGGCTCCAGTGCACCTACAGTGCCCAAATGCCACAGCACCATCTATGTGAACAGCACTGTAGCGCCACTGGCACAATCGTGGCTGTGCCCAGCATTGCCTCCCATGCACAGCATGTCAGCAGCGCAGCAGGCATCTGTGTCATCACCCTGGGCATGCGCAATTCGGTGTGTACTGCACATGTCACAGAAATGCACACTTGCCTGAGCAAGTTCAACACAATTGTGCAAAATGCAACAGTGCAATATTCAGCCAGCATATGCAAATCGGCAAATCAGCCATTCAATGGCGCAGATACTGCATCTGTATCCACTTAAAATTGCTCCTCACCTCATTTGCATGCATTGCGCTATAAACATGCAACATTGTGCTGCACTGGCCATAGTCGGTTATTGCAGTCTATTGTGGTGAGTTGTATGCTATTTGGGAGTGTGGACTGTGGTGTGTGGGACAGGCATGTGACTTCACAGTCACAGGTAACACCTGTCATTCTCACAGGATGACCAATGAGCGATTGTGAGATGGAGGAAGAGGAACAAAGATGTGGGAGGAAGAGGAGGCCTAACTTCACAAAGGCAGAAACAGATGCCCTGTTTGAGGCCTACCTCAACTAGGAGCCGCTGCTCAGCAGATGGCGGGAAACACCACAAGCCCATGCTGATGCATGGGAAGAGGTGCCACGTGCCATCAACTTGAATGGCAGCCACCAGCGGTCTGTGCAGGAGTGCTAAAAGAAGATTGGCACGGACAAGTGGAGGATTAAGGACAAGGTGGCTGCCATCAGAGCAGCACGTTCCGCGATTGGTTGGGGACAGGTGGACCTGCAACACCTTACCCCACAAGAAGAGTGGGTTGCTGGCAGCATGCAGTATTGTGCCACCAAGGGTGTTCCAGGTGGTGGATTCCAGACAGGTGGTAGCCCATCACTGCATGGTAGGTCCTGGTCTGTCAATTGGGGGACAGGGTAGGGCAAATACATAAAGGTTACTGTGTTGCCTTACAGCTCTTGAGCATCTACATGGGTCAGCGGTGGTGGGCTTATCCACTGAGGGTAGTACCATGGACATAGAGGAGGGTCCGTCCACCTCCACAGGCATACGAGGTTCAGGGTGTCAGTGGGCCCACCTGGACATCTGGACTGATGTTGGTGGAGCAGTTGTGGAGGAGGCCCTGCCCATGTCCCAGCGTGCCAGAGTCCATGGATGCCAGCATGCTGAGACTTGGGCAGTGCTGGATCCATCACTGATGATGATGGAGCTCACTTCATGGACACTGATATGTGTGGGCCACAGAATGGCCACATAGCAGGTGAAATCATGGGCATGGCCATGGGTGGTGCCACCGTGGAGGCCTGCATGACATCACAGTCCCAGCCTGTGCCTGTCTGCACCAGTGGGACATCACTGGTGTGTGTCCAGGACAGTGGGACCATTGTGGCCACTGTGGCAGCACTGTTGAGCCCTGGAGAGCAGCAGCCGGAGGGGCAGTGTCAGCAGTCGGCCAATAGCCATGGGGGTACAGTGTCAGGGGGCGGCATCAGTGCACCACCCATGGACATGCCCAGGCCTGACCCTGGTGTGCAGCACCCAAACTCAAGGGGTGCTGCCCATCAGGGCCATGAACACCATGAGGGACAGCATGCCAGTCAGGCAGATGACCTCCTAGAAGAGTACACCCACATACTCCAAGAATCAGTCGATCAGCAGGTGCGGCTTGTGACGGCAGTGGATGCACCAGACAGAGGAGTGGTGCAGCAGAGACACCGCTCTGCTCCTGGCAGGGATGGACCAGATGCCAGAGGATGTGACCGCTGCCATTGACAGACAGACACTGGCAATCACAGCTGTCATGGCCACAATGGGCACACAGTTATTTGCCCATGCATCACAGACACCATGCAGTGCAAAATCCATCCCCTATTCCCAGCGCAGTGTAACACCCTACTTGTCGATGCCAGGTTCAGCTGTGGGCATTCTGAGCATGCCTGGTGCAGGCATGTTCAGTGTGCTGCAGACCCCTGCGTAAGCACGGTCGTGTTCACACAGTGGAACCCCTGGGGCACCATTGGTGCCACCCCATGAGCCCTGTGGTCACCCTGTCACTGCTGGCGGGTCTCAGTGGGGCTGCCCACACATCCATGGCAGCCATGGCACTGTGGCGCGTGACTGACCTGTCTCCCACCATGGCTACTGTGTGATGCTGCCCTGTGTGCATTGTGTTGTTCAACGTGCAATGCACGGGTGGGGTACCCAGCCCTGCATGCACACACACATTCCCTCTGTGCACCCTCCTGGCTACTGTCCACTGTGGAGGGTGCATGATGAAGCCTGCGTTCCGCTGTCTGCCACTTTGCAATGGTGCCCAGCGTCTGAAACACGCACAATGACAGGCACTGGGCGTGGTGGTTTGTGTACATGTGAGTGGCTAGAGGTGGTGCTTGGGGTCGGTGTGCCTCCTATCCTTTCTGCATGTCTTGTGAGGTGTGTGTGTGTGTGTGACCATGTGCTGTGTTAGACCTTGCCCATCCCTAACAGCATGGGCAGTTCAATGCTCGGCCAATTTCCTTTAAGAAATGCACCCCTAGGGTTTGTCCATGCATGTTTGTGGGTTGTGCCTTTGCCACTGGTGGTTCCACATGGCTCCATGACTTACTTAGGTTGGTTGAAGTGCTCCTCTGTAATGGTGTCCCAGTGCAGCTGTGCCATCTGGATCAGTCGGGGGTCCCTTCGACCAAGGGGAGGCTGCCCATCACCATCTTCACCAGCATTCTCATTGTCCCCATCGCTGTCCCCCTCTTTGACCTGTACGGCTATCCCACAGTCATTGGCCATGTTGTGCAGGATGTAACAGGCCAGGAATAGCCCACAGGCCTATGAGGGGCCATACTGTAGGGCACTGCCAGACATGTCCAGGCAATGGAAATGTGCCTTCAGCATCCCGAACACCCGCTCAATGACATTGCATGTGGTGACATGTGCCTCATTGTAGCATTGCTGCTATGGGGTCACAGGCCACCGGTATGGTGTGAGCAGCCAGGGACAGAGTGGTATCCACTGTCACCTGTGTGTAGAGGGTGGATGTTAGTTTGATGATCAGCGTTACCCTGCCTTTGACCACCTAGGCCAATACCCATGTCATCTCTGACTATGCCCCTCCCAAGCTCCATGTCATTCTGCGTGCTTTGCATACTCACCCACTACGTGGCCAGTGGGGATATCCCCACTCTTGAACCTGTGGCACAGTCAGACTTTTGCCAGATGAAGGCATCATGTGCTCGCCTAGAGTGCATGGCAGAGACATTGATTATGTGCCCCCTGGCATTGCACACCATCTATCAGTTGATGCTTGCATACCCCTTCTGATTCAAGAATGCGGCCCCTTCGGGGCCCACGTGGCGTGTGGATGACCACATGGGTGCAGTCTATTGCCCCAAGCACACCAGGCATACGTACTTCCCTGTGGAAATCTGGTATGTTTAATGTGAACTCTGCCAGTGTGCTGGGGAAATGGATGTTCTCTGCAGCATGTGGCAGCAGTGCACTGAGGAATTGGGTGAGGAAGCATGACGCGGCCGACTGGGTTATGCCTGTCATTTCTCCTGTAGATCTCTAGAAGGTACCTATGGTGAGCTGGCACATACAAGCTGTCACTTTGGTCTCCACTGACAGAGCATGGCTCTGTCATGTGGGTGCCTGCATCACATCACTGCACAGCTCACAGAACCGCCTCAGGATAGCCCAGTTCAGGCAGTTCTGGCCCATGATCTCAGTATCAGTGTAGAGCTTGAAGCTAATGTGGGCTCGGTACTGCCTGTTGGGGACATACCACAAATGGATCCTCCCCACGGCCGCACCCCCCTGCCACCTGCCTTCTCACCTCCTCATAACTGCCTCCATCTGGATGGTGGCACTGGCCATGTCCCTGGCTTGTGTCCCCAGCAGCTGTTTCTGTGTTTCACCCGCTGTCCTTACTGCTTCTCCCCCTGCACCGGGAAGACCTCCCTGTAGTGGCCTCAGTGCTGTGTGGCACTTCTCCCTTTTGACCTGCACTGTGGCAGAGGCTCTGCACACCTGCCCTTTTCCTGGGGGTTCTAGGTGCTCTGTCTCTCTTCTGCCCTGTCCTGCTCACAGTTTTTGTGTGCCTGTGTGGCTCCCTGCAGTTCAGCAACATGTGGCATCCCTGTAGCGTTCTTGCACCTCTCTCTTGTTCCTTTTTATTTTGGATCATTTCCAGTATCGCGCAACTTCTGTTTGCTTCCCTATTGCACATGGCACATGTTGTTGAATATCGCACTGTGCCATTTATGCATGGTTCCTCCCCCTTCAGTTGCACATGCATTCATTATCATTGCGCTCTTGCACACTGTGATTTGGGGGGGCGCATCTGCTTCCCACTGAATATCGCAGCATGGTGCATTTTCTGACTTGAGCTGGCACATTTACACATGGCACAACTCTTTTGAATATCTGGGCCTGAGTTTAATGCTCTCTGTTACAGTGTTGCGCTTAATTGTGTGAAATTATACCAGATACAAAGTGGTGATTAATATAATATAATATAATATAATATAATATAATATAATATAATATAATATAATATAATATAACATACTAACATACTAACTTACTAAAATGCCAGAAGAATAGGCCTAATGGTCTTTTGTGTCTGCTCCTTTGGTCAGCCCCCATTCTAGGAATTGACCTTGCTTCCCCCATCTCCCTCTCTGGCTTCTGCCTTCCCAGTCCTCGATACTCTTGCTGGACTGGTTTTGCTTCCAGAACCCTTCCCCTGTACCTGTCCCACCCACTCTTGAACTCCTCCACTGTTACTGCCTCCACCAGCCACCTAGTCAGTGCATTCCATTCCTCCACCACCCTCTAAGTGAAGTAGCACCTTCTCCTTTCTCCACTGAAGTGCCCCCCTTCAGCTTCCACCCATACCTTCTAGGTGCCCCGCCTCCTTTCTTCAGAGCACCCTGACTGCTCCTCCCCTATTTACCCCTTCACATACCTGAAGACCTCTATCATGTCCCCCAGTCCCTTCTCTCTTTGCAATGTGTACATATTTAGCTCTTCGAGTCTCTCCCCAGAGGTCCTGTCCCACAAGACCCAAATCATTTTGGTTGCCCTCCTCTGGACCCTCTCCAGGAGTTCAATATCCCTCTTTAAATGTGGCCTCCAAAACTGCATGCAGTACTCGAGGTTTGGCCTCACCAAGCAGTTATACAGTGGGATTATCACTTCCCTCCTTCTGGAGGTGAGCCCCATAGCAATGCATCCAAGCATCATGTTGGCCTTTGCAGATGCCCTGCTTCAACTGTCCAAGTTGTTCATCTTGACATCCACTACCACCCCAGGTCAATCTCAGCCATCGAGATGTGTAGCATTTCCCAGGGTGTACACTTGGCCTGGGTTTCTGGCTCCCAGGTGCAGTACCCTGCATTTTCCTGCATTGAACCTCAGATTCCACTTTCTAGATAACCTTTCCAGAACCTCCAGGTCCCCCTGTAGGGCCACCCTCCCTTCCTCCTCCCCATCCTCCACTGCCCCCAGTTAAGAGTCATCCACAAAGAGACTCATCTAACTCCTGATGCACTTCTTTATGTCAGAGATGTAGGCATTGAACAGGAGGGACCCAAGGACTGATCTCTGAGGGACTCCACTAATGAACCTCCTTGAGGATGAGACTAATCCTCCAACCATGACCCTCTGGGTCTGGTTTATTAGACAATTTCCTATCCATCTGATCATCTGGTTCCCCACCCCCATTTCTCCCAGATTATTCAACAGGCCCTGTGAGTAACAGAGTCAAATGCCTTGCTGAAGTCAAGGAAGAGGATGTCTTTCCAGGTCCAAGGCACTCATCACAAAGTCATAGAACTCCACAAGGTTTGTCTGACATGATTTCTCCAGGATGAATCCATTACCTTGCCCACCACCAATGTCAGGGTGATGGGCCTGTAGTTCCCTACCACCTCCCTTAATCCCCGCTTGTGGATCGGCACTATATGTGCCACCTTCCAATCCTGGGCACCAACCCTGTCCTCAAAGAAATGCTGAAGAACTCCATCAGGGGTTTTGCCAGGAATTCCGCCAGTTCCTTTAGCACTCTGGGATGTAATTTATCCTGCCCTGGTGCTTTCTCCATCTTATGGGACCCTAGATCTTCCCTCACTCTCTCTGCCATGATTTTCACCTTTGCTACCTCATCCTCCTG
Source organism: Neoceratodus forsteri (assembly GCA_016271365.2). NCBI lineage: Eukaryota > Metazoa > Chordata > Ceratodontiformes > Ceratodontidae > Neoceratodus > Neoceratodus forsteri. The sequence continues at coordinate 73,253,655 of CM028133.1, forward strand.
CTTTGCCTTCCCCACACCTGCCAATCATGCCCCACCACAGAGCTATAGTATAAAATAATATAATATACTATAACATAACTTAATATAATACAATATAATATAATGATGTGGTGTTACACTATTATAACTATTAAATTAATTAACTATGTGTTAATTTATCTCTCTGACAGTAGGGTGCTAAACTATGAGTTAAAATATCTGCGATAGTGCGGTGCTGAACTATTTGTTAAATTGTAAGTCTTGTAGTGAGGCTCTTAACAGTTAGTTAAATACTGTCTATTATAGGGTTGTGCTTTACTGTGTAAATTTATCCCAGTTTCGGAGAAGTGATTACTGTAACATAATTTAATATAATATGATATCATATCATATGATATGAAATGAAATGATATGATATGATATACAATATGATACAATATGATATGAAATGATATGCTATGGTATAATATAATGGTGAGGTGTTATAATATTACAACTATTTAATTAACTATGTGATAAATTATCTCTGTAAAAGTGTGGTGATTAAATGTGTTAGATTATCTCTCTTAGAGTGTTGTGCTAAACTGTGTGAAATTATCCTTGTAAAAGTGTGGTGATTAATCTAATATAATATAATATTATAATGTAATAAAATATAATATAATGATGTCTATTATAGGGTTGTGCTTTACTGTGTAAATTTATCCCAGTTTCGGAGAAGTGATTACTGTTATAATACTGTAACTATTAAATTAATTAACTATTTGTTAATTTATCTATGTGAAAGTGTGGCACTAAACTATGTGTTAAAATATCTGGGCAATTCTGTGGTGCTGAACTATGTGTTCGATTATCTGTGTAAAAGAGTAGTGCTTAAATATGTTACATTATCATTGTGACATTCTGGTGCTAATTAATGTGTTAAATTTTCTCAAAAGTGAGATAAATTGTCTCTTTTGCAGCGTAGCTCTAAACAGTGAGTTAAATGCTGTATGTTACAGAGTCCAGCTTGCCTGTGTGAAATTGTCTTTGTTACAGTGTGGTGATTGATATGATATGATATGATATGATATGATATGATATGATATGATATAGCATGCTATGATTGATTTGATATGATATGTGATGTGATGTGATGTGATGTAATATCATGGTATGATATAATATAATAAAATATAATATAATATAATATAATATAATATAATATAATATAATATAATATAATATAATATAATATAATATTACAATTTAATGCAGTATAAAATAATATAATATATTATAAAGTAACTTTATAATTTATGTGTTAATTTCTCTGTGACAGTGTGGTGCTTATTAATGTGTTAAATTTGCTCAAAAGTGAGATAACCATCTAGCAGCACCCCTTATAAGAAATGTGAATTCCAGTGTGTAGTAATTTAAAGGTTTGAGCAGCTGTTTTTTGGTTTTATGGTTTTACTTGAATTTGGGGGAGTTTATGGTGCTCCTCTATAGCATGCTCCCTTTAAAATGTCTGTGTTATATCCCTTCTGGGAGCACAGTAGCCCTTTAGGCATTTGAAAGTTAAATCACCTGTGTAAAATTCCTGCTGGGAGCACAGTATAAAAGCAGTTAGCTAGTAGCTATTGAGGCATTGTAAAGTTAGGGACTAAATCGAAGGGTCCCACCTTGACGTTTGGTGATTTAGCTTACTCAAATTGGAATTCCAATCTGAAACTAAGAGGACCCTCTCCTCACATGGAGCTTGAAAGTAAATATAGCCAATTTTGGCATTTGAAAGTTTAAATGTTATGCTATGTGGGGGGGGAGGGTGTGCGCTAGTCTTTTTGCTTTGTATAATATAATATTACAATTTATGCAGTATAAAATAATATAATATATTATAAAGTAACTTTATAATTTATGTGTTAATTTCTCTGTGACAGTGTGGTGCTTATTAATGTGTTAAATTTTCTCAAAAGTGAGATAAATTGTCTCTGGTGCAGCGAAACTCTAAATAATGGCCCAGATATTCAAACTTCACAAAAAAGTGCGCTACAGCAGGAGCAATTGCAAGTCCATTGCGCCCATGTGCAAGAAGTACGATATTCAAAAACTGCACAGGCCAAGATGCGCCTACAGCCGACGAATGAATATCGCACCACCTGTGCCACAGCACAACTAGGGAGGTGAAGCTGAACATATCTGATGTGCCATAGCACAACAAGGGGTGTTCAGCTGAGCAGTCCAGATGCACCATAGCACAACCAGGGATGCCCCCCAGCAGCAGGGCAGCAATGCAACAGCAAAACCAGGGATGCAGAGGCCCACCACCCATGCCACAGATGGGCAGAGGAACACACAGCAGAACAGACATCGTCCCCCCACACCCCATGCACTGCACAACTGAGGGAGGGCTGGAATAACCACTGGCCCATGGAGACCAGCAACCAACCCACAACTTGGCCATGGTGCCCCATCACACCCTCTGGCAAGCTATGACTGGTACACGAGGAGGGCCGACCACCCTGTGCCACACCATCCCACCAACGCAGAGCACACCCTGCACTGTGACCCCCCAGACACCCTGCCCAGGAGCAGAGTCCACCAGTGCAGGATACCCCATGCATGCCACCATCCCCACTGTGACAATGCAACCCTGTGCACCACAGAACCATGCAAGGCAGCCCCACCACGAGCACCCATCTGTGGGTGGCAGCACACAGCGATGCAACGACTGCATACACAGTGCCACCACGCACATCCCCCCGAGGTACAGCTGAGAGACCAACCAAGCATTGGCATACAAGGTACCCCACACGTGACAGGGCATGCTCTGGACACCACCACCAGTGGTACAGCACCCTGCGCACCCTCCCAAGGACACACCCCGACCCAGCACTGGCCACAACAGCCAGCGCAGACACTGACAGTGGTGCATGAAAGCATGCACCACACAGGATGCAACGCACTGCATGGACAAACACCCACCCATACCCAAGGGCACACCAACACAGGGACAAAGTAGTGGGGCAACCAAGCCCCCAGTGTATGGATATGGAAACCGTGTACACATGGCCAGCACTCCTCCATGGCACAGGAGTGCCAGCCACCCTGCGCAAGCACTGTGGAGCTGTAAGCCACCAGCATTTGCCCATAGCACAAGTGACAGACAGTGGTGCACATTCCTTGCAACACACACAAGCGACAGCATGGAGGTGGGACAGCAACAGTGGAGGCCACAGTGTCACCCGAGGCAGACATGGACCACACCAGTGACAGGAGGCAACCCAGTATTGTGCCAGGTACAGTGGCTGTCCTGCATGGACAGCCACTCCGACATGCCAGCAGAATGTGCAGGTCACAGACATGCAAGGGTGTCTGCTGCACAGGCCATGGATGGGCTGACAGGGGTGTCATGGACACAGAGCATGCACCATGGACCACTATACACAGTGCTCAGGGAACAACACACATGCCACAGACAGTGACTGATAGCTACTCCCACACCATAGTCACTTCTCCACAGACACACACACATGCACATGACTGCACCACCCCTGATGCATTGCACACCACTGCAGCTGACTGCATAGCCCACTGCAAAACAGAAACCATCACATTAGGTATATCAAAACAAATGTATTGTAGAATATCATACAAAACTATATACATATATTTACAAAAGGTTGGGTGGAGGCCCACAAACAAGGTGGGGGTAGGTAAGGGCAAGAGTGAACAAATGGTAGAGGGAAGGAGGGGTGTGAGAGTGGGTCCAGGGGGTAGGGAAAATCAGGGACATTAGTATGCTCAGTAGGAGCCTGGCTTCCCTCTCTGGCTGCTCCTCCCGCCATGCCACTGTCATACTCCCAGTTGGTCTATCCTTTCAAGGATCTACAGGGAGGCCCTGGCAACATGTAGGATCTCCTGCAGTGTCACTCTGATTTCCTGGAACTGCCATCCACCTAGGACAAGGGAGCAGAGTCAATAGGTGTGAATGCACAGCCCCATGCAACCCACCCACTGTGCATGGCATACGGTCATGGGACATGCCTCTGTGATGGTATGTGACCACCCACAGTGATCGCGACCACAATACCTGCCCACCCAGGTGCACACAGCCATGTGGACTGCTGCACGCACCCACTGACCAAGTCCTGCACAGCACCACTGTGGTTGTTCAGTGACATGGCTATATGGTGCAAAGGCAGTGGCACAGCCATGTACCCGGTGCATGCATGGACACCATTGATGCACTCCCAGACATGCAGTGCCACGGGACAGTGTTGACTGTAACAAGTTGCATGCATGGCAATGGTATCAATGGATGGTGGCCATGCCCACTGCCCACCCTGTTACACAGCATGCAATAGTAATCATGGATGTAAGGCACTCACCATCTTCAGGCTGGTCCCTGCACCTCTGCGGACCTTCACCCCTCCTGGCCTGATGGTCCTCCTGCTGGTGCCTCCTGTCCCTCACCAGCCGGCACTTGTCTGGGCCTAAGGTGCAAACATGGAGAGAGGAACATCAGTACAATCCTGTAGCAAAGTCCCCCCACCCCATGTGTGTGCAATCCCACCCAGACAGACCCACCCACCCAACACCCTGAAAACACCACCACGGCCAACACCGGATGGCCCCCCCATGTGCTGGACACATGCAACCATGATACCCGTATGGAAGATAAAAGTGTATGGATGTTGCACCTACCTGGTAGTGGCACCATGCCCCTAGTGGCATGTGCCCACAGGCAGGCAAGCAGGTCCAGGTCCCTCCACCTCAGGTCCCCATATCTGCAGTGGCACTGCTCCTCCATCTGCCCCACACCAGTGGCCTCCTCCAGGGCATCAGCCACCTCCTACCACACCCAACTCCTGGCCCTTTCCAGAGGTATCTCACCAAATAGTTGGCCAACACATGTGGCTCCACAATGGCAACCAGGTTTGCCACCTCCACCTGGCTCCATTGTACTGCTCTCCTCCATGCCATCTCTACTGCTCGGTTAAGTCAAAATAGTGCTCTGCAGCGTGGTTCCACCACATGCAGATGTTGTGCGGTACAGCGCTGCCATTCCCTATCATGCTGTCACCGAAGAGCGTGACAGTGGTGCACCCATGTCTGATGCATGGTGCCTAGGCGACCAAGGTCAGGCACAGCGTCAAGGGTCTCTGGCGCACGAACAGCCACAATGCAATTGGAACCCAATGCATCTAGTGTTATTGGGTGCCTGTGTGCCACCTCCTGTAGCAGCCTACCGTGCTGTTGCCTCAGTGCACCTACGACGCCCCAGTGCCACAGTGCCATATAGGTGAACAGTGCTGTAGTGTCACTGGCACAATGGTGGCCATGCTCTGCATTGCCTCCCATGCAGAGCATGTCAGCAGCGTGGCAGGCACCTGTGTCATCAACCCGGGCATGCACAATTAGGTGTATTCTGTGCATGTCACAGAACTGCGCCCTTGGTTCAGCACGTTCAACACAATTGGGCAAAGCACAAAAGCGCGATATTCGGCCGTCATATGCAAATCAGCTAATCAGCCATTCAATCTCACAGTCACTGCATTTACATCCACTTAAAGAAACGCCTCTCCTCATTTGCATGGGTTGCACTATAAAAGTGTGACATTGGGCTGCACTGGCCATTTTCGGTTACTGCAGTCTATTGGTGAGTTGCATGCTGTTTGTGCGTGTGGTCTGTGGATTTTGGGACATGCATGGGACTGCACAGTCATAGGTAACACCGGTCATTCTCACAGGCTGAATCATGACCGAGCGAGTTGTCGAGGAAGAGGAACAGAGTTGTGGGAGGAAGATAAGGCCAAATTTCATGAAGGCCGAGATGGATGCCCTGTTCAAGGCCTACCTAGACCATAAGCCACTTCTCTGTGGATGCCAAGGAACAACACAAACCTGTGCTGCTGCATGGGAGGAGGTGGCACATGCTGTAAACCTGCATGTCAGCCACCAGCGCTCCACTCAGGAGTGCATTAAGAAGATGGGCACAGACAGGAGGATAATATAAGGAGAAGGTAGCTGCCATCAGGGCAGCATGGTCTGCGAAAGGTGGGGGACAGCCGGAGGTGCTACGCATGACCCCAAAGGAGGAGAGGGTTGCTGGCAGCATGCAGCATTGTGCCATTGAGGGTGTTCCAGGTGGTGGATTCCAGACGGGTGGTAGCCCATCACTGCATGGCAGGTCATGGTCTGTCTATTGGGGAGGACAGGGTAGGTCACATGCAGTAATGTGAGATTTGTTTTCTCTTACAGCTCCTGAGCATCTGCATGGGTCAGCAGTGGTGGGCATCTCCACTGAGGCCAGTCAGATGGAGATGGAGGAGGGCCTATCCACCTCCACAGGAATACGTAGCTCAGTGTGACAGTAGGCCCACCTGGATGTCCAGACTGATGTTATTGGAGCAGGTGCAGAGGAGGTCCTGCCCATATCCCAGTGTGCCAGCATCCATGGATGCCGGCATGCTGGGACTCGGGCTGCTGCCGGGTCTATCACTAATGATGATGTCACTAACATCATGGGCAGTGACATGTGTGTGCCACAGGATGGCCGCACAGCAGGTAACATTGCAGCCATGGCTGTGGGTGGTGCCGCCATGGAGGTCTGCGTGTCATCATGGTCCCAGCCTGTGCCTGTCAGCACTGGTGGGGCAGCACTGGTGTGTGTACAGGACAGTGGAACTGTTGCAGCCCTAGGGAGCGGCAGCCGGAGGGGCAGCATCAGCAGTCGGCCAATAGGCTTGGGGGTACAGTGTCAGTGGGTGGCATCAGTGCACCACCTGTGGACATGCCCAAGCCTGGCCCTGGTGTGCAGTGCCCACCTTCAAGGGGTGATGAGCATCAGGGTCACACACACCCTGAGGGACAGCATGCCGATCAGGCAGATGACCTCTTGGATGAGCACACTACTGCAAGCATCAGTCATTCACCAGATGCGGCTTGTGACAACGGTGAATGCACTGAGTGTGGCTCTGCAGGGGGCAGAGGAGCGTCGCAGCAGAGAAACCACTCTGCTTCTTTGCAGGGATTGACCAGATGCGGGAGGATGTGACCGCTGCCATTGACACGCTGACACATGCAATCTCAGCTGCCATGGCTACAGAGAAGGTGTGGGTAGCCTCTGCCACAGTGCAGGTCAAAAGGGGGAAGTGCCACACAGCACTGAGGCCACTACAGGCAGGTGTTCCTGGTGCAGGAGGAGAAGCCGCAAGGACAGTGGGGGAAACACAGAAACAGCTGCCGGGGACACTAGCCAGGGACATGGCCAGTGACGCCATCCAGGTGAAGGCAGTTATGAGGGGATGATAAGGCATGTGGCAGGGGGCACGGCCGTGGAAGGGCCCATCAGTGGTATGCCCCCCCACAGGCAGTACTGAGCCCACATCAGCTTTGAGCTCTACACTGATAGTGAGATCGTGGGCCAGTAATGCCTGAACTGGGCAATTCTGAGGCTGCTCTGTGAGCTGTGCAGTGATGTGATGCAGGTACCCACACGACAGAGCCATGCTCTGTCAGTGGAGACCAAAGTGACAGCTTGTATGTGCCTGCTCAGCATATGTACCTTCCAGAGATCTACTGGAGAAGTGATGGGCATAACCCAGTCGGCCGCATCACGCCTCCTCACCCAAATCCTCAGCGCACTGCTGCCACATGCTTCAGAGTACATCCGTTTCCCCAGCACACCGGTGGAGTGCACAGCAGACATACAGGATTTCCACAGGGTAGCTCATATGCCTGGCATGCTCAGAGCAATAGACTGCACCCATGTGGCCATCTGCATGCCATGTGGGCCCCAAAGGGGCCACATACATGAATCAGAAGGGGTATGCAAGCATCAACTGCCAGGTGGTGTGTGATGCCAGTGGGTGCATAATCAATGTCTGTGCCATGCACTCCTGGGGAGCACATAATGCCTTCATCTGACACCAGTCCGCACTGTGCCACAGGTTCAAGAGTGGGAATATGCCCACTGGCCACCTAGTGGGTGAGTATGCAAAGCACACAGAATGACATGGAGTTTGGGAGGGGCATAGTCAGAGGTGACATGGGTATTGGCCTAGGTGGTCCAAGTCAGGGCGACGTTGATCACCAAACTAACATTCACCCTCTATGCACAGGTGACAGTAGATACCCACTCCATCCCTGGCTGCTAACACTATACTGATAGCCCGTGACCCCGTAGCAGCAGCACTTCAATGAGGCACATGCCACCACACGCAATGTCATTGAGTGGGTGTTCGGGAAGCTGAAGGCACATTTCCATTGCCTGGACATGTCTGGCGGTGCCCTACAGTATGGCCCCTCAAAGGCATGCGAGCTATTCCTGGCCTGTTGCTTCCTGCACAACATGGCCAATGACTGTGGGATAGCCGTACAGGTTGACGAGGGGGACAGCGATGGGGACAATGAGGACACTGGTGAAGATGGTGATGGGCAGCCTCCCCTTGGTTGAAGAGACCCCTGACTGATCCAGACGACATAGCTGCACCGGGACACCATCACAGAGGAGCACTTCAACGAACCCAGGTAAGTCGTGGAGCCATGAGAAACCACCAGTGGGAAAGGCACAACACACAAACACGCATGGACAAACCCTAGGGGTGCATGTCTTTAAGGGAATTGGCTGAACATGGAACCGCCCACGCCATCAGGGATGGGCAAGGTCTAACATGGTGCATGGTTACACTCACACACACACACACACACACACACACACACACACACCTCATAAGACAAGCACAAAGGGTGGGAGGCACACCGACCCCAACTGCCACCCCTAGCCACACTCATGTCCACAGACCACCACGCCCAGTGTCTGTCATTGTGCGTGTGTCAGATGCAGGGCACCATCGCACAATGGCAGACAGCGGAACACAGGCTTCATCATTCACCCTCCACAGTGGACACCAGCCAGGTGGATGTGCAGAGGGAATGTGTGTGTGTGCATGCAAGGCTGGGTACCCCACCCGTGCCTTGCACATTGAACAAAACAATGCACACAGGGCAGCATCACACAGTAGCCATGGTGGGAGAGAGGTCATTCATGTGCCACAGTGCCATGGCTGCCACAGATGTGTGGGCAGCCCCACCGAGACCCACCAGCAGTGACAGGCTGACCTCTGGCCTCATGGTCTGGCACCGACTGCCCCCAGGGGTTCCTCTGCATGAACGCTACCATGCTCTTGCTGGGGTCTGCAGTACACCAAACATGCCTGCGCCAGGCATGCTCGGGATGCCCACAGCTGAACCCGGTGTCGACAAGGAGGGTGTCACATGGCACTGGGAATGGAGCGGTGGATATTGCACTTCTTGGTGTCTGCAATGCATGGGCAAATAACTGTGTGCCCACTGTGGCCATGACAGCTGTGATTGGCTTTGTCTGCCTGTCAATGGCAGCGGTCACATCCTCCCGCATCCGGTCCATCCCTGCCAAGAGCAGAGCGGTGTATCTGCTACGCTGCTTCTCTGCCTGGTGCAGAGCTGCACTAAGTGCATCCACTGCCATCACAAGCTGCACTTGCTGATTGACTGATTCTTGGAGTATGTGGGTGTACTTTTCTAGGAGGTCATCTGCCTGATTGGCATGTTGTCCCTTACAGTGTCCATGGCCCTGATGGGCAGCACCCCTTGAGGGTGGGTGCTGCACACCAGGGCCAGGCCTGGGCATGTCCACAGGCAGTGCACTGATGTTGCCCCCTGACACTGTACCTCCATGACCATTGGCTGACTGCTGACACTTGCTCCTCTAGCTGCCGCTCTCCAGGGCTCAACGGTGCCACCACAGTGGCCGCAACAGCCCCACTGTCCTGGACACACACCAGTGCTGCCTCACTGGTGCAGACAGGCACAGGCTGGGACTGTGATGTCATGCAGGCCTCCACAGTGGCACCACCCATGGCCATGCCCATGATGTCACCAGCTGTGTGCCCATCCTGTGGCCAACACATATCACTATCCATGAAGTGAGCTCCATCATCATCAGTGATGGATCCAGCACAGCCCAAGTCTCAGTGTGCTGTCATCCATGGACTCTGGCACACTGGGACATGGGCAGGGCCACCTCCGCAACTGCTCCACCAACATCAGTCTGGATGTCCAGGTGGGCCCACTGTCACCCTGAACCTTGTATGCCTGTGGAGGTGGACGGACCCTCCTCTATGTCCATGGTACTGCCCTCAGTGGACAAGCCCACCACCGCTGACCCATGTAGATGCTCAGGAGCTGTAACACAGTAGCTGCTACACAGTGACATTAATGTGTCTGCCCTACCCTGTCCCCCCATTGACAGGCCCAGACCTACCAAGCAGTGATGGGCTACCACCTGTCTGGAATCCACCACCTGGAACACCCTCGATGGCACAACACTGCATGCTGCCAGCAACCCACTCTTCTTGTGGGGTAAGGTGTTGAACGTCCACCTGTCCCCAATCTTTTACAGACCGTGCTGCCCTGATGGCAGCCACCATGTCCTTAATGCTCCGCTTGTCCATGCCAATCTTCTTTTTGCACTCCTGCATGGACCGCTTGTGGCTGCCATGCAAGTTGATGGCACATGGCACCTCTTCCCATGCAGCAGCATGGGCCTGTGGTGTTCTCTGCCATCTGCTGAGCAGCAGCTCCTGGTCGAGGTAGGCCGCAAACAGTGCATCTGTTTCTGCCTTTGTGTAGTTAGGCCTCCTCTTCCTCCCATGTCTTTGTTCCTCTTCCTCCACCTCACCATCACTCATTATTCATCCTGTGAGAATGACTGGTGTTACATGTGACTGTGTAGTCCCATGCATGTCCCACACACCACAGTCCACACTACCAAACAGCATGCAACTCACCACAATAGACTGCAATAACCGACTATGGCCAGTGCAGCCCAATGTCACATGTTAATAGTGCAATGAATGCAAATGAGGTGAGGCGCAATTTTAAGTGGATGCAAATGCAGTATCTGCACTATTGAATTACTGATTAGCCGATTTGCATATGCCGGCTGAATATTGTGCTGTTGCATTTTCCGCAATTGTGTTGAACGTGCTCAGGCAAGTGTGCATTTCTGTGACATGTGCAGTACACACCAAATTGCGCATGCCCGGAGTGATGACACTGATGCCGGCCGTGCTCCTGACATGCTGTGCGTGGGAGGCGATGCAGGGCACGGCCATCATTGTGCCAGTGGCACTACTGCACTGTTAACGTATTTGGCGCTGTGGCACTGGGGTGCCGTAGGCACACTCGGGCCTCAGCACGGTAGGCCACTAGAGGAGGTGACACAGGCACCCTGTCGTGCTACATGCATTGAGTACCAATCACGCTGTGCCAGTCTGTGCATGAGAGACCCTTGACCCTGTGCCTGACCTTTGCCCCTAGGCACTGTGCGTCCACATGGGCGCACCACTATCATGCTGTTCGGTGACAGCTTGATAGGGAATGGCAGCGCTGTACCATGCAGCATCTGCACGTGGTGGACTGCGCTACCGAGCGCCATTTTGACTCCAACCAGCTGTAGAGGTGGCACGGAGGAGGGCTGCTGTGTGAAGCCAGGTAGAGCTGGCCAATTTGATGGCCATAGTAGAGCCCCATGCTGGGACACTTTATTGTGATGCACCCCTGGACAGGGCTAGGAGCGCAGTATGGGAGGAGGTGGCGGTGGTGCTGGAGGAGACCACGGGAATCGGGCGCAGGGCTGAGCAGTGTTGCCACTGATATGGGGACCTCCAGTGGAGAGATCTGGAGCAGCTTGCCTGCCTGTGGGCCCGTGCCAGGAGGGGCACAGTGCCACAGCCAGGAAGGTGCCCCATCCATACACTGTTAACGTCCATACAGGTATCACGGTTGCATGTGTCTGGCACATGGGGGGTGTCCAATGTTGGCCATGGTGGTGGTATCCGTTTGGGGGGTGGATGGGCATGGCTGTGTGGGATTGCACACATGGGGTGGGGACTTTGCTACCGGATTGTACTGAAGTTCCTCTCTCCATGTTTGCACCTTAGGCCCAGAGGAGTGCTGGTGGGTGAGGGAGAGGAGGCACTGCCAAGAGAACCAGCAGGCCAGGAGGGATACAGGACCACAGATGTGCAGGGACCAGCCTGATGATGGTGAGTGCCTTACATCCATGATTACTATTGCATGCTTTGTAACAGGGTGGGCAGTGGGGCATGGACACCATCCATTGACACCACTGCCACTCACAGAACTTGTTACAGTCAGCACTGTCCAGTGGCACTGCATGTCTGGGAGTGCATCAATGGTGGTCCATGCATGCACCGGGGTACATGGCTGTGCCACTGCCTTCACACCGCATAGCCATATCACTGTATGGCCATGGTGGTGCTGTTCAGGACAAGGGCGGTGGTTGCATGCAGCAGTCCACATGGCTGTGGGTGCCTGGGTAGGCAAGTCTTGTGGATGCGGTCACTGTGGGTGGTAGCATACCTTCACAGGGTCATGGCACATGGCTGTATGCCATGCACAATGGGTGGGCTACAGGGGGGCTGGACAGTCATACATATTAACTCTGCCCAATTGTCCTAGGTGGACAATGCTGGATGGCCCTGGAACAGGGCATACAGGAGATGCTGCAGCTGGCATGGGCATCCCTGGCACTGCTGGAGTGGATGGAGTGGCACGGGGTCTGGAGGAGAAGCACCCAGAGGTGCCACAGGAGTGGAGAGTGGGGAAGAGAATAGGCCCTCCATGACCCCTTGACACACCTAATTCCCCTGGACCCCCCACACCCCTTCTTCCCTCTTCCAATTGTACACCACTGCCCCATGCCTGCCCCCACCTGGTTTGTGACCCTACCCCCCACCCTTGTATATATTTGTACATATGTTTGAGTATTTATATTTTTTAATACATACATTTTGTTATAACAATTGTGGTGCTCTCTGATTTGCAGCGGGCTACAGGTGCTCAGCTGCAGTGGTGTGCATGGCATCAGGAGTGGTGCAAGCATGGGCATGTGTGTCCAGAAGGGAACCACCTATGGTGTGAGTGAGGGGATCAGTCACTATCTGTGGTTTGTGTTTTGTTCTCTGTGCACTGCATGCCTGTGTGCAGTGGTCCACGGTGCATGGCAACCCTGTCAGTCTATCCATGGTCTGTGCAGCTGACACCCTTGCATATCTGTGATATGCAAGGTCTGCTGGCATGTCACTGGTGGCTGTCCATGCTGGACAACCTCTGTACCGGGGCACAATGCCAGGTTGCCTTCCGTCACCAATATGGTGCATGGCTGCCTCTGGTGGCACTGTGGCCTCCACTGTTGTTGTCCCCCCTCCATGTTGTTGCATGTGTCTGTTGCAGGGGTTGTGCTCCACTGTCTGTCACTTGTGCACCGGCTGCATGCTGGCGGCATACAGCTTCATGGTGCCTGCGCAGGGTGGCTATCACACCTGTGCCATATAGGAGTGCTGGCTGTGTGTACACAGCTGCTGTGGCCACATGCCAGTGGCTTGGTTGACCCACTACTGTGTCCCTGTTTTGGTGTGCCCTTGGGTATGTGTGGCTGTTTTGCATGCTGTGTGGCACATACTTCCGTGCAAGACTGTGTGTGTCTGTGCTGGCTGTTGTGGCCACTGTTGGGATGGGATGTGTCCTTGGGAGGGTGTGCAGGGTGCTGTACCACTGGTGGTGGGGTCCAGGGCATGTCCTGTCACATGCGGTGTACCTCATGTGCCGATGCATGGTCGGTCTCTCAGCTGTACCTTGGGGGGGGGCATGCAGGGTGGCACTGTGTATGCAGTTGTTGCATCGCTGTCTGATGCCACCCACTGCAGGGTGCACTTGGTGGGGCTGCCTTGCATGGCTTCATGGTGTATAGGGTTGCATTGTCACAGTGGATGATCTGGCATGCATAGGGTGTCTTGCACTGTTGGGCACTACTCCTGGGAAGGGTGTATGGTTATCGTGGTGCAGGGTGTGCTCTGCATTGGTGCGATGATGTGGCATGAAGTGATCAGCCCTCCGTGTGTGCCAGTCACAGCTTGCCAGATTGTGTGCTGGGGTACCATGCCCCAGCTGTGGGTTGGTTGCTGGTATCCATGGGCCAGTTGTTATTCCAGCTCTGCACCAGTTGTGCAGTGCATGTCATGTGGGGGTGATCTCTGTTCTGCTGTGTGCTCCTCTGCTCATCTGTGGCATGGTTGGTGGGCCCCTGCATCCTGTCCCTGTGCATCCCTGGTTGTGCTGTTGCACTGCTGCCCTGCTACACGGGGCACCCCTGGTTGCGCTATGGCACATTTGGACTGCTCCACTGAGCATCCCTGGTTGCACTATGCTGCACCTGAAATGTGCAACTGCACATCCCAGGTTGCAGGTGGCATGATATTCAGTCATGTGTCGCAGGCGCATCTTGACCTGCGCAGTTTTTGAATGTCGCACTTCTTGCACATGGGTGCAGTGGACTTGCACTTGCTCCTGCTGTTGTGCACTTTTTGGGCACAGTTTGAATATCCGGGCCTCAGTATTTAGAACCACACTACAATAGAGACAAATTAACCAATGATTGAGATGATTTAGCACATAGTTTAGCATCTCACTGTGAGAGAGATAAATTAACAAATGCTAAATTAATTTAATGGTTGCCAACTGTCCTTGAACTGACCTTAAGCTGTTGGTGGTATTTTTAGTGAATGAGGGAAATTTGTCAAGGACACCAGGGAAATTCCCCTACTCTTTTTGATAAGTGCCATGGGATCTTTAACATCCACCTGAACTACCACCAATCCAGGCAGATGGGACCTCAGTTTAATGTCTCATTGGAATGACAGCACCCCAGAAGTGCAACACCTCTCTCATGCTGCACTACAGTGTTAGTACTGGGATATTAACCCAAGTGCCAGAGGTGGGAACTGAACCCACAGCCCTCTGATCTCCCGGTCTCAGAGGTGAGTGTGCTACCTACTGAACCACTGACACTGCACATTATCAGAGGGATAGGAAATTGTCTCCAGAATTGGACCCAGAGAGTCGTGGTTAGAGGGATAGTCACATCTCCAAGAATGGTAATTTCTGAAGTCCTTGGGCCTCTCCTGTTCAATGCCTATGTATCTGACATTAGGAAATGCAATAGGAGTGAGCTGAGTCACTTTGTGAATGACTCAAAACTTGGAGAGGTGGTGGATGGGGAGGAGGGAGGGTGGTCCTACGGGGGATCTGGAGGCTCTGGAAAGGTTGTCTAGAAAGTGGAAGCTGAGGTTCAAAGCAGGAATATGCAGGGTACTGCACCCAGGAGTCAGAAACTGAAGTCAAGTCGACTCCCTGGGGGGGAAATGCTATAAGTATTGATGGCTGAGATGGACCTGGGGTGGTAGTAGATGTCAAGATGAACAACTCAGAGAGTTGTAGGAGGGCAGTGGCAAAGGCCAACATGATGACTGGATGCTTTGCTAGGGGCTCACCTCCAGGAGGAGTGAAGTAATAATTCCACTATATAGCTGCTTGGTCAGGACAAACCTCAAGTACTGCATGCAGTTTTGGAGGGTAAATATGTACACTTTGGAAGAGAGAAGGGACTGGGGAGAAGCGATAGAGGTTTTCATGCAGATGAAGGGGCAAATAGGGGAGGAGCAGTCAGGATACTCAGAAGAAAGGACGTGGGGCACTTAGAGGGCAAGGATGGAGGCTAGAGAGGGGAGAGTCAGTGGAAAAAGAAGGAGGTGCTATTTCACTGAGAGGGTGGTGGAGTTATGGAATGCACTGCCTTGGTGGCTGGTGGAAGCAGAAACTGTGGAGGGGTTCCAGAAGGGGTGGGGTTCTGGAAGCAAAAACCAGTGCAGCGAGAAAATACAAGACTGGGAAGGCAGAAGCCAGAGAGGGAGAGGGGGGCAGCAAGGTCAGTTAACAGGGTGGGTGCTGACCAAATGAGAAGACAGAAAAGACCGTTAGGCTTATTGTTCTGGCATTTTAGAATGTCACTAAATTATATTATATTATATTATATTATATTATATTATATTATATTATATTATATTACATTACATTACATTATATTATATCATATCACATCACATCACATCACATCACATCACATCATATCATATCATATCATATTATGCAGCTTTTTCTTTTACATTGTTGTGCTTAACTGTGTGATATCATGCCTGTTACATAGTGGTGATTAATATAATATAATATAATATAATATAATATAATATAATATAATATAATTAATGGTCTCCGCTTTCTTGTATTATGAAAATCGTAGAAGAATGCCGTAACACCTGAGTAGGTGTTATGGCATTCACGCCTCCGTTCCACAACAAAGCGCTCGAGGAAACTAATGATAGCACATTCAAACTGTCCCTCTAACTTCAACTGCCACTAAGAAAAAAAGAATTACCTCCATCCCAGATAGCCAGCAGCAGCCTCACATCACCGATCAGTTTAAAAAAAAAATGTTAAGCCGATTCTAAACAGCGGATGAAACTTATCCAGTTAACACTTAAAGGATGATCCCTAACTCTCTCCCTTTCAACTCTAACCTTTCCGCAGGTCAAACGATAATACCATTCAACCAGAAAATGAAATGAAGGATCTCCATACCGGACTTGTGGCCAGTTCCTTTTATCGTTTAATGAAATTAAATGTTATCTTAATGTTTAGGTGAAACGTTTAACCACAGTTCTGTTCTCTTCACACAAATAAAACCTTTTATCTGCAAGTTAAGCACAGCGACTTTTTTTTTCAAACGGATCCCTTCAATTATATAAAATAAAATATGGGGACAAGTGTGTAAACTCGAATTAACACATTCATTCTCGCTGTTGGATGGTATTCATAAACCGGCTCACCGGGTTTATGTGCCATCCAACAACTCGGTGTGTGTTAAATTCTTGTAACACACTTCTCCCCATACTTTATCCTATATATAATATAATATAATATAATATAATATAATATAATATAATATAATATCATAAAATATAATAACATTGTTTTATATTATTCTAAATATTAAATGAATTAACTATGACAGTGTGATGCTAAACTGTGTGTTAAATTAACTCTGAGTGTGTGGTGCTAAACTATGTGTTTATCTCTGTGACAATGCAGCACTAAAACTTTCGGTTTAAGTATAACTGTGAGAGTGCAATGATAAACTATCTTATATTGTGTCCTTTACATTGTGGTGCAAAACTATGTGTTAAATTAACTTTCAGAGTGTGGTGCTCTACTATGTGTTTAATTATCTCTGTGACATCACAGCACTAAAACTATGTGATACATTTTGTCTTTGACAGTGTAGTGCTAAACATTGTTACTTTATCTCTACCACAATGCAGTGCCAAACTTTGTGTTAAATTATCACTGTGAGAGTGCAATGCTAAACTCTTTTAAAATGTTTCTTTCACAGGGTGGTGCTAAACTGTGTGTTAAATTAACTGACAGTGTGCTATTAAACAATGTTTATAATTATCTCTGTGACAAGTGCCGTACTAAAACTGTGTAAATGTATTTCTTTGACAGTGTAAAGAAGAAATATGGTTTAACTTATCTCTATCACAATGTGGTTCTAAAGTATGTGTTAAATTATCTCTGTAACAGTGTGGTGCTTAAATGTGTAACATTATCCATGTGACAGTGTGTTGCTAATTTATGTGTTAAATTATCTCAAACATGGGTTAAATAGTTCAATAATCTCTGTTGCAATGTGGTTCTCAGCCATGAGTTATATGCTCTCTGTTTCTGTCTTTTACTTATCTGTGTGAAATTGTCTTTGTGACATTATGGAGATAAATGTAATGTAACAGAGCATAACATAACATAATGTATGTTTCACTGAGAGACTGTTTTAAATTGTTTCTTTTACAGTGTTGTGCTAAACTGTATGTTAAAATATTGGCTCTAAATTATGTGGAAACGTATCTCTGAAACAGAGTGGGGTTAATGTATGTGTTAAATAATCTCCCTGACGTCAATGGGTATCTTAACATGCAAGACGCTATGGTGATAAACTATGCAGTAAATTAGCACTTTGACAGTGTGGTGCTAATTTTTGTGTTACATTATCTCACACAAGGATTACATTGTTTCTGTTGTAGTGTGGTTCTAGGCAATGCGTTAAATGCTATTTCATTGTTGTGCTTAACTGTGTGGTGATTAATATATTATAAAGTAATATACAGTATAGCATAAAACAATAACATAACATCACATATCTAACATAAATTAATATAATGGTGAGGTGTTATAACTATTAAATTACTTAACTATGTCTTAATATATCTCATTCAAACTGTGGTGCTAAACTATGTGTTACAATATCATTTTTAGAGTGTGATGATAAGCTATCTAAATTGTCTCTTTTACAGTGTGGTCCCTTAATTATGTGTTCAATTATCTCTGTCACACTGCAGTGCTAAACTGCATGTTAAATTACCACTGTGAGAGTGCAATGATCAACTGTCTTAAATTGTCTCTTTTACAGTGTGGTGCTAAACTTTGTGTAGAAATATAACTGTAATATGGAGTTGCTAAACTGTGTGTTAAATGATCTCTCTGACATCTAGGGGTTACTTTATCTTGCAAGACAGTGTGCTGTTAAACTGTTCAATTTTCTCTGTGACAGGAGCTGAATGTTGTGTTAAAATACCTCTGATAGTGTGGTGCTGAACTATGGTTTAAAGTATATCACAATGTGGCTCAAAATGACGTGGAAAATTATTTTTTTAATAGTGTGATGATAATTTATGTGTAACATTATCTCTCTGACATCTGTGGGTTACTTTATTTCACAAGACAGTGTTGTGATAAACTAGAGAGATATCTCTGTGATAGTGTAGTGCTGAACTTTACTTTAAATTATCGCTACAACAGTGTGGTTCTAAAGTATATGTTACATTATCTCTGTGATAGTATGATGCTAATTTATGTGTTAAATTATCTCAGACATGGGTTAAATAATTTCTGCTGCAGTGTTGTTCTAAACAATGAGTTAATTGATCTCTGTCTCAGTGTTGTGCTTAACTCTGTGAAATATATTATGTTAAAGTGTGGTGATTAGTATAACATAACATAACATAACATAACATAACATAACATAACATAACATAACATAACATAACATAACATAACATAACATAAACCTGTGGTGTTATAATATAACTATTTAATTACTTAACTATGTGTTAATATCTCTCAGTCAAAGTGTGATGCTAAACTATGTATTAGAATATTATTGTGAGAGTGTGATGATAAAAGTATGTGCTAAATTACCTTGGTAACAGTGTGGTGCTTAAGATTGTTACATAATCTCTGTGATAGTGTGGTCCAAATGTATGTGTTGCATTATCTCAAACATGGGTTAAATTGTCTCAGTTGCAGTGTTGTAGATCACTGTGTGATATTATCTCTGTTATGGTGCGGTGAGTAACATCACATCACATAAAATAGCATAACATAACACCATAAAATAATATAATGGTGAGGTGTTATAACTATTACATTATTTAACTAAGTGTTAATTTATGTCAGACAAAGTATGGTGCTAAACTATGTGTGAAATTCACTCTGACAGTGTGGTGCTAAAGGATGAGTTAAATTTTCACTGTGAGAGTGCGATGCTAAACTTGTTTCTTTTAATGTGGTGCTAAACTGCGATTCTAAAAATGCAGTGTGCATCTTTTGCAGTGTGGTGCTAAACTGTGTGTTAAATTAAAACATAGTTTAGCACCACTGTTTGACTGAGAAATATTAACACATAATTAAGTAATTTAATAGTTACAACACCACACCATTATATTGTTTTATGTTAGGTATGTGATGTTATGTTCTGATATGATATATTACTTTATAATATATTAATCACCACACAGTTAAGCACACCGCTGAAAGAGAGAGCAGTTAACTCATTGTTTAGAACCACACTGCAACAGAAACAATTTAACCCTTGTGTGAGATAGTTTAACACATAAATATGCCCCACTCTGCTACAGAGATAATTTTCCACATAATTTAGAGCCACACTGTGATATATAGATAGTTTAAACCATAGTTCAGCAGGACACTATTACAGAGGTATTTTAACATACAGTTTAGCACCACACTGTAAAAGAAACAATTTAAAATAGTTTAGCAGTGCACAGTCACAGTGATAACATCACATAGTTTAGCACTGTATTATGTTATGTTATGTTATGTTATGTTATGTTATGTTATGTTATGTTATGTTATGTTATGTTATGTTATGTTATGTTATGTTATGTTATGATATAGTATGTTATATTATACTAATCATCACACTTTAACATAATATATTTCACAGAGTTAAGCACAACACTGAAACAGAGACCAATTAACTCATTGTTTACAACACTGCAGCAGAAACTATTTAACCCATGTCTGAGATAATTTAACACATAAATTAGCACCATACTATCACAGAGATAATTTAACATATACTTTAGAACCACACTGTTGTAGCGATAATTTAAAGTAAAGTTCAGCACTACACTATCACAGAGATATCTCTCTAGTTTATCACCACACTGTCTTGTGAGATAAAAGTAACCCACAGATGTCAGAGAGATAATGTTATCATCACACTATTAAAAATATAATTTGACACATCATTTTCAGCCACACTGTGATATACTTTAAACCATAGTTCAGCACCACACTATCAGAGGTATTTTAACACAGCGTTCAGCATCATCCTGTCACAAAGAAAATTGAATAGTTTATCAGCACACTGTCTTGCGAGATAAAGTAACCCCTAGAAGTCAGAGAGATGATTTAACACAAAGTTTAGCACCACACTGTAAAAGAGACAATTTAAAACTGTTGATCATTGCACTCTCACAGTGGTAATTTAACATGCAGTTTAGCACTGCAGTGTGACAGAGATATATTAACACATAGTTAAGTAATTTAATAGTTATAACACAACACCATTATATTAATTTATGTTAGGTATGTCATGTTATGTTATGTTTTTGTCTTATGTTATACTGCATATTACTTTATAATATATTAATCACCACACAGTTAAGCACAACAATGAAAGAGCATTTAACTCATTGTTTAGAACTACACTGCAACAGAAACAATTTAACCCTTGTGTGAGATAATGTAACACAATAATTAGCACCACACTGTCAAAGTGCTAATTTACTGCATAGTTTATCACCACAGTGTCTTGCATGTTAAAATACCCATTGATGTCAAATATCCATTTAACACATAAATTAGCCCCACTCTGTTTCAGAGATAAGTTTCCACATAATTTAGAGCCAATTCAGCACCACACCATCACAGAGGTATTTTAACATACAGTTTAGTGCCACACTGTAAAAGAAACAATTTAAAACAGTTTAGCAGTGCACTCTAGCACTGCAATGTTATGCTACATTATGTTACGTTACGTTACGTTATGTTATGTTATGTTATGTTATGTTATGTTATGTTATGTTATATGTTATGCTATGCTCTGTTACATTACATTTATCACCATAATGTCACAAAGATAATTTCACACAGATAAGTAATAGACAGAAACACAGAGCATATAACTCATGGATGAGAACCACACTGCAACAGAGATTATTTAACTATTTAACCCATGTTTGAGATAATTTAACACATAAATTAGCAACACACTGTCACATGGATAATATTACACATTTAAGCATCACACTGTTACAGAGATAATTATAAACATTGTTTAATAGCACACTCTCAGAGTTAATTTAACTCACAGTTTAGCACCACCCTGTGAAAGAAACATTTTAAAAGAGTTTAGCATTGCACTCTCACAGTGATAATTTAACACAAAGTTTGGCACTGCATTGTGGTAGAGATAAAGTAATGATGTTTAGCACTACACTGTCAAACACAAAATTTATTACATAGTTTTAGTGCTGAGATGTCACAGAGATAATTAAACACATAGTAGAGCACCACACTCTCAAAGTTAATTTAACACATAGTTTTGCACCACACTGTAAAAGAGACAATTTAAGATAGTTTATCATTGCACTCTCACAGTTATACTTTAACACTGCTTTGTCACAGAGATAAACACATAGTTTAGCACAACACACTCAGAGTTAATTCAATACACAGTTTAGCATCACACTGTCACACAGATAAATTAACACATAGTTAATTAATTTAATATTTGTAATACTATAAAACAATGATATTATATTTTATGATATTATTTATTTTTATATTACATTATTATATTATGTTATATTATATTAATCACCACTACGTAACAGGCATGATATCACACAGTTAAGCACAACACTGTAAAAGAGAGCATTTATTTCATAGTGTAAAACTACACAACAACATAACAATTTAACCCATGTTTTAGATTATTTTACACATAGTTTAGCATCACTCTGACACAAGGATAAATTAACAAATAATTAATTTAATAGTTATAATATCATAACACCACGCCACTATTTTATGTTGTATTATACTATGTTATATTTTATTATAATATATCATATTATACTAAATTATTTTATATGTTATATTACATTACAATATATTACATTCTATTATACATAATTTCTTATCATATCGTAATATATTATATCATATTATAGCATATCATATCATATCATATCATATCATATCATATCATATCATATCATATCACATTACATAATATTATAATGTATTGTATTATATTATATTTCATTATGTCGTTTTATACTATATTATATTATATTATAGTATATTAAATTATAATATATATATGATATTATGTTACTCCCCACTTCATAACTGATAATTTCATGCAATTAAGCACCTCATTGTAACATAGAGCATTTTACACATAGTTTAGAGCCACACTACTCTAGAAACAAATAAACACTTGTTTGAGATAATTTTACCAACAGATTGGTACCACACTGTCACAGAGATAATGTAACACATTTAATCAGAACATTCTTACAAATACATTTTAACACATAGTTCAGCACCACACTATCGTGGAGATATTTTAACAGAGCTTAAGATCACTCTGTCTAAGAGATAAATTAATGCAGTTATTTTATAATAGCACATTATATTGTATCATATTATTTACCATATCTTATCATAATATGTCATAATAATTTATGTTATATTATGTTATCATATCATATCATATCATATCATATCATATCATATCATATATATTATATTACATATTATATAATGTTGTATTGTATAATGTTGTATTATATTATATTATAATCACCACTCCATAACAATGGTAATTTCACACAGTTAAGCACAACACTGTAATAGGGAGGAATGAACTAATTCTTTTGAGCCACACCGAAACAGAGACAGTTTTTCCCATCCTTCCAATAATGTTATACATAAATTAGAACCACACTGCCACAGAGACAAATTAACACATAGTTAATAAATTCAATAGTTACAATACTATAACATGACACCATTATTTTATGTTATATTATATTATAATATATTATGTTATGTTATGTTATGTTATGTCATGTCATGTCATGTCATGTCATGTCATGTCATGTTATGTTATGTTATGTTATGTTATGTTATGTTATATTATATTGTATTATATTAATCACCACTCCGTGACAAGGATAATTTTAAACAGTTATGCACAATGCTGTCACAGAGAGCATTGAACTCATTTTTGGAAACACACTGCAACAAAGAGAACTCAACCCATGGTTGAGATAATTTTACACATAAATTAGCAGCACACTGTCACATAGATAAATTAACAAATAATTAATTAATTTAATATTTCTAATATTATTACACCACACCATTATATTATATTATATTATATTATATTATATTATATTATATTATATTATATTATATTATATTATATCATATCACATCACATCACATCTTATAACAAATCATATCATACCATAACATATCATATCATACTGTACTATACTATATTGTATTACATAATCTTACATTATATCATTTCCTATTATACCATGTATCATAATTCATTGTATTGTATTGTGTTATATTGTGTTATATTATATCATGAGACAAATTAACACATAGGTAATTAATTTAATAGTTATAATATTATAACACCACACTGCTATAGTATATTATATGATAATATGTATTATATTATATTATGTTATATTATATTAAATCATACCATGTCATATCATAATATTTTGCAGGGTATCATATTGTATGATATTAGATTATATTAGTATTATATTATTTTATATTAAGCACCATTACGTAAGAGTTAAGCACAACACTGTAAAATAGATGATTTAATTCATTGTTTGGAAACACACTGCAACAGAGACAATTTAACCCATGTTTGAGAAAATGTAACTCCTTAATTAGTGCCACACTGTCACAGAGATAATGTAACACATTTAAGCAGCACACTTTTCTAGTAATAATTTAAAACATAGTTCAGCAACACATTATTTGGAGATACGGTTTAGCAGTAAGTTTAACACCATACTATCACAGAACTAAAATGACATGTAGTTGATAAATTTAATTGTATTACATTTTATCCTTCCATATAATCTCAAATCATATCATATCATATCATATCATATCATATCATATCATATCATATCATATCATATCATATCATATCATATCACATGACCTAACATGAGACAGCACATTAAACTACCTTGTATCCTATTATTTTATATATTATTATATTATATGATATTATTATAATGTATTATATAACATTATGTTATAATAATCAACACTATGTAACAGATATCACACAGTATCACACAGTTAAGCAGAACACTGTATAACAGACCATTTATTTCATTGTTTAAAACCACACAACAAAAGAACAATTTAGCCCAAGTTTGAGATTATTTTACACAGAGTTTATCATCAGTCTGACACAGGGATAAATTAACTCATAGTTAATTAATTTAATAGTTATACTATTACAACACCACACCTCTAGATTATATTATATTATAATATGTTATATTATATTTTAATAAATTATATTATATTATTCTATAAGTTACATTACATTACATCATTTCTTATCATATCATAATATATTATAACATATCATATTGCAGCATCTCGTATCATATCCAATGTCATATCATATCATATCAATCATATCGTAATACATTACCACACTTTTACATTACATTATTTTATGTTATAATATATTAGATCATACTATATTATATGATATTCTATTATACAACATTATTTATTGTCATATAATATATAATTTCATATAATATCATATTATTTTATAATGTATTACATTACATAGTATTATTTTGTATTGTATTATATTATATTAATATATTAGATATTATATTATATTATATTACTCACTGCTCCATATCAGATAATTTCACACAGTTAATCACAACATTGTAACAGAGAGCATTTTACACATTGTTTAGAATTACAGTACTCAAGAGACAATTAAACTCTTATTTGAGATAATTTCACCAACAGATTGCCACAACTCTCTCACAGAGATAATGTAACACAATCATTAAATGGTTACAGAGGTAATTTAACACATAGTTAAGCACCACACTATTGCAGAGATATTTTAACACATAGTTTAGTACCACACTTTCACGGAGAATACATTTTCACAAAGTTAATTAATATAATAGATAAATATTATAACACCACATTATATTATATTATATTATATTATATTATATTATATTATATTATATTATATTATATTATATTATATTATTATATTATGTTATATTATATTACATTATATTATATTGAATTATATTACATTATATTATAGTATATCATATCATATCACATTGTTTTATCTTGTATTATACTATATCATATCATAATATTATATTACAATAATCACCACTCTGTAACAGGTGTAATTTCAAGCAATGAAGCACAAGACTGTAAAAAAGAGCATCTAACTCATAGTTTAAAAACTCTCTACAATAGAGACACCACACTTTCACAGAGAAAAATTAACACATAGTTAATTGCTTTAATATTTATAATATTATAACAGCACAGTATCATATTACATAATATTATATGACATGATATGATATATTATTTTGCATTATTTTACTATGTGTAACATTATCTCAAACATAGGTTAAATTGTATCTCTTGTCCTGAGAGGCTAAACAATGCATTCATTACTCTCTCTTTCAGTGTTGTGCTTAACTGCATGAAATTATCAGTGTGACAGCCGTGATTAATATAAGATAATATAATACAATATAATATGATATAATATATTATGATATAATATGACAATATAATGGGAGTGGTATTATAACTGGGTTAAATTATTGATGTGACATAGTGGTGTTAAACTATGGGTTACAATGTCTCTGCTATAGTGTGGAGTTGAATTATGTATTAAATTATCTCTGTAACTGTGTAAAGATTAAATGTGCTAAATTATCTTTGTGACAGTATGCTGCTAATCTCTGTGTTAATTTATCTCAAACAAGAATTATATTGCCTCTCTTGTATTTTGGTTCTAAACAATGAGTTCAATGCTCTCTGTTACAGTGCTGTGCTTAATTGTGTGAAATTATCCCTGTTACAGAGTTGTGAGTAATATAATATAATATTAATATATTATATTATATTATATTAATCACAACTCTGTAACAGGGATAATGGAGATGTATTATTATATTATATGATATTATTATAATGAATTATATAACATTATGTTATAATAATCAACACTATGTAACAGATATCACACAGTATCACACAGTATCATAATATAGTATAGTATAATATAATACAATACAATACACTATATGATATGATATGATATGATATAATATGATATGATATGATATGATATGATATAATATAATATAATATAATATAATATAATATAATATAATATAATATAATATAATATTGTGACATTCTAAAATTCCAGGACAATATGCCTAACCATCTTTTCTGTCTTCTCATTTGGTCAGCACCTACCCTGTTAACTGACCTTGCTGCCCCCTCTCCCTCTCTGGCTTCTGCCTTTGCAGTCCTGGATTTTATCGCTGCACTGGTTTTTGCTTCCAGAACCCTGCCCCTTCTGGAACCCCTCCCCATTTCTGCTTCCACCAGCCATCGAGGCAGTGCATTCCATAACTCCACCACCCTCTCAGTGAAATAGCACCTCCTCCTTTTTCCGCTGACTCTCTCCCTCCAGCTTCCATCCATGCCATATAAGTGCCCCAACTCCTTTCTTCTGAATATCCTGACTGCTCCTCCCCATTTGCCCCTTCATCTGCATGAAAACATTAATCGCTTCTCCCCAGTCCCTTCTCTCTTCAAATGTGTACATATTTAGCTCTTCAAGCCTCTCCCCTTAGGTCCTTTCTCACAAGCCCAAAATCATTTTGGTTGCCCTTCTCTGGATCCTCTCTCCAGGAGTTCAATGTCCCTCTTTAAATGTGACCTCCAAAACTGCATGCAGTACTCAAGGTTTGTCCTGACCAAGCAGTTATATATTGGGATTATTATTTCACTCCTCCTGGAGGTGAACCTCTAGCGATGCATCCAAGCATCATGCTGACCTTTACCACTGCCCTCCTACAACTCTCTGAGTTGTTCATCTTGTCATCTACTACCACTCCAGCTCCCTCACAGCCATCTTTACTTATAGCACTTCCCCCCAGGGTGTCGACTTGGCTTGGATTTCTGACTCCCGGGTGCAGTACCCTGCATATTCCTGCTTTGAACCTCAGCTTCCACTTTCTAGACAACCTTTCCAGAGCCTCCAGGTCTGCCTGTAGGACCACCCTCCCTCCTCCCCATCCACCACCTCTCCAAGTTTTGAGTCATCCACAAACAGACTCAGCTCACTCCTATTGCATTTCCTAATGTCAGATACATAGGCATTGAACAGGAGGGGTCCAAGGACTCCAGAAATGACCATTCTTGGGGATGCAACTATCCCTCCAACCACGACTCTCAGGGTCCAATTCTGGAGACAATTTCCTATCCACCTGATAATGTGCAGTGTCAGTGGTTCAGTAGGTAGCACACTCGCCTCTGAGGCTGGGAGATCAGAGGGCTGTGGGTTCAGTTCCCACCTCTGGCACTTGGGTTAATATCCCAGTACTGACACTGTAGTGCAGCATGAGAGGGGTGTTGCACTTCTGGGGTGCTGTCTTTCCAATGAGATGTTAAACCAAGGTCCCATCTGCCTGGATTGTGGTAGTTCAGGTGGGATGTTAAAGATCCCATGGCACTTATCGAAAAGAGTAGGGGAATTTCCCCGGTGTCCTTGACAAATTTCCCTCATTCACTAAAAATACCACCAACAGCTTAAGGTCAGTTCAAGGTCAGTTGGCATCCATCTGTATCCCCCGGGCCATGCCTGAAAATAGGCAGGATTTGTCTGGTGCACTTACCAGGTCAACAAAAACTAAATAAATAAATAAAAATAAAATCTGGTTCCCCACCCCCATTTCTCTGACATTATTCACCAGGCCCATGTGAGGAACAGAGTCAAATGCCTTGCTGAAGTCAAGAAAGAGGATGTCCACTGGTCTTCCCAGGTCCATGGCACTCATCAGCCAGTCATAGAACTCAACAAATGTTTGTCTGACATGATTTCCACATGATGAATCCATGCAGTCTTTAGTCCAGGCTCCCAACTTTTCCAGGTCCCCCCTAGTCTTTCCTTGACAATGTCCTCCATTACCTTGCCCACTATCAATGTCAGGGCTGATGGGCCTGTAGTTCCCCACCACCTTCCTTGATCCCCACTTGTGGCTAGGCACTGTATTCACCACCTTCCAATTCTAGGCCACCCACGCTGTCCTCAGAGAGATGTTGAAGAGCTCCATCGGGGGTTTTGCCAGGACATCCACCAGTTCCTTCAGCACTCTGGGATGTAATTTATCTGGCCCTGGTGCTTTCTCCATCGTATGAGACCCAAGGGCTTCCCTCACTCTCTCTGCCTTGATTTCCACCTCTGCTACCTCATCTTCCTGCTTTGCCTTCCCCACACCTGCCAGTGATGCACCCCTCCCCTGGGGTATAATATAATATAATATAATATAATATCATATCATATCATATCATATCATATCATATCATATCATATCATATCATACAACACAAGACAATACAATTTATTATAATATAATATAATATAATATAACATAATAGTGTGGTGTTTATAATATTGTAACTATTAAATTAATTTAGTATGTGTTAATTTATCTGTCTCACAGTGAGATGCTAAACTATGTGTTAAATCATCTCAATCATTGGTTAATTTGCCTCTATTGTAGTGTGGTTCTAAATACAGAGGCCCGGATATTCAAACTGTGCCCAAAAAGTGCACAACAGCAGAAGCAAGTGCAAGTCCACTGCGCCCATGTGCAAGAAGTGCGATATTCAAAAACTGCGCAGGTCAAGATGCGCCTGCGACACACGACTGAATATCATGCCACCTGCAACCAGGGATGTGCAGTTGCACATTTCAGGTGCACCATAGTGCAACCAGGGATGTGCAATGGAGCAGTCCAGATGTGCCATAGTGCAACCAGGGATGCCCTGTGTAGCAGGGCAGCAGTGCAACAGCACAACCAGGGATGCACAGGGACAGGATGCAGGGGCCCACCACCCATGCCACAGATGGGCAGAGGAGCACACAGCAGAACAGAGATCACCCCCCCACATGACATACACTGCTTAACCGGTGGCGATCTGGAATAACCACTTGCCCATGCTTGCACCACTCCTGACGCCATGCACACCACTGCAGCTGAGCACCCGTAGCCCACTGCAAATCAGAGAACACAACAATTGTCATAACAAAATGTACGTATTAAAAAATATAAACACTCAAACATATGTACAAATATATACAAGGGTAGGGGGAAGGGCCACAAACCAGGTGGGGGCAGGCATGGGGCAGGGGTGTACAAATGGAAGAGGGAAGAAGGGGTGTGAGGGTGGGTCCAGGGGAATTAGATGTGTCAGGGGTCATGGAAGACCTTTTCTCTTCCCCGCTCTCCACTCCTGTGGCACCTCTGGGTGCTTCTCCTCTGGACCCCTTGCCACTCCATCTGCTCCAGCAGTGCCAGGGATGCCCATGCCAGCTGCAGTATCTCCTGTATGCCCTGTTCCAGGGCCATCCAGTGTTGTCCACCTAGGACAATTGAGCAGAGTTAATATGTGAGACTGTCCAGCCCCCTGCAGCCCACCCACTGAGTATGGCATACAGCACAGTGAACAGTGCAGTAGCGCCACTGGCACAATGGTGGCTGTGCCCTGCATTGCCACCCACTCACAGCATTTCAGCAGCACAGCAGACATCTGTGTCATCACCCCGGGCATGCACAATTTGGTGTGTACTGCACATGTCACAGAAATGTGCACTTGCCTGAGCACGTTCAACACAATTGCACAAAATGCAACAGCGCAATATTCAGCCGGCATATGCAAATCGGCTAATCAGCCATTCAATAGCACAGATACTGCATTTGCATCCACTTAAAATTGTGCCTCACCTCATTTGCATGCATTGCGCTATAAACATGCGACATTGGGCTGCACTGGTCATAGTGGGTTATTGCAGTCTATTGTGGTGAGTTGCATGCTGTTTGGGAGTGTGGACTGTGGTGTGTGGGACATGCATGAGACTACACAGTCACAGGTAACACCTGTCATTCTCACAGGATGAATAATGAGCGATGGTGAGGTGGAGGAAGAGGAACAAAGGCATGGGAGGAAGAGGAGGCCTAACTTCACAAAGGCAGAAACAGATACACTGTTTGAGGCCTACCTTGACCAGGAGCCGCTGCTCAGCAGATGGCGGGGAACCCCACAGGCCCATGTTGCTGCATGGGAAGAGGTGCCACATGCCGTCAACTTGCATGGTAGCCACCAACGGTCCATGCAGGAGTGCAAAAAGAAGATTGGCATGGACAAGCGGAGGATTAAGGACATGGTGGCTGCCATCAGGGCAGCACGGTCTGCGACCGGTTGTGGACAAGTGGACGTGCAACACCTTACACCACAAGAAGAATTGGTTGCTAGCAGCATGCAGTGTTGTGCCATCGAGGGTGTTCCAGGTGGTGGATTCCAGACAGGTGGAAGCCCATCACAGCATTGTAGGTCCTGGTCTGTTTGGGGGGGACAGGGTAGGGCAGATACATTAATGCCACTGTGTAGCAGCTACTGTGTTACAGCTCCTGCACATCTACATGGGTCAGTGGTGGTGGGCTTGTCCACTGAGGGCAGTACCATGGACATAGAGGAGGGTCCGTCCACCTCCACAGGTATACAAGGTTCAGGGCGACAGTGGGCCCACCTGGACTTCCAGACTGATGTTGGTGGAGCAGTTGTGGAGCACTGGTGTGTGTCCAGGACAGTGGAGCTGTTGCAGCCACTGTGGTAGCACCATTGAGCCCTGGAGAGTGGCAGCCAGAGGGGCAGTGTTAGCAGTCAGCCAATGGCCATGGGGGTACAGTGTCAGGGGGCGGCATCTGTGCACCACCTGTGGACATGCCCAGGCCTGGCCCTGGTGTGCAGCACCCGCCCTCAAGGGGTGCTGCCCATCAGGGCCATGAACACCGTGAGGGACAACATGCCAATCAGGCAGATGACCTCCTAGAAGAGTACACCCACATACTCCAAGAATCAGTCAATCAGCAAGTGCAGCTTGTGACGGCAGTGGATGCACTTAGTATGACTCTGAACCAGGCAGAGAAGCAATGCAGCAGAGACACCGCTCTGCTCTTGGCAGGGATGGACCAGATGCGGGAGGATGTGACCGCTGCCATTGACAGGCAGACACAGGCAATCACAGCTGTCATGGCCACAGAGGCCAAACAGTTATTTGCCCATGCATTGTAGACACCAAGCAGTGCAATATCCACCCCCCGTTCCCAGTGCCATGTGACACCCTCCTTGTCGACACCGGGTTCAGCTGTGGGCATCCCAAGCATGCCTGGCACAGGCATGTTCGGTGTGCTGCAGACCCCTGTGCGAGCAAGGTCGCGTTCACACAGAGGAACCCCTTGGGGCTGTCGGTGCCACACCATGAGGCCAGAGTCACTGCTGGTGGGTCTCGGTGGGGCTGCCCACACATCCGTGGCAGCCATGGCACTGTGGCGCATGACTGACCTGTCTTCCACCACGGCTACTGTGTGATGCTGCCCTGTGTGCATTGTGTTGTTCAACGTGCAAGGCGTGGGTGGGGTACCCGGCCTTGCATGCACACACATTCCCTCTGTACACCCTCCTGACTGGTGTCCACTGTGGAGGGTGCATGATGAAGACTGCGTTCTGCTGTCTGCCATTGTGCAATGGTGCCCAGCATCTGACACACGCACAATGACAGGCACTTGGCGTGGTGGTCTGTGGACATGAGTGTTGCTAGGGAGGCGGTTGTGGTCGGCGTTCCTCCTATCCTTTGTGCATGTCTTGTGAGGTGTGTGTGTGTGTGAATGTGACCACGTGCCATGTTAGACCTTGCCCATCCCTGATGGCATGGGCAGTTCCATGCTCGGCCAATTCCCTTAAAGACATGCACCCCAAGGGTTTGTCCATGCGTCTTTGTGTGTTGTGCCTTTGCCACTGGTGGTTCCACATGCCTCCATGACTTACCTGGGTTGGTTGAAGTGCTGCTCTGTGATGGTGTCCCAGTGCAGCTATGCCATCTGGATCAGTCAGGGGTCACTTCGACCAAGGGGAGGCTGCCCATCACCACCTTCACCAACGTCCTCATCGTCCCCATCGCTGTCCCCCTCTTTGACCTGTACGGCTATCCCACAGTCATTGGCCATGTTGTGCAGGAAACAACAGGCCAGGAATAGCTCACATGCCTTTGAGGAGTCATACTGTAGGGCACCACCAGACATGTCCAGGTAATGGAAACGTGCCTTCAGCATCCCGAACACTTGCTCGATGACATTGCGTGTGGTGGCATGTGCCTCATTGTAGTGCTGCTGCTATGGGGTCACGGGCCACCGGTATGGTGTTAGCAGCCAGGGATGGAGTGGGTATCCACTGTCACCTGTGCATAGATGGTGGATGTTAGTTTGGTGATTAACGTCACCCTGCCTTGGACCACCCATGTCACCTCTGACTATGCCCCTCCCAAGCTCCATGTCATTCTGCGTGCTTTGCATACTCACCCACTAGGTGGCCAGTGGAGATGTCCCCACTCTTGAACCTGTGGCACAGTGCAGACTGGTGTCAGATGAAGGCATCATGTGCTCCCCCAGAGTGCATGGCACAGACATTGATTATGCGCCCCCTGGCATCGCACACCACCTGGCAGCTGATGCTTGCATACCCCTTCTGATTCATGTATGTGGCCCCTTCAGGTTCCACATGGCATGTGGATGGCCACATGGGTTCAGTCTATTGCCCCGAGCATGCCAGACATATGTGCTACCCTGTGGAAATCCTGTTTGTTTGCTGTGCACTCCGCCGGTGTGCTGGGAAAATGGATGTACTCTGAAGCATGTGGCAGCAGTGCGCTGAGGAATTGGGTGAGGAGGCGTGACGCAGCCGACTGGGTTATGCCCGTCATTTCCCCAGTAGATCTCTGGAAGGTACCTATGCTGAGCAGGCAGGTACAAGCTGTCACTTTGGTCTCCACTGACAGAGCATGGCTCTGTCATATGGGTGCCTGCATCACATCATTGCACAGCTCACAGAGCTGCCTCAGGATCACCTGGTTCAGGCAGTACTGGCCCACGATCTCAGTATCAGTGTAGAGCTCAAAGCTAATGCAGGCTCGGTACTGCCTGTTGGGAGCATACCGCCGATGGGCCCTTCCATGGCTGTGCCCCCCTGCCACCTGCCTTCTCATCCCCTCATAACTGCCTCCATCAGAATGGTGGCACTGGCCATGTCCCTGGCTAGTGGCCCCGGCAGCTGTTTCTGTGTTTCCCCCACTGTCCTTGCTGCTTCTCCCCCTGCACCAGGAACACCTCCCTGTAGTGGCCTCAGTGCTGTGTGGCACTTCCCCCTTTTGACCTGCACTGTGGCAGAGGCTCCCCACCCCTTCCCTGTGGCCATGGCAGCTGTGATTGCATGTGTCAGCCTGTCAATGGAAGTGGTCACATCCTCCCGCATCCGGTCCAACCCTGCAAGGAGCAGAGTGGTTTCTCTGCTGTGACACTCCTCTGCCCCCTACAGAGCCACACTCAGTGCATCCACCACTGTCACAAGTCGCATCTGGTGATTGACTAATGCTTGCAGTAGTGTGCTCATCCAAGAGGTCATTTGCCTGATCAGCATGCTGTCCCTCAGGGTGTGCACGGCCCTGATGCTCATAACCCCTTGAGGGTGGGTGCTGCACACCAGGGCCAGGCTTAGGCATGTCCACAGGCAGTGCACTGATGCCGCCCCCTAACACTGTACCCCCAAGCCCATTGGCTGACTGCTGTTGCTGCCCCTCCGGCTGCCGCTCCACAGGGCTCAATCTTGCACTGCACTGGCTGTAACAGTTCCACTGTCCTGTACACACACCAGTGCTGCCCCACCGGTGCTGACAGGCACAGGCTGGGACTATGATGACACGCAGGCCTCCATGGCGGCACCACCCACAGCCATGGCTGCAATGTTACCTGCTGTGTGGCAATCCTGTGGCACACACGTGTCACTGCCCATGATGTTAGTGACATCATCATTAGTGATGGACCAGACACCAGCCTCGAGTCCCAGCATGCTGGCATCCATGGATGCTGGCACGCTGGGACATGGGCAGGACCTCCTCTGCACCTGCTCCAATAACATCAGTCTGGACATCTAGGCGGGCCTACTGTCACACTGAGCTGTGTATTCCTGTGGAGGTGGATGGGCCCTCCTCCATCTCCACCTGACTGACCTCAGTGGAGAAGCCCACCACTGCTGACCCATGCAGATGCTCAGGAGCTGTAAGAGAAAACAAAGTCACGTTACTGCCTACCCTGTCCCCCTCAATAGACAGACCATGACCTGCCATGCAGTGACGGGCTACCACCCGTCTGGAATCCACCACCTGGAACGCCCTCAATGGCACAATGCTGCATGCTGCCAGCAACACTCTCCTCCTTTGGAGTCATGCGTAGCACCTCCGGCTGTCCCCACCTGTGGCAGACTATACTACCCTGATGGCAGCCACCTTCTCCTTATATCCTCCTCCTGTCTGTGCCCATCTTCTTCATGCACTCCAGCATGGAGTGCTGGTGGCTGCCATGCAGGTTTACAGCATGTGCCACCTCCTCCCATGCAGCAGCACAGGCTTGTGGTGTTCCCTGGCATCCGCAGAGAAGTGGCTCATGGTCTAGGTAGGCCTCGAACAGGGCATCCATCTTGGCCTTCATGAAATTTGGCCTCATCTTCCTCCCACAACTCTGTTCCTCTTCATTGACAACTCGCTCAGTCATGATTCAGCCTGTGAGAATGACAGGTGTTACCTATGAATGTGCAGTCCCATGCATGTCCCAAAATCCACAGTCCACATGCCCAAACAGCATGCAACTCGCCAATAGATGGCAGTAACCAAATATGGCCAGTGCAGCCCAATGTCACACTTTTATAGCGCAACCCATGCAATTGAGGTGAGGCGCATCTTTAAGTGGATGCAAATGCAGTGACTGTGCCATTGAATGGCTGATTAGCTGATTTGCATATAATGGCTGAATAGCGCGCTTTTGCACTTTGCGCAATTGTGTTGAATGTTCTGAGCCAAGGGCGCAGTTCTGTGACATGCGCAGTATACACCTAACTGCGCATGCCCGGGTTCATGATGCAGGTGCCTGCCACACTGCTGACATTGCTGTGCATGGGAGGCAATGCAAGGTCTGGCCACCATTGTGCCAGTGGTGCTACAGCTCTGTTCATCTTTATGGTGCTGTGGCACTTGGGTGTCATAGGTGCACTGGGACAACAGCGCGGTAGGCTGCTACAGAAGGTGGCACACAGGCACCCAATCGCACTAGATGCATTGGGTTCCAATCATGCTGTGGCTATTCTTGCGCCAGAGACCCTTGACGATATGCATGACCTTGGCCCCCTAGGCGCCATGCATCAGGCATGGATTCACCACTGTCATGCTGTTCGGTGACAGCATGATAGGGAATGGCAGTGCTGTACCACACAACATCTGCATGTGGCGGAACCATGCTGCAGAGTGCTATTTTGACTTAACCAAGCAGTAGAGATGGCATGGAGTAGAGCAGTACAGTGGAGATGGCAAACCTGGTTGCCATTGTTTAGCCACATGTTGTCCCACTATTTGGTGAGATACCTCTGGAAAGGGCCAGGAGTTGGTTGTGGCAGGAGGTGGCCCGACGCCCTGGAGGAGGCCACTGGTGTGGGGTGGATGGCAGAGCAGTGCCGGCGCAGATATGGGGACCTGAGGTGGAGGGACCTGAACCTGCTTGCCTGCCTGTGGCCATATGCCAGGAGGGGCACGGTGCTACTACCAGGTAGGTGCAACATCCATGCACTTTTATCTTCCATACGAGTATCATGGTTGCATGTGTCCGGCACATGGGGGGGCCATCCGGTGTTGGCCGTGGTGGTGTTTTCAGGGTGTGGGGTGGGTGAGTCTGGCTGGGTGGGATTGCACACACACATGGGGTGGGGGGACTTTACTACAGGATTGTACTGATGTTCCTCTCTCCATGTTTGCACCTTAGGCCCAGACAAGTGCCAGCTGGCAAGGTAGAGAAGGCACCAGCAGGAGGACCACCAGGCAGGGAGGGGCAAAAGGTCCGCAGAGGTGCAGTGACCAGCCTGAAGATGGTGAGTGCCTTACATCCATGATTACTATTGCAAGCTGTGTAACAGGGTGGGCAGTAGGGCATGGCCACCATTCATTGACACCACTGCCATGCACGCACCTTGTTACAGTCATCACTGTCCAGTGGCACTGCATGTCTGAAAGTGCATCAATGGTGGTCCATGCATGCACCGGGTACAAGGCTGTGCCACTGCCTTCACACCACATAGCCATGTCACTGAACAACCAGAGTGGTGCTGTGCAGAACTTGGCCAGTGGGTGTGTGCAGTGGTCTGCATGGCTGTGTGCACCTTGGTGGGGCAGGTCTTGTGGATGCGATCACTGTGGGTGGTCACACACCACCACAGAGGCATGCCCCATGGCCGTATGCCATGCACAGTGGGTGGGCTGTATGGGGCAGTGCATTCACACCTATTGACTCTGCTCCCTTGTCCTAGGTGGATGGCAGCTGCAGGAAATCAGAGCAACACTGCAGGAGATCCTACATGTTGCCAGGGCCTCCCTGTAGATCCTTGAAAGGATAGACCAGCTGGGAGTGCGACGGCAGCATGGCGGGAGGAGCAGCCAGAGCGGGGAGCCAGGCTCCTACTGAGCATGCTAATGCCCCTGATTTTCCCTACCCCCTGGACCCACTCTCGCACCCCTCCTTCCCTCTACCATTTATTCACATCTGCCCCTTACCCACCCCCACCCCCACCTTGTTTGTGGCCCTCCACCCAACCTTTTGTAAATATATGTATATAGTTTTGTGATGTTTTACAATACATTTGTTTTGATATACCTAACGTGATGGTCTCTGTTTTGCAGTGGGCTATAGGTGCTCAGCTGCAGTGGTGTGCATGGCATCAGGGGTGGTGCAGTCATGTGCATGTGTGTGTGTCTGTGGGGAAGTGACTATGGTGTGGGGGTAGCTATCAGTCACTGTCTGTGGTGTGTGTGTTGTTCTCTGAGCTCTGTGTATAGTGGTCCACGGTGCATGCTCTGTGTCCATGGCACCCCTGTCAGCCCATCCATGGCCTGTGCAGCAGACACTCTTGCATGTCTGTGACCTGCATGGTCTTCTGGCATGTCAAGGTGGCTGTCCATGCAGTACAGCCTCTGTACCTGGCACAATGCTGGGTTGCCTCCTGTCACTGGTGTGGTGCATGTCTGCCTCAGGTGACACTGTGGCCTCCGCTGTTGCTGTCCCACCTCCATGCTGTCGTTTGCGTGTGTTGCAGGGGATGTGCACCACTGTCTGTCACTTGTGCTCTGGGCAAATGCTGGTGGCATACAGCTCCACAGTGCTTGCACAGGGTGGCTGGCACTCCTGTGCCATGGAGGGGAGCTGGCCATGTGTACACGGTTTCCATATCCATACACTGGGTTCTTGGTTGCCCCGCTGCTGTGTTCCTGTGTTGGTGTGCCCTTGGGTATGGGTGGGTGTTTGTCCATGCAGTGCATTGCATCCTGTGTGTTGCATGTTTTCATGCACCACTGTGGGTGTCTGCACTGGCTGTTGTGGCCAGTGTTGGGTCAGGATGTGTCCTTGGGTGGGTGTGCAGGGTGCTGTACCACTGGTGGTGGGGTCCAGGGCATGTCCTGTCATGTGTGGGGTACCTTGTGTGCCGATGCATGGTCGGTCTCTCAGCTGTACCTCGGAGGGATGTGTTTGGTGGCACTGCACCTGCAGTCATTGCATCGCTGTGTGTTGCCACATGGGTGCTCATGGTGGGGCTGCCTTGCATGGTTCTGTGGCGCAGAGGGTTGCATTGTCACAGTGGGGGTGGTGGCATTCATGGGGTATCCTGCACTGGTGGAGGCTGCTCTTGGGCAGAGTGTCTGGGGGTCACAGTGCAGGGTGCAGGGTGTGCTCTGCATTGGTGGGATGGTGTGGCACAGGATGGTCAGTCCTCCTTGTGTACCAGTCACAGCTTGCCAGAGGGTGTGGTGGGGCACCATGGCCTGGTTGTGGATTGGTTGCTGGTCTCCATGGGCCAGTGGTTATTCTAGCCCTCCCTCAGTTTTGCAGTGCAAGGGGTGTGTGGAGGGATGATGTCTGTTCTGCTGTCTGTTCCTCTGCCCTTCTGTGGCATGGGTGGTGGCCCTTGCATCCCTGGTTTTGCTGTTGCATTGCTGCCCTGCTGCTGGGGGGCATCCCTGGTTGCACTATGGTGCATCTGGACTGCTCAGCTGAACAATCCTTGTTGTGCTATGGCACATCAGATATGTTCAGCTTCACCTCCCTAGTTGTGCTGTGGCACAGGTGGAGCGATATTCATTCGTCGGCTGTAGGCGCATCTTGGCCTGCACAGTTTTTGAATATCATGCATCTTGCACTTGGGCGCTATGGACTTGCAATTGCTCCTGCTGTAGTGCACTTTTTTGTGAAGTTTGAATATCT
Organism: Neoceratodus forsteri; assembly: GCA_016271365.2. Taxonomy (NCBI): domain Eukaryota; kingdom Metazoa; phylum Chordata; order Ceratodontiformes; family Ceratodontidae; genus Neoceratodus; species Neoceratodus forsteri. Next base: position 73,292,723 of record CM028133.1, read on the forward strand.
GGGCCATTATTTAGAGCTTCGCTGCACCGGAGACAATTTATCTCAGTTTTGAGAAAATTTAACACATTAATAAGCGCCACACTGTCACAGACAAATTAACACATAAATTATAAAGTTACTTTATAATATATTAGCAAAACAAAATGGTTATATTAAATGCACGCCGAAAATAGAAAATAGAGTTAAAAATCTACATTTCGACCTTAGGTCTTCTTCAGGAAATATCTTTTTCTTTTTTTAACTCTATTTTCTATTTTCAGCGTACATTTAATATAACCATTTTGTTTTGCTTTTAGACCACATGCTGACGCAGCGCCTTGTTTTTGTTTTTTTTATAATATATTATATTATTTTAAATTGCATTTAATTGTAATATTATATTATACCATATTATATTACATTATATCATATCATGTCATATTACATCATATCAAATCACATATCATATCATATCAAATCAATCATAGCATGCTATATCATATCATATCCTATCATATCATATCATTTTATATTATATTATATTATATTATATTATATTATATTATATTATATTATATTATATTATGTTAATCACCACACTGTAACAAAGAAAATTTCACATAGGCAATCTGGACTCTGTAACATACAGCATTTATCTCACTGTTTAGAGCTACGCTGCAAAAGAGACAATTTATCTCACTTGAGAAAATTTAACACATTAATTAGCACCACAATGTCACAATGATAATGTAACATACTTAAGCACTACTGTTTTACTCGGATAATCGAACACATAGTTCAGCACCACAGAATTGCCCAGATATTTTAACACATAGTTTAGCACCACATTTTCACATTAACAAATGGTTAATTAATTTAATAGTTATAGTATTATAACAGCACATCATTATATTATATTTTATTATATTATTATATTATATTATATTATATTATATTATATTATATTATATTATATTATATTATATTATATTATATCACCACACTTTTATAAGGATAATTTCACACAGTTTATCACAACACTCTAAGAGAGATAGTCTAACACATTTAATCACCACACTTTTACAGAGATAATTTATCACATAGTTAATTAATTTAATAGTTATAATATTATAACACCTCACCATTATATTATGTCATAGCATATCATTTCATATCATATCGTATATCATATCATATCATTTCATTTCAAATCATATCATATGATATGATATCATATTATATTAAATTATATTAAAGTAATCACTTCTCTGTAACTGGGATAATTTCACACAGTTAAGCACAACCCTATAATAGACAGTATTTAACTAACTATTAAGACCCTCACTACAAGACTTACAATTTGACAAATGTTTGACAGAATTTAACAAATAGTTCAGCACCACACTATCGCAGAGATATTTTAACTCATAGTTTAGCACCCCATTGTCAGAGAGATAAATTAACACATAGTTAATTAATTTAATAGTTATAATATTGTAACACCACATCATTATATTATATTAAGTTATGTTATAGTATATTATTATAGAGAATAATGTATGGGGTGGTGTGTGTAATGAGAAGTTTAGACACACCCGAGGGTGGATGCTACATAAACCCGAGGCGAGCTCGAGTTTGTGCAAACATCTTACCCCAATGTGTATGTAAACTTTGAGTTTACACACAACACTCCATATTTTATTTTTATAATTAATGGTGATTTACACTGTTTGCACAGTATTGCTGCTTAGTGCGGCTTTATGAAATTGTGTGTGGCTTTTACAAGTAGCTTTAGATGGTTTGTTGGTCATACACACTTGTGTATAACGGGAAATTATGCCACGGTTTCCCTATGGGAAAAAGGGGAAGCCATTAATTATATTATTTTATACCATAGCTCTGGGGTGGGGCATCATTGGCAGATGTGGGGAAGGCAAAGCAGGAGGATGAGGTAGCAGAGGTGGAAATCATGGCAGAGAGAGTGAGGGAAGCTCTCAGGTCCCATAAGATGGAGAAAGTACCAGGGCAGGATAAATTACATCCCAGAGTCCTGAAGGAACTTTTGGAATTCCTGGCAAAACCCCTGATGGAGCTCTTCAGCATTTCTCTGAGGACAGGGTTGGTGCCCAGGATTGGAAGGTGGCACATATAGTGCTGATCCACAAGTGGGGATTAAGGGAGGTGGCAGGGAACTACAGGCCCATCAGCCTGACATTGGTGGTGGGCAAGGTAATGGAGGGCATTGTTAAGAAGAGACTGGGGGGGACCTGGAAAAGATGGGGAGCCTGGACAATAGACAGCATGGATTCATCCTGGATAAATCATGTCAGACAAACCTTGTGGAGTTCTATGACTTTGTGATGAGTGCCTTGGACCTGGGAAGACCAGTGGACATCCTCTTCCTTGACTTCAGCAAGACGTTTGACTCTGTTACTCACAGGGCCTGTTGAATAATCTGGGAGAAATGGGGGTGGGGAACCAGATGATCAGATGGATAGGGAAATTGTCTAATAAACCAGACTCAGAGGGTCGAGGTTGGAGGGGTAGTCTCATCCTCAAGGAGGTTCATTAGTGGAGTCCATCAGAGATCAGTCCTTGGGTCCCTCCTGTTCAACACTTACATCTCTGGCATAAGGAAGTGTATCAGGAGTTAGATGAGTCTCTTTGTGGATGACTCTTAACTCAGGGCAGTGGTGGATGGGGAGGAGGAAGGGAGGGTGGCCCTACGGGGACCTGGAGGTTCTGGAAAGGTTATCTAGAAAGTGGAATCTGAGGTTCAATGCAGGAAAATGCAAGGTACTGCACCTGGGAGCCAGAAACCTGGGCCAAGTGTACACCCTGGTGGGGAATGCTACACATCTCGATGGCTGAGATTGACCTGGGGTGGTAGTGGATGTCAAGATGAACAACTTGGACAGTTGAAGGAGGACATCTGCAAAGGCCGACATGATGTTTGGATGCATTGCTATGGGGCTCACCTCCAGAAGGAGGGAAGTGATAATCCCACTGTATAACTGCTTGGTGAGGCCGAACCTCGAGTACTGCATGCAGTTTTGGAGTCCACATTTAAAGAGGGACATTGAACTGCTGGAGAGGGTCCAGAGGAGGGCAACCAAAATGATTTGGGTCTTGTGGGACAAGACCTCTGGGGAGAGACTTGAAGAGCTAAATATGTACACATTGGAAAGAGAGAAGGGACTGGGGGACATGATAGAGGTCTTCAGGTACATGAAGGAGTAAATGGGGAGGAGCAGTCAGGGTGCTCTGAAAAAAGGAGGTGGGGCACCTAGAGGGCATAGGTGGAAGCTGAAGGGGGGATGCTTCAGTGGAGAAAGGAGGGTGGTGGAGGAATGGAATGCACTGCCTAAGTGGCTGGTGGAGGCCAGTGGAGGAGTTCAAGAGTGGGTGGGACAGGTACAGGGGAAGGGTTCTGGAAGCAAAACCAGTCCAGCAATAGTATCCAAGACTGGGAAGGCAGAAGCCAGAGAGGGAGAGGGGGGCAGCAAGGTCAACTCCTAGGGTGGGGGCTGACCAAATGAGCAGACACAAAAGACCATTAGGCCTATTCTTCTGGCATTTAGTAAGTTAGTATGTTAGTATATTATATTATATTATATTATATTATATTATATTATATTATATTATATTATATTGTGATGGTGTGCGACCACCCACAGTGAACTCATCCACAAGACCAGCCTACCCAGGCACCCACAGCCATGTGGACCGCTGCACACTCCTACCTCCCATGTCCTGCACAGCACCACCATGGCCATACAGTGATATGGCTTATGCGGTGCGAAAGCAGTAGCACAGCCATGTACCCGGTGCACACATGGACCACCATTGATGCACTCCCAGACATGCAGTGCCACTGGACAGTGCTGACTGTAACAAGCTGCATGCATGGCAGTGGTGTCAGTGGATGGTGGCCATGCCCCACTGCCCACCCTGTTACCCAGCATGCAGTAATAGTCATGGATGTAAGGCACTCACCATCATCAGGTTGATCTTTGCACCTCTGTGGTCCTGCCTTCCTTCCAGCCTGCTGGTCCTCTAGGCCGCACCTTCATGGACAGTGATATTAGTGGGCAACAGGATGTCCACACAGCAGGTGACATCATGGGCATTGCTGTGGGTGGTGCCACCATGGAGGACTGCATGACATGAGAGTCCCAGCCTGTGCCTGTCTGCACTAGTGGGGCAGTGGAATCCCTGGGGAACCATCGGTGCCACCCCATGAGGTCAATGGTCAGCCTGTCACTGCTGGCGGGTCTCGGTGGGGCTGCCCATGCATCCGTGGCAGCCGTTTCACTCTGGCATGTGACTGACCTGTCTCCCACCATGGCTACTGTCTGATGCTACCCTGTGTGCATTGCATTGTTCAACATGCAATGCACGGGTGGGGTACCCAGCCCTGAATGTGCACACACGTCCCATCTGCACACTCTCCTGGCTGCTGTCCACTTGGGACTGTGCATGATGATGCCTGCGTTGCACTGTCTGCCACTGTGCAATGGTGCCCAGTGTCTGACACGTGCACTGGGCATGCACTGGGCATGGTGGTCTGTGGACATGTGTGGCTAGGGGTGGCGGTTGGGGTCAGCATGCCTCCTACCCTTTGTGCATGTCTTTTGAAGTGTGTGTGTGCGTGTGATTGTGTGCCATGTTAGAACTTGCCCATCCCTGGTGGCATGTGCGGTTCCATGCACAGCCAATTTCTTTAATGACATGCACCCCAAGGGTTTGTCCATTTGTGTTTGTGGGAAGTGTCTTTGCCACTGGTGGTTCCACATGGCCCCATGACTTACCTGGGTTGGTTGACGAGCTCCTCTGTGATGTTGTCCTGGTGCAGCTGTGCCATCTGGATCAGTTGGAGTCCCACCGATGAAGGGGGGCTGCCCATCACCATCTTCACCAGCGTCCTCATCGTCCCCACCACTGTCCCCCTCTTCAACCTCTATGACTATCCCACAGTCATTGGCCATGTTGTTCAGGATGCAACAGGCCAGGAGTAGCCCGCATGCCTTTGAGGGGCTGTACTGTAGGGCACCACCAGACATGTCCAGGCAACGGAACCATTCCTTCAGCATCCCGAACACCCGCTCAATGAAATTGCATGTGGTGGCATGTGCCTCATTGTAGCATTGCTGCAATGTGGTCGTGGGCCGCCGGTATGGTGTGAGCAGCCAGGGATGGAGTGGGTATCCACTGTCACCTGTGTGTAAAGGATGGATGTTAGTTTGGTGATCAGCGTCGCCCTGCTTGGACCATCTAGGACAATACCATGTCACTTCTGACTATGCCCCTTCCCAAGCTCCATGTCTTTCTGTGTCCTTTGCAGACTCACCCACTAGGTGGCCAGTGGGGATGTCCCCACTCTTGAGCCTGTGGCACAGTGCAGACTGGTGCCAGATGAAGGCATTATGTGCTTCAGGGTGCAGGACACAGACATTGATTATGCACCCCTTGGCATCACACACCACTTGGCAGTTGATGCTTGTATACCCCTTCCAATTCATGTATGTGGCCTCTTCAGGGCCAGGTGGCATGTGGATGGCCACATGGGTGCAGTCCATTGTCTCGAGCATGCCAGGCCTACGTGCTACCCTGTGGAAATCCTGTATGTTTGCTGTGCGCTCCGCCAGTGTGCGGGGGAAATGGATGTACTCCACAGCATGTGGCAGCAGTGCGCTGAGGAATTGGGTGAGGAGGCATGATGCGGCCAACTGGGTTATGCCAGTCATTTCCCATGTTCATCTCTGGAATGTACCCATGGCTAGCAGGCATATACAAGCTGTCACTTTGGTCTCCACTAACAGAGCATGGCTCCGTCATGTGGGTGCCTGCATCACATCATGGCACAACTCATAAACCTGCCTCAGGATCACCTGGTTCAGGCATTACCGGCCCACGATATCAGCATCAGTGTAAATCTCGAAGCTGGTCCAGGCTCAGTACTACCTGTTGGGGGCATACCACCGACGGGCCCTTCCACAGCTGCAACCCCCTGCTGCCTGTCTTCTCACCCCCTCATAACTGCCTCCATTTGGATGGTGGCACTGGCCATGTTTCTGGCTTGTGTTACCCTCCGGGAGCTGTTTCTGTGTTCCCCCCACTGTCCTTGCTGCTACTCCCCCTGTACCTTGAACACCTCCCTGTAGTGGCCTCAGTGCTGTGTGGAACTTCCTCCTTTTGACCTGCACTGTGGCAGAGGCTCTCCACCCCTTCCCTGTTCCTCGGAGTTCCAGGTCCTCTGTCTCTCTGCTGCCCTTTCCTGCTCCCAGTTTTCGTGTGCCTGTGTGGCTGCCTGCAGTTCATCAAAATGTGGCATCACTGTAGCTTTCTTGCACCTCTCTCTTGTTCTTTTTTAGTTTGGATCATTTCCGCTATCGCGCCACTTCCGTTTCCTCCCCTATTGTGCATGGCGCATGTTGTTGAATATCGCACTGCACCACTTATTCATGGTTCCTCCCCCTTCAGTTGCACATGTATTCATTATCATTGCACTCTTGCGCATTGTGATTTGGGGGGTGCATCTGCCTCCCACTGAATATCACAGAATGGTGCATTTTTGGACTTGCACTGGTGCATCCCTGTTGCACATGGCGCAATGCTTTTGAATATGTGGGCCCGAGTTTAATGCTCTCTGTTACACTGTTGTGCTTAATTGTGTGAAATTATACCAGTTACAAAGTGGTGATTAAGTCACTGTCTGTCGTTTGTGTGTTGTTCTCTGTGCACTGTATACCTGTATGCAGTGGTCCATGGTGCATGCACTGTGTGCATGGCACCCCTGTCAGACCATCCATGGCCTGTGCAGCTGACTCCCTTGCATGTCTGTGATATGCACGGTCTGCTGGGATGTCAGTGGTGGCTGTCCAAGCTGGACAACCACTGTACCCGGCACAATGCCAGGTTGCCTCCCATCACCAATATAGTGCACGTCTGCCTTCGGTGACACAGTGGCCTCCACTGTTGTTGTCTGCCCTCCATGCTGTCGCTTGTGTCTGTTGCAGAGGATGTGCTCCACTGTCTGTCACTTGTGCTCCAGCCACATGCTGGTGACATACAGCTTCATGGTGCCTGCACAGGGTGGTTGGCACACCTGTGCCAAGTAGGGGTGCTGGCCGTGTGTACATGGCTGCTTTGGTCACATGCCAGTGGCTTGGTTGACCTGCTACTGTGTCCCTGTGTTGGTGTGCCCTGGGGTATTGGTGGCTGTTTGTCCTGTCTGGCACATGCTTCCATCCAACACTGTGTGTGTCTGTGCTGGCTGTTGTGGCCAGTGCTGGGATGGGATGTGTCCTTGAGAGGGTGTTGTACTGCTGGCGGTGGGATCCGGGGCATGTCCTGTGGCATGTGGGGTATTCCGTTTGCCGACACATGGTCAGCCTCTCAGCTGTACTTCGGGAGGACGTGCAGGGTGGCACAGTGGATGCAGCTGTTGCATCACTCTCTGCTGCCACCCACTGCAGGGGGCACATGGTGGGGCTGCCTTGCATGGCTCCTTGGTGCATAGGGTTGCATTTTCACTGTGAGGGTGATGGCATGCATGGGGTGTCCTTCACTGTTGGGCACTACTCCTGGGCAGGCTGTATGGGGATCATAGTGCAGGGTGTGCTCTGCATTGTTGGGATGGTGTGGCACAGGGTGGTTGGCACTCCTTGTGAGCTGGTCACAGCTTGCCAGGGGATGTGCTGGTGCACCATGCCCCGGCAGTGGGTTGGTTGCTGGTGTCCATGGGCCAGTGGTTATTCCAGCTCTCCACTGGTTTTGCAGTTCATGGAGTGTGGGGGGGTGATATCTGTTCTGCTGTGTGTTCCTCTGTCCATTTGTGGCATGGGTGGTGGGCCCCTGCATCCTGTCCCTGTGCATCCCTGGTTGTGCTGTTACACTGCTGCCCTGCTTCACACTGCCTCCCTGATTGCACTATGGTGCATCTAGACTGCTCCACTGAGCATCCTTGGTTGCACTATGGTGCATATGAAATGTGCAACTGCACATCCCTGGTTGCGCTATGGTGCAGGTGGCATGATATTCAGTCATGTGCTGCAGGCACATCTTCAATTGTGCAGTTTTTGAATATTGCCCTTCTTGCGCATGGGCTCGTTGGACTTGTACTTGCTCCTGCTGTTGTGCACTTTTTGGGCGCAGTTTGAATATCCAGGCCTCAGTGTTTAGAACCACACTACAATAGAGACAAATTTACCAATGATTGAGATGATTTAACATATTGTTAAGCATCTCACTGTGAGAGAGATAAATTAACACATACTAAATTAATTTAATAGTTACACTATTATAACACCACACCACTGTAATATATTATATTGCATTTTATTGTATTGTTTTGTATTGTATTGTATTGTCTTGTATTATATTATATTATATTATATTATATTATATTATATTATATTATACCTCTGGGTAGGGGTGCATCACTGGCAGGTGTGGCGAAGGCAAAGCAGGAAGATGAGGTAGCGGAGGTGGAAATCATGGCAGAGAGAGTGAGGGAAGCTCTTGGGTCCCCTAAGATGGAGAAAGCAGCAAGGCCAGATAAATTACATCCCAGAGTGCTGAAGGAACTAGCGGATGTCCTGTCAAAACCCCTGATGGAGCTCTTCAGCATCTCTCTGAGGACAGGAAGGATGCCCCAGGATTGGAAGGTAGTGCATACAGTGCCTAGCCACAAGTGGGGATCAGGGGAGTGGCAGGGGACTACAAGCCCATCAGCCTGACATTGATAGTGGGCAAGGTAATGGAGGACATTGTCAAGGAGAGACTAGAGGGGACCTGGAAAAGTTGGGGAGTCTGGACGATAGACAGCATGGATTCATCCTGGGGAAATCATGTCAGACAAACCTTGTGGAGTTCTATGACTGGCTGATGAGTGCCATGGACCTCGGAAGACCAGTGGACATCCTCTTTCTTGACTTCAGCAAGGCATTTGACTCTGTTCCTCACATGGGCCTGTTGAATAATGTAGGGGAAATGGGGAAGGGAACCAGATGATCAGATGGATAGGAAATTGTCTCCAGAACTGGACCCAGAGGGTCATGGTTGGAGGGATAGTCACATCCCCAAGGAGGGGCACTATTGGAGTCCCTCAAGGATCAGTCCTTGGGCCCCTCCTGTTCAATGCCTATGAATCTGACATTAGGAAATGCAGCAGGAGTGAGCTGCATCTCTTTGTGGATGACTCAAAACTAGGAGTGGTGGTGGATGGGGAGGAGGGAGGGTGGTCCTACAGAGGGAACTGGAGGCTCTGGAAAAGTTGTCTAGAAAGTGGAAGCTGAGGTTCAAAGCAGGAATTTGCTGGGTACTGCACCTGGAAGCCAGAAATCTAGGCCAAGTCAGCACTCTGGGGGGGGGAATGCTACAAGTATTGATGGCTGAGTGGGACCTGGGGTGGTAGTAAATGTCAAGATGAACAACTCAGAGAGTTGTAAGAGGGCAGTGGCAAAGGCCAACATGATGCATGGATGCATCGCTAGGGGCTCACCTCCAGAAGGAGTGAAGTAATAATCCCACTGTATAACTGCTTGGTGAGGACAAACTTTGAGTACTGCATGCAGTTTTGGAGGCCACGTTTAAAGAGGGACATTGAACTCCTGGAGAGAGGATCCATAGAAGGGCAACCAAAATGATTTTGGGCTTGTAAGAAAGGACCTAAGGGGAGAATCTTGAAGAGCTAAATATGTACACATTAGAAAGAGAGAAGGGACTGGGGAGAAATGATAGAGGTTTTCATGCACATGAAGGGGTAAATAGGGAGGAGTAGTCAGGATACTCCGAAGAAAGGAGGTGGGGCACTTAGAGGGATGGGTGGAAGCTGGAGGGGGAGAGTCAGTGGAGAAAGAAGGAGGTGCTACTTCACTGAAAGGGTGGTGGATTCATGGAATGCACTGCCTCGGTTTCTGGTTAAAGCAGAAATGGTGCAGGGGTTCCAGAAGGGGTGGGGTTCTGGAAGCAAAAACCAGTGCAGTGAGAAAATCCAGGACTGGGAAGACAGAAGACAGAGAGGGAGAAGTGGGCAGCAAGATCAGTTAATAGTGTGGGAATGACTAAATGAGCAGACAGAAAAGACCGTTAGGCTTATTGTTCTGGCATTTTAGAATGTTAGTATATTATATTATATTATATTATATTATATTATATTATATTATATTATATTATATATACTATATTACATGATATTAAATTGTATTATATTATATTATAATAATCAACATTAACAGGGATAATTTCACACAGTTAAGCACAACACTGTATCAGAGCATATAACTCATTGTTTAGAACGACAATACGCGAGATAAATTAACACACAGATTAGCCGCACACTGTTACAAAGATAATTTAGCACATTTAATAATTTCACAGTTACAGTGACAATTTAACATATAATTCAACTCCACACCATCACAGAGGTATTTTAACACATAGTTTAACATCACTATGTCACAGAGATAATCTAACACAGTTAAAATACCACAGCATTATATCATATCATATCATATCATATCATATCATATCATATCATTAAATATCATAGCATATCATATCATATTGTATTATATTATCTTTTATTAATCACCACTCTGTCACACTGATCATTTCATGCAGTTAAGCACAATACTGAAAGAGAGCATAATTAACTTATTGTTTAGACTCTCAGCACGAGAGATACAATTTAACTCATGGTTGAGATAATGTTACACATAGTAAAATAGTATAAAATAATATAATATATCATATCATGTCATATAATATAATATAATATGAATGTGTGCTGTTATAATATTATAGATATTGAAGCAATTAATTATGTGTTAATTTTTCTCTCTGAAAGTGTGGTGTCTCTATTGTACAGAGTTTTTAAACAATGAGTTAGATGCTTCACTGCATGAAATTACACCTGTTACAGAGTGGTGATTAATGTAATAGACTATAATATATTATGATATGATATAGTATAATATAAGATAATACAATATCATATGATATGATGTAATATAATATAATATAATATAATATAATATAATATAATATAATATAATATAATATAATATAGTATAATATAATGTAGTGTTTTAATATTGTAACTAATTATTAATTAGCTCTGTGATAATTTATCTCCATGACAGTGTGGTACTAAACTATGTGTTAAAATATCTCTGCGATAGAGTGGTGCTGAACTATGTTTAAATTATCTCAAACAGGTGTTAAATTGTATCTCTTATAGTGGGAAGCTAAACAGTTAAATTCTCTCTGCTACAATCTTGTGCTTAACTGTGTATTATTATCCCTGGATATGATATGATATAAAATAATTTATTACAATGTAATATGATATATATGATACAATATAATGGTGTACTCTAATAATATAACTGCATTAATTTATCTCTTTGGCAGAGTGGTGTTAAACTGTGTAAAAAAATATCTCTGCGATAGTGTGGTGCTTGACCATGTGTTAAATTATCTTTGTAACAGTGTAGAGATTAAATGTGTTGCATTATCTCTGTGAAACTGTCACGCCAATCTGTTGGTGAAATTATCTCAATCAAGAGTTTAATTATCTCTTGAGTAGTGTGATTATAAACCATGTGTAAAATGCTCTCTGTTACAGTGTTGTGCTTAACTGTTTGAAATTATCTGATATGGAGCAGTGAGTAACATAATATAATATAATATAAAATAATATAGTACAATATAATATTATGCAATGTAATTTGATATGATATGATATACGATGACTGGATATGATATGATATGCTGCAATATGATAAGCAATATGATAAGCTATCATGATATGATAAGAAATGATGTAATATAATATAATGTAATGTAATGTAGTATAACATATAAAATAATATAGTATAATAAGATATATTATAACATAACATATTATAATACATTATAATATAGTGGAGTGGTATTATAAAAGTATAACTATTAAATTAATTACTTGTTAATTTATCCTTGTGTCAGTGGCATGCTAAACTATGAGTAAGATCGTCTAAAACATGGGTTAAATTGCTCTATTGTTGTGTAGTTTTAAACAATGAAATAAATGCACTCTTTCACACTGTTGTGCTTAACTGTGTGATATCATGCCTGTTACATAGTGGTGATATAATATAAAATTATATAGTATAATATAATAATGTAATATAAAATAAATAATATAATATAATAGCATTGTGTTATAATATAAATATTAAATTAATTAACTATGTGTTAATTTATCTGTGTGACAGTGTGATGCTAAACTGTGTGTTAAATTAACTTCAAGTGTTTGGTGCTAAACTATGTGTTTATGTCTGTGACAATGCAGCGCTAAAACTTTGTGTTAAAATATAACTGTGAGAGTGCTATGGTAAACTATCTTAAATTGTCTCTTTTACAGTGTGGTGCAAAACTGTGTGTTAAATTAACTTTGAGAGTGTGGTGCTAAACTATGTGTTTAATTATCTCTGTGACATCGCAGCACTAAAACTATGTGGTAAATTATATCTGTGACACTGTAGTGCTAAATATTGTTACTTTATCTCTACCACAATGCAGTGCCAAACTTTGTGTTAAATTATCATTGTGAGAGTGCAATGCTAAACTCTTTTAAAAAGTTTCTTTCACAGGGTGGTGCTAAGCTGTATGTTAAATTAACTCTGAGAGTGTGCTATTAAACAATGTTTTTAATTGACAGTGCAATACTAAAACTGTGTAAATGTATTTATTTGACAGTGTAAAGCTGAATTATGGTTTAACTTATCTCTATCACAGTGTGGTTCTAAAGTATGTGTTAAATTATCTCTGTAACAGTGTGGTGCTTAAATGTGTTACATTATGCCTGTGAAAGTGTGAAATTATCTTTGTTAGATTATGGTGATAAATGTATTGTAACAGAGTTAGATGCTCTCTGTTACAGTGTTATATCATAACATAACATAACATTACAGTGCTAAACTATGTGATTGAGTTACGGTGAGTGTGCACTGCTAAACTGTTTTAAATGGCTTCTTTTACAGTGTGGTGCTAAACTGTATGTTAAAATACCTCTGTGATGGTGTGGTGCTGAACTATGGTTTAAACTATCTATATATCACGGTGTGGCTCTAAATTATGTGGAAAATTATCTCTGTAACAGAGTGGGGCTAATTTATGTGTTATATAATCTCCCTGATGTCTATTGGTTTTTTAACATGCAAGTCAGTATGGTGATAAACTATGCAGTAAAATAGCTCTTTGACAGTGTGGTGCTAATTTTTGCATTACATTATCTCACACAAGGGTTAAATTGATTCTGTTGCAGTGTGGCTCTAAAGATTGAGTTAACTGCTCTCTCTTCCAGTGTTGTGTTTTACTGAGTGGTGATTAATATATTATGAAGTAATATATCATATCAGAAGATAGCATTTAACTCATGCTTGCATGTTAAAATACCAATTGATGTCAGGGAGATTATTTAATACATAAATTAGCCCCACTCTGTTGCAGAGATAATTTTCCAAATAATTTAGAGCCACTCCATAGTTTAAACCACACCATCACTGAGGTATTTTAACATACAGTTTAGCACCACACTGTAAAAGAAACAATTTAAAACAGTTTAGCAGTGCACTCACACAGGGAAAGCATCACATAGTTTAGCACTGCAATGTTATGTTATGTAATATTATGTAATATATGGATTTTAAAAATAATACCCCCAAAAAGCATGCAAAAAAAACCCTGTAATACCTTAGTCAGTGCCGTAATACTATACTTCAGGTCCCCGTAATACTATACTTCCAGTCCAATAATACTATACTTCCAGTCCTCGTAATACTATCGTTGGGATCATCAACTTTTCTAGTGTCCAAAGCATAGTTTTTTTTGTTTCTTTTCTTTTTATTCCTGAGAGAGAGAGAAGCAGGACTCCACGCAGGAAGGGGGGATGTGAGTGAAGAGCGAGAACAAGCAGCACGGAACCGTCCCACAAGGAATCCAGAGGTAAAACCTTGTCAGCATTTTGTATCCCTATATTACAAAAAAATAACAGTTAGGTTCAAGTGAATCACTCGGCTGTAATTCCATCTCAAGGTTCTGGGGACATAGGAACCTCTTGAGCTTCGCTCTCGAGGTTACCTATGTCCCCAGAACCTCTTGATGGAATTACAGCCTTGTAATTCACTCGAACCTATCTATTATTCTATTTGTAATGCTCTGTTACAGTACATTTATCACCATAATGTCACAAAGATAATTTCACACAGATAAGTAAAAGAAACAGAGAGCATATAACTCATTGATGAGAACCACACTGCAACAGAGATTATTTAACTATTTAAGCCATGTTTGAGATAATTTAACACATAAATTAGCAACACACAGTCACATGGATAATGTAACACATTTAAGCACCACACTGTTACAGAGATAATTTAACACATACTTTGGAACCACACTGTGATAGAGAATAGGGTTAAACCATATTTCAGCTTTGCACTGTCAAAGAAATACATTTACACAGTTTTAGTACTGCACTTCACAGAGTTAATTAAAAATGTTTAATACCACACTCTCGGAGTTAATTTAACACCACCCTGTGAAAGAAACATTTTAAAAGAGTTTAGCATTGCATTCTCAAAGTGATAATTTTACACAAAGTTTAGCACTGCATAGTGGTAGAGATAAAGTAACAATGTTTAGCACTACACTGTCACAGACAAAAGTTATCACATAGTTTTAGTGCTGCGATGTCACAGAGATAATTAAACACATAGTTTAGCACCACACTCTCAAAGTTAATTTAACACACAGTTTGGCATCACACTGTCACACAGATAAATTAACACATTTAATTAATTTAATATTTATAATATTATAAAACCACACCATTATATTTTATTATATTTTTTTACATTCTATTATATTATATTATGCTATATTACATTATACAATATTATATTATATTATATTATAATATATATTATATTATGTTACTCACCACTTCAGTAACTGATAATTTCATGTAATTAAGCACCACATTGTAACATAGAGCATTTTACACATTGTTTAGAGCCACACTACTCTAGAGACAATTAAACACTTGTTTGAGATAATTTCACCAACAGATTGGCACCACACTATCACAGAGATAATGTAACACATTTAATCAGAACATTCTTACAAATATATTTTAACACATAGTTCAGCACCATACTATCGTGGAGATATTTTGAGAGTTTAATACCACTCTGTCAAAGAGATAACTTAATGCAGTTATATTATAATAGCACAACATTGTATTGTATCACATCATATTCCTTATCATAGCATATCATATCATATATCATAATTTATATTTTATTATGTTCTATCATATATCATATCATATCATATCATATCATATCATATCATATCATATTATATTATATTATATTACATTATATAATATTGCATTTTATTGTATAATGTTGTATTATATTATATTAGTTTATATTATATTATATTATTCACCACTCCATAACAATGGCAATTTCACACAGTTAAGCACAACACTGTAATACAGAGCAATGAACTCATTCTTTTGAACCACACTGAAACAGAGACTGTTTTTCCAATCCTTCACATGGTTTACATAAATTAGCACCACACTGTCACAGAGACAAATTAACACATAGTTAATTAATTCAATAGTTATAATATTATAAGATGACAACATTATATTACATTATATTATATTATATTATATTATATTATATTATATTATATTATATTATATTATATTACATTATATTTTATGATATTTTATTATATTATATCAATCACGACTCTGTGACAAGGATAATTTTAAACAGTTATGCACAACACTGTAACAGAGAGCATTGAACTCATTTTTTGAAACACACTTCCACTAAGAGAACTCAACCCATGGTTGAGATAATTTTACACATAAATTAGCATCACAATGTCACATAGATAAATTAACAAATAGATAATTAATTTAATAGTTATAATATTATAATGCCTCACTGTTATATTATATTATATTATATTATATTATATTATATTATATTATATTATATTATATTATAAATAATACCATGTCATGTCATAATGTATTGCACTGTATCACATTGTATGATATTATATTATATTAGTATTATATTATTTTATATTATATTAAGCACCATTATGTAAAAGTTAAGCACAAACTCTGTAAAAGAGATTTAATTCATTGTTTAGAAACACATTGCAAAAGAGACAATTTAATCAATGTTTGAGAAAATTTAACTCCTTAATTAGTGCCACACTGTCACAGAGATAATGTAACACATTTAAGCAGCACACTTTTATAGTAGTAATTTAAAACATAGTTCAGCAACACACTATAGGGAGATCCATTTTAGCAGTAAGTTTAACACCACGCTGTCACAGAAATAAAATGACACATAGTTAATAAATTTAATAGATATAATACTATAACACCATACTAATATATTACATTGTATCCTTCCATATCATATCATATCATATCATATCATATCATATCATATCATATCATATCACATGACCTAACTGCAGCACATTACACTACCTCATATCCTATTATATTATATTACTTTGTATTTCATTATTTTATATATTATTATATTATATTATATTATTATAATGTATTATATAACATTATGTTATAATAATCACCACTACATAGCAGGTATCACACAGTATCACTCAGTTAAGCAGAATGCTGTAAAACAGAGCATTTATTTCATTGTTTAAAACCACACCACAAAAGAGCAATTTAACCCATGTTTGAGCTGATTTTACACATAGTTTATCATCACTCGGACACAAGGATAAATTAACACATAGTTTATTAATTTAATAGTTATACTATTATAACATCACACCTCAAGATTTTATTATATTATATTATATTATATTATATTATATTATATTATATTATATTATATTATATTATATTATATTATATTATATTATTTTATATGTAATTATATTACATTACATTACATTATATTACATTACATCATTTATTATCATATCATAATATATTATAACATTGTAGCATCTCTTATCATATCCAATGTCATATCATATCATATGAATCATATCATATTACATTACCACACCATTACATTATATTATTTTATGTTATATTATATTATATCATATTATATTATATGACATTATATTATATCACATTATTTCTTATCATATCATATATCATTTCATATCATATCACATTATTTTTGTTATATTACAATACATAATATATTGTACTGTATTATATTAATATTATATTATATTATATTATATTATATTATATTATATTATATTTTGTTACTCACTGCTCCATATCAGATCATTTCACAGTTAATCACAACATTGTAACAGAGAGTATTTTACACATTGTTTAGAATCACAGTATTCGAGAGACAATTAAACTCTTGTTTGAGATCATTTCACCAACAGATTGCCATGACTCTCTCACAGAGATAATGTAACACATTAAATCACTATACTGTTACAGAGATAATTTAGCATATAGTTAAGCACCACACTATCGCAGATATTTTTTAAACAGTTTAACACCACTCTGCCAAAATTATAAATTAATGCAGTTATATTATAAGAGTACACCTTTATATTGTATCATATCATATATCATATCATATTTCATTGTAATAAATTATTTTATATCATATCATATATAGGGATAATAATACACAGTTAAGCACAAGATTGTAGCAGACGGAATTTAACTAACTGTTTAGCTTCTCACTAAGAGATACATTTTAACCCATGTTTGACATAATTTACACATAGTTCAGCACCACACTATCGAAGAGATATTTTAACACATAGTTTAGTACCACACTGTCACGGAGATACATTTTCACAGAGTTAATTAATATAATAGATAAATAACACCATATTATATTATATTATATTATATTATATTATATTATATTATATTATATTATATTATATTATATTATATTATATTATGTTATATTATATTATATATAAATTATAACATATCATATAATAATATATTATATTATATTACAATAATCACCACTCTGTAACAGGTGTAATTCATGCAGTGAAGCACAAGTCTGTAAAAGAGAGCATCTAACTCATTGTTTAAAAACTCTCTACAATAGAGACACCACACTTTCACTGAGACAAATTAACACATAATTAATTGCTTTAATATTTATAATGTTATAACAGCACAACATCATATTATATTATGACATAATATGATATATTATATTATTTTATATTATTTTACTATGTAGCTCTTGTGCTGAGAGTCTAAACAATGCGTTAATTACTCTCTCTTTCAGTGTTGTGCTTAACTGCATGAAATTATCAGTGTGACAGTGGTGATTAATATAAGATAATATAATACAATATAATATAATATATTAAGATATACTATGATACAATATAATGGGAGTGGTATTATAACTGGGTTGAATTATTGATGTGACATAGTGGTGCTAAACTATGTGTTAAAATATCTCTTTGATAGTGTGAAGTTGAATTATGTGTTAAATTATCTCTGTAACTGTGTAATGATTAAATGTGCTAAATTATCTTTGTGACAGTGTGATGCTAATCTGTATGTTAATTTATCTCAATCAAGAGTTATATTGCCTCTCTTGGAATGTGGTTCTAAATAATGAGCTCTGTTACAGTGTTGTTCTTAACTGTGTGAAATTAAACCTGTTAAGAAGTAGTGATTAATATAATATGATATAATATTATGGCGAGGTGCTATAATATTATAAGTAATAAATTAAGTAATTATGTGTTAATTTATCTCTGTGTCAGTGTGGTACTAATTTATTTGTTACCTTATCTCAAACATGAATAAATCATATCTGTTACAGTGCCGTTCAAAACAATGAGTTCAATGCTCTCTGTTACAGTGCTGTGTTTAACTGTGTGAAATTATCCCTGTTACAGAGTGGTGATTAATATAATATAATATAATATAATATAATATAATATAATATAATATAATGTAATGTAATGTAATGTAATATAATACAATACAATTTAATATAACGTTATATAATATAATATAATATAATATAATATAATATAATATAATATAATATAATATAATATAACATAATATACTAACATAGTGACATTCTAAAATGCCAGAACAATAAGCCTAACATTTTATGTCTTCTCATTTGGTCAGTAACCACCCTATTAAGGACCTTGCTGCCCCTCTCCCTTTCTGCTTCTGCCTTCCCAGTCCTGGATTTCTCACTGCACTGGTTTTGCTTCCAGAACCCCACCCTTCTGGAACCCCTCCACTGTTTCTGCTTCCACCAGCCACCGAGGCAGGGCATTCCATAACTCCTCCACCCTCTCAGTGAAATAGCACCTCCTCCTTTGCTTCCACCCATGCCCTCTAAGTGCCCCACCTCTTTCTTTGGAGTATCCTGACTGCTCCTCCACTATTTGTCCCCTCATCTGCGTGAAAACCTCTCTCACTTCTCCCCAGTCCATTCTCTCTTCCAGTGTGTACATATTTAGCTCTTCGAGCCTCTCCCCTTAGGTCCTTTCCCACAAACCCAAAATCATTTTGGTTGCCTTTTCTGGACCCTTTCTCAAGGAGTTCAATGTCCCTCTTTAAATGTGGCATCCAAAACTACCTGCAGTACTAGAGGTTTGTCCTCACCAAGCAGTTATACATTGGGATTATTACTTCACTCCACCTGGAGGTGAGCCCCTAGTGATGCATCCAAGCATCATGTTGGCCTTTGCCACTGCCCTCCTACAACTCTCTGAGTTGTTCATCTTGACATCTACTACCACCCCAGGTCCCTCTCAGCCATCAATACTTATAGCATTTCCCCCCAGGGTGTTGAATTGGCTTGGGTTTCTGGCTACCAGGAGCATTACAATGCATATTCCTGCTTTGAACCTCAGCTTCCACTTTCTAGACAACCTTTCCAGAGCCTCCAGGTTCCCCTGTAGGACCACCCTTCCTTCTCCCCATCCAACACTGCTCCAAGTTTTGAGTCATCCACAAAGAGACTCAGCTCACTCCTGTTGTATCTCCTAATGTCTGATACATAGGCATTGAACAGGAGGGGCCCAAGGACTCCAGTAATGACCATTCTTGGGGATGCGACTATCCCTCCAACCACAACCCTCTGGGTCCAGTTCTGGAGACAATTTCCTATCCACCTGATCATATGCAGTGTCAGTGGTTCAGTAGGTAGCACACTCGCCTCTGAGGCCGGGAGATCAGAGGGCTGTGGGTTCAGTTCCCACCTCTGGCACTTGGGTTAATATCCCAGTACTGACACTGTAGTGCAGCATGAGAGGGGGTGTTGCACTTCTGGGATGCCATCTTTCCAATGAGATGTTAAATGGAGGTCCCATCTGCCTGGATTGGTGGTAGTTCAGGTGGATGTCAAAGATCCCATGGCACTTATCGAAAAGAGTAGGGGAATTTCCCCGGTGTCCTTGCCAAATTTCCCTCATTCACTGAAAATACCACCAACAGCTTAAGGTCAGTTCAAGGTCAGTTGGTCAGTTTGGGTTAGTATCCCCCTCCCCCGGGTCATGCCTGAAAATAGGCAGGATTTGTCTAGTGCACTTACCCAGTCAACAAAAACTAAATAAATAAATAAAAATAAAATCTGGTTCCCCACCCCCCATTTCTCTGACATTATTCACCAGGCCCATGTGAGGAACAGAGCCAAATGCCTTGCTGAAGTCAAGAAAGAGGATGTCCACTGGTATTCCCAGGTCCATGGCACTCATCAGCCAGTCATAGAACTCAACAAATGTTTGTCTGACATGATTTCCACATGATGAATCCATGCTGTCTATCATCCAGACTCTCCAACATTTCCAGGTCCCTCCAGTCTCTCCTTGACATTGTCCTCCATTACCTTGCCCACTATCGATGTCAGAGCTGATGGGCCTGTAGTTCCCTGCCACCTCCCTTGATCCCTGCGGCTACGTGGCTAGGGCACAGTATTCACCACCTTCCAATTCTGGGGCAACCACGCTGTCCTCAGAGAGATGCAGAAGAGCTCCATCAGGGGTTTTGCCAGGACATCCGCCAGTTCCTTCAGCACTCTGGGATGTAATTTATCTGGCCCTGGTGCTTTCTCCATCTTATGAAACCCAAGGGCTTCCCTCACTCTCTCTGCCATGATTTCCACCTCTGCTACCTCATCTTCCTGCTTTGCCTTCCCCACACCTGCCAGTGATGCACCCCTCCCCGAGGTATAATATAATATAATATAATATAATATAATATAATATAATATAATATAATATAATATAATATAATATAATATAATATAATATAATACAACACAAGACAATACAAAGCAATACAATATATTATAATATAATATAATGTAATTTAGTGGTGTGGTGTTATAATATTGTAACTATTAATTTAGTATGTGTTAATTTATCTTTCTCACAGTGAGATGCTAAACTATGTGTTAAATCATCTCAATCATTGGTTAATTTGTCTCTATTGTAGTGTGGTTCTAAATACTAAGGGCAAGATTTTCAAACTGTGCCCAAAAAGTGTGCAACAGCAGGAACAAACACAAGTCCACTGCGCCCATGTGCAAGAAGCGCGATATTCAGAAACTGCGCAGGTCAAGATGCACCTGTGACACACGACTGAATATCATGCCACCTGCAACCAGGGATGTGCAGTTGCACATTTCAGGTGCACCATAGTGCAACTGGGGACACTTAGTGGAGCAGTCCAGATGTGCCATAGCCCAACCAGGGATGCCACATGTAGCAGGGCAGCAGTGCAACAGCACAACCAGGGATGCACAGGGACAGGATACAGGGGCCCACCACCCATGCCACAGATGGGCAGAGGAGCACACAGCAGAACAGAGATCACCCTCCACATGACATGCACTGCACAACTGATGGAGATCTGGAATAACCACTGGCCCATGGATACCAGCAACCAACCCACAGCCGGGGCATGGTGCCCGAGCACACAATCTGGCAAGCTGTGACTGGCACACACAGAGGGCTGACCACCCCATGCCACACCATTGCACCAATACAGAGGACACCCTGCACCACGATCACCAGGAGTAGCGCCCAACAGTGCAGGACACCCTATGCATGCCAGATCATCCACTGTGACAATGCAACCCTATACACCATGGAGCCATGCAAGGCAGCCCCACCATGTGCACCCTGTAGTGGGTGGCAGCAGACAGCAGTGCAACAACTGCAGACACAGTGCCACCCTGCATGCCCTCCAAGGTACACCTGAGAGACCAACCATGCATCGGCACATGATGTACACCGCTTGTGACAGGACATGCCCCGGACCCCACCACCAGCAGTACAGCACCCTGCACACCCTCCCAAGGACACATCCCATCCCAGCAGTGTCCACAACAGCCAGCACAGACACACACAGTGTTGCATGGAAGCATGCGACACACAGCATGCAAAACAGTGCATGGACAAACAGCCACACATACCCAAAGGCACACCAACAGAGGGACACAGTAGTGGGTCAACCAAGCCACTGGCATGTGGCCACAGCAGCCATGTACACATGGCCAGCACCTCTATATGGCACAGGTGTGCTAGCCACCCTGCACAGGCACCATGAAGCTGTATGCCACCAGCATGTGGCCGGAGCACAAGTGACAGACAGTGGAGCACATCCCCTGCAACAGACACAAGCAACAGCATGGAGGGGGGACAACAACAGCAGAGGCCACAGTGCCACCGGAGGCAGCCATGCACCGTATTGGTGACAGAAGGCATCCTGGCATTGTGCCGGGTACAGCCACCACTGACATGAGAGCAGACCATGCATATCACAGACATGCAAGGGTGTCAGTTGCACAAACCATGGATAGTCTGACAGGGATGCCATGCACACAGTGCATGCACCGTGGACCACTGCACACAGGCATCCAGTGCACAGAGAACAACACACAAACCACAGACAGTCCCCCCACCCACACCATAGGTGGTTCCCTTCCAGACACATACGCCCATGCTTGCACCACTCCTGATGCCATGCACACCACTGTAGCCCACTGCAAATCAGAGAGCACCACAATTGTCATAACAAAATGTATGTATTAAAAAATATAAACACTCAAACATATGTACAAATATATACAAGGGTGGGGGAAGGGCCACAAACCAGGTGGTGGGCGGGCATGGGGCAGAGGTGTACAAATGGAAGAGGGAAGAAGGGGTGTGAGGGTGGGTCCAGAGGAATTAGGTGTGTCAGGGGGACATGGATAGCCTATTCTCTTCCCCGCTCTCCACTCCTTTGGCACCTCTGGGTGCTTCTCCTCTGGACCCCGTGCCACTCCATCCACTCCAGCAGTGCCAGGGATGCCCATGCCAGCTGCAGCATCTCCTGTATGCCCTGTTCCAGGGTCACCCAGCATTGTCCACCTAGGACAATTCAATTGAGCAGAGTTAATATGTGTGACTGTCCAGCCCCCTGCAGCCCACCCATTGTGCATGACATACAGCCGTGTGCCATGACCCTGTGATGGTATGCGACCACCCACAGTGACCACATCCACAAGACCTGCCTACCCAGGCACCCACAGCCATGCAGACTGTTGCATACACCCACCGCCCATGTCCCGAACAGCACCACCATGGCAATACAGTGACATGGCTATGCAGTGCGAAGGCAGTGGCACAGCCATGTACCCGGTGCATGCATTGACCACCATTGACACACTCCCAGACATGAAGTGCCACTGGACAGTGATGACTGTAACAAGTTGAGTGCATGGCAGTGGTGCAAATGGATGGTGTCCATGCCCCGCCGTCAATTCTACGCGTGCCACATGCAATAGTGCAATCATGGATATAAGGCACTCACCATCATCAGACTGATCCCTGCACCTCTGTGGTCCTACATCCCTCCTGGCCCACTGGTCCTCTTGGCAGTGCCTCCTCTCCCTTGCCCACCAGCGCTCCTCTGGGCCTAAGGTGCGAACATGGAGAGAGGAACATCAGTACAATCCAGTAGCAAAGACCCCCTGCCCCGTGTGTGTGCAATCCCACACAGCCATGCCCATCCACCTCCCAAATTGATACCACCACCATGGATGACATTGGACAGCCCCCCATGTGCTGGACACATGAAACTGTGATACCTGTATGGACCTTAACAGATGGGGAACCTACCCGGCCGTGGCACTGTGCCCCTCCTGGCACGTGTCTGCAGGCAGGCAAGCCTCTCCAGGTCTCTCCACCAGAGGTCCCCATATCGGTGGTGACACTGCTCAGCCCTCTGCCTGATTTCTGTGGCCTCCTCCAATGCCACCACCACCTCCTCCCATTCTGCACTCCTGGCCCTGTCCAGGGGTGCATCACAATAAAGTCCCCCTGCATGGGGCCCTACTATGGCCACCAAATTAGCCAGCTCCACATGGCTACACACAGCAGCCCTCCTCCGTGCCACCTCTACAGCTGGTTGGAGTCAAAATGGCGCTCGGTAGTGCAGTCCACCATGTGCAGATGCTGCATGGTACAGTGCTGCCATTCTCTATCAAGCTGTCACCGAACAGCACGATAGTGGTGCGCCCATGTGGACGCATGGTGTCTAGGGGCAAAGGTCAGGAACAGGGTCAAGGGTCTCTCATGCACGGACCACCACAGCCACGTCGGTACTCAATGCGTGTAGCATGACCGGGTGCCTGTGTGTCACCTCCTCTAGAGGCCTACCGCGCTGTGGCCCCAGTGTACCTATGGCATCCCA